>OX155903.1:16282684-16882684 GCA_944588485.1 Phosphuga atrata
GATATAAACATATTTGCTATTTAAATATTTCGTTAATAGCAACAGAAACAGTACAATTTCGCACTATAGGTTTCAATTGGCGTCGACTAGGTAACATATTGAATAATCTAATTATCAACAGAGGTGTTCTTCAAAGGGATACCATCTCATGCAAATTATTTACCTTGGCCCTGGAAGGTTTAATAGGTTTCATTGTGAAGCAAGTAAGGTGTAAATGTAGACGAAGTATAGTTAAGCCATTTACGGGTAGCCGATGATATTGTATTAAAAAGCAGCGATCCCAATGAGCTAGAGCGTATGATGACAGAACTCCATGAAGTGTTCCTGCGGGTAGAACTCAAAAGGAATCTGTACAAGATCAAGATTATGAGTAGGGACGACTTAGAAATAACGAGAGACGATCGTGTGTTTGACATCGTAGAAGAAAACGTGCACGTAGGTTGATATACAAACGGTATTAAAAAAAAACGATATTCAAAAGGCTGCTATTCAAACCCTCGAGTACTTGCTTTTATAAAGGCCGCTCATGCGACCCAATCGGCATTCGCCACAATTCTTCCTTCAGTACATATGTTGACAAGACTACGTATGTTTGACAACAAATTGATTTAAAACTTTGTATCCGATATTATAATTATTATATATTAAAGTACCAAATAATCATTAATTTCGATTAAAAAATTGTCTGTATATGCTGATATTAAAAAATATTTTTTTTCAAACAAAATTGGCATCGGTAGAAGTTACGTTTTTTACTACAAATTTTGAAAGTTTATTTATAGATTTATAATTGCAATTAGATCCGTTTTCCAGCCTCCAGTTAAATTTTTGTTACCTGATTCACATGTTTTAAACTCATTAAACGTAAACTCATTAAATGTCTGGGTGTTCAGGGCTGAAAGGGTAAGTTATAAATACGCTGTACAACGCCAACTAACTGTTACAACCCAGTATTGTTACTCTCTGTATTAGGATCTTTATCATAAGATCTTTACATTGCATAATTACCCAAATAAAAAAAGCAGTTCACATAAAATTCAAGTAGGCCAAAAATATTTTTGGCCTCCTGAATTGTAAAGCTAGCTTAGACATCGTGTCCAGCGAAGCTAGATTTTTACATACAATGTTGCAATGTAGGGCTACGATGCGGTAAAATGACCAGTAAATTTTAACCTTTCAGAGATACCTACAAAATAAATTAAATATAAGACAATAAAATCTAATTTAGAAAACGCTACTATACATCATATTTGTCGCGATAATGTAGAAAATAAGAGTGATTTTTTAAATTTTACTGTGCGTCTGACATCATGTACCTAATGTGACCTAATGTGAAAAAATTACATATTATGTACCTAATAAATTTGAATTAGTATAAATAAAATTAAAGTGCGTGAGTACCGACATTGAAGAATTAAATAATTTCCAATATTGTAAATAATCTAAATCTATTTGCTTCTTAAATAATAATTGTCGGCCTAAAAACATTATACAAATTTCGTGCGGAAATGATTTTACAACGCTCCATCTAATGGGTAACGTTCCCAAAACGAGCCGTTGTAAAATCAACGTTTCGGCACTTTAATTTAAATAATGTTATAGATATTATATATATTATTAATTCAATATGTTATAGATAGAGAATTTTATTGGTACAAACTATATTAGGATAGTTTCAGCGATTCATTTCAGTATAGTTTCAGAGATAGAGAATTCTGACGATTAAATGATACGAATAAATGACAGTGAAAAATTGCTGATAATACAATTTTGAAAGTTGGACAAGTCCATTTTTGAAAAACGAAAGATAATGATAGCTATAGATAAAATTGAATATGGTCTTTTTATCAATTGAAGTAAAAAATTTATAGTCAAAAGAATTCAGATGGAAATTCAGATTTCTTAATATTTGGGAGATGGAAGTTCTAGCTATTCTCAGCTTTTTCTTCAGCGTTTCTTCATCCATTGCTGGATATAAACTTCTTCCGAATCTTTCCATATATAAATCGCAAGTCGGTGCGAAATCTCTTTTGTGGTCTTCCGATATTCCTTTTTGTCAATCATGGCAGCCAACCCAACGCCACTTAAGTTCATTTATACACTCAATGAGATCTTTTACCTTCGATTTCCTCCTAATTTCTGAATTTCGTATTTTATGTATAACTGATTCCAGGCATGAACCTTTCCATTGCTCTTTGTATTGTTTTAAAGCGTTCGCAAACCATTTGATTTTTTTGATTTTCCTTGCCCAATTTAACGATGTGATCAAGATGTACGTTTTCTTCTATGGTATCAAATACACGGTTGTCACTTTATAATTATTTACACTTTTACACTTGTTATTCCACTTATTATTACACTTGCTATATTTATGTCGTCTCAACTCATAATCTTGGTCTAGTTCAGGTTCATTTTGAGTCCTACCGCACGGACGCTTCATGAAGGTCTGTCATCAAACTCCCTATTCCATTGAGATTGCTACTTTATAACACAATATCATCGGCAAAGCTTAAATGGCTTAAGTATACTTCGTCTACATTTACACCTCTAGCTTCGCAAAGCTAGTATAATACTTATTAAATACATCTTCCAGGGCCAAGGTAAATAATTTTGGTGAGATAGTATCGCTATCTCGAATAGGCGTTGCTGCTAAGTTAAACGTGTTGTGTTTCGGCTTCATTAAAATTTTTATAAAGTTGTGGTATTTACCGGTTAAAATACAACATTTTTGCTTGAAGACCTACATAACGATGGGTCCCATCGTGCAACTCGTAGCAATAACCGCCGCATTGATTCAATGTCAAAAAAAAATTTAACGAACCAAGTTCATGGATTAGAAGAGCAATGATGCAAAACGTGCAGAAGTTAAAAAAAACTGATAACGGCTAGTTTGGAACGTTCCAGTGAAGTGTTAGATTCTAATGAACTTATGTATAAAGTTTCAAAAAAGTTGAGAAGAAATGAAAAGAAAATGAAAAAATAGTGGCGCACAGTAAATCAACAGCTGGCTGCACAGAAGAAAAAAAAACGATGAATAAAAAAACAGGAACAAAAGCTCGTTTCAAATTTTTAATATTCAGCGGTATTCTCGAACAACCAGATCCTGCTAGTCTACGACAAGATTTGATAAATAACGTAAACAAAAAAATTAAAGTTAAATAACCATTGACAGTGAATGACATCGGGGACTGTTATCGTATGGGTAAGTTTGTTGTGGGCCGTGCTAGGCCTCGTCCGATATCTATTCGATTAGTGCATAAATGGGAACGTGATGATATTTTTCGATCAAAAAAACTTAAAAAATGAGTGGTATAGTGGTTTCCGAATTTCTCACTAACATTTAGAATTATACGTAAAAACGTGCACAAAATACGGAGTCCACAAAAGTGCTGTTGGACTTCTGCGGTAATAGTTATTTACATTAAAGTGCCGAAACGTTGATTTTACAACGGCTCGTTTTGGGAACGAGCCCGAAGGGCGAGTTACCCATTAGATGGAGCGTTGTAAAATCATTTCCGCACGAAATTTGTATAAGGTTTTTAGGCCGACAATTATTATTTAAGAAGCAAATAGATTTAGATTATTTACAATATTGGAAATTATTTAATTCTTCAATGTCGGTACTCACGCACTTTAATTTTATTTATACTAATTCAAATTTATTAGGTACATAATATGAAATTTTTTCACATTAGGTCACATTAGGTACATGATGTCAGACGCACAGTAAAATTTAAAAAATCACTCTTATTTTCTACATTATCGCGACAAATATGATGTATAGTAGCGTTTTCTAAATTAGATGTTATTGTTATATACATAATTTATTTTGTAGGTATCTCTGAAAGGTTAAAATTTACTGGTCATTTTACCGCATCGTAGACGTACATTGAAACATTGTATGTAAAAATCTAGTTTCGCTGGACACGATGTCTAAGCTAGCTTTACAATTCAGGAGGCCAAAAATATTTTTTAAATATTAAAGGTTCATAAAAAAATTACCATTCACTGTAGCAGTGAATGATATTTAAACTAATTAAAAAGAAAAATTGTAAGCACTACAACAAATATGTATAGAATTTTAGTCTCTAAGGAGTCCTAAAAGAAGCGACTTAAAGCCAAAATTTATATTATTCAACCACACTATTTTTTTAAATTAATTTATTATTCATAACAAAAGAGAATGAAGCCAGATATATAACCCTTTTTTTTTAATTAGTTTTAATTCATTTGCTTTTTAATTCAAGCGGTTGGGGTGTAGGATTTTACTTAGCAAATCATGTACCGTACACTATAATTCACAAGTCTCTAGATATTGAGCAATTGTACACTGCCGAGCATAAAATTAGGGTCACTCCATAATTTGAAGTTATTTTAGAATTTTTTTGTTTTTTACGTGTTTTTCGGTTGTAACAGTTTACTACTTGATTGCTTGAATAAAACTAAAGGTTTTTGTTGTTCAAAGTGTATTGAAAGTAATGAAAATGAACAATTTTAATTTGATATGCTAAGTAATGAAAATGAACAACTTTACTTTGTTATGCTTTTGTTGAAACAAAAGAAAGTTTAAGGACTTCAGTAGTGAGTATTCCCTCCTCTTGTAGTGACAACAGCTTGCAAACGACGTGTCATGCTCTGGATCAGATTTTGGATCACGTTCTGCGGAAGATTGTCCCATTCTTGCACCAGTATGTCGCAAAGTTTTCTAGAATTTCTGGGGGCCAGCAAATGTCTCCGAAAATGTTTTCCCATGTCATACCAAATATGGTCAATTGGATTTAAATCTGGACTGCGAGCTGTCCAAACAAATCGCGTAATTTCACACTCGTCAAGATACTCAGTAACTATCCGAGCAGTGTGGGGCCGTGCGTTATCATGCATAAATGTTGCGTCGTCTCCAAGAAAAACCATGGATGGTAAAACATGGTCTTCTAGAACCTCTGTCAGATACCTATGCGCAGTCAACGTCCCATTCTCGATAAAGACTAACTCCGGGCGAGTGTCAAAAGATATGCCTCCCTATGCTATAACTGATCCTCCGCCAAATGGTAGTCGCTCGGCAATACACGCTTGAGCATATCTCTCGCCTTGTCGTCGCCACATTCTTACATGTCTATCTAGGCCCGTAAGACAGAATTGCCGTTATCGAAAAACAATACGCGTCTCCAATCCGCTATTGTCCAAGTCAAGTGTTTTCGTGTAAAATTCAACCTCGCAATCCGGTGTGCACGGGAAAGCGGCGGTCCAGTAGGTCCAGTTCGAGAAGATAATCCAGCAGCATAAAGTCGTCTCCTAACTGCCCACTCACTTATGTTTACATGTCTCACTTCTTGCAGATGATTTCGAAGGGAAACTGCCGTGACCCTTCGGTTTCTCAAAGCATTAGAAACGAGAAAGCGGTCATCCCTAGCTGTTGGAGTTTTGCCTCGGCCTGAACAAGGTCTTCGAGTGAGCAGACCTGTCTCTTCGATCCGCCGCCATACTCGTTGCACACTTGAGAGACTTACACCAACGTTTCGCGCAGTTTCGCGCTTACCGTGACCGTCTTCTAAAGCCGCCACAATTTGTGCCGCAACAACGTGATTTATGCTCATCGCAAAACACTAACAATGACAACAATTTACAACAGACAGATGACACCACATAAACAAATGCTATGCTGTCCTTAAACTTTCTTTCGTTTCAACAAAAATATATCAAAATAAACTTGTTCATTTTCATTAGTTAGCACATCAAATTAAAATTGTTCATTTTCATTATTTTCAATAAACTTTGAAAAAGAAAAACTTTTTGTTTAATTCAAGAAATCAGTTAGTGAACTGTTACAACCGAAAAAACACGTAGAGAACTAAAAAAAATTAAAAGAACTTCAAATTACGGAGTGACCCTAATTTTATGCTCGGCAGTGTAGATAAAAATAATATTGTCGAATTTATGTTTAGCTGTAGGGGTGTTTATAGACCTCCAAATGTGAACTGTAATGATTCTTTACAACATTTGAGACCACAATTTCTTCCTTGTCTGTCTCTGTGGATCATGTGTTTTGTGTGGTTGACTTAAACATTGATTTTAAAAAAATCGTAAATACTAATGCTGATTCATCACTTTCGAGAAATTCATCGCGTCTGTTTCGAGACACTACGACTTTCTAAAATTATAAACCAACCCACTCGAGTAACTGGAACCACATCGACACTGATTGATTATATTTTAACATCAAACGTGGATATTGTAAATTCAGTTAGCGTGAATTCTGTAGAGATTAGTCATCATTATTTAGTCGCATGTATAAAAGACAATAAATTAAAAAAATACAAGAACTACGTTTAGAACAGTCAGAAACTTTACAGTGAGTTACAATCAATACAGTGGCGAAATATTTATGAGTTTACTGGTGTAGATTGTAATGTCATTTTCTGTGTAAAAATATTCATATTTTACTCGATATACATGCACCTTATGTAACTTTATAAGTCGTACGCTCCTTGGCTTACGGATAATTTACGAGCTGCTAAAAGGTCGTGACAGGGATTTGAGTAAGTTTAAGATCACAAGAGACCTCTTTGATTGGTCAAAATACAAAGTTTTAGAAATGGTTTCACAGTGGCAACAAGAAGAGAGAAAAAAACTTATGGGCTGACTTAAAACGGCTCAATTTTAGTAATAAAGTTCGAGAACAATTAGTGTTACCATCAAACTTGTCAGACCCTATTGCTATAAATGATCATTTTATTAATACTGTTCCAAAATTAACACCTAATCAGAATCAAATACATTTTTATAATAATAATAAAACACATGAAAATAATTTCAATTTTAAAAGAGTAACAGAAATAAAAGTGTTAGTAGTTATCTCTACAATAAAAAGTACAGCTACAGGTCTGGATGGAATAAATATTTTGACGTTACAATTGTGTTTTCCTTTTCTGATTCCATATATAACACATATTGTAAATTATAGCATATCTAATTCTATTTTTCCTAGTAAGTGGATGAAAGCTCGTGTGATACCATTACCAAAAATTAGCAACTCGTCCACTTTCAATGACTGGCGCCCTACTAGTATTTTCGTAAATCATTCAGTCTTTAAAAAACCCATTGATACTCAGCTAGAAATATTTTTTAAGGATAAAAAAATACTACCAGATACACAATCTGGATTTAGGAAGGGTTTGGGGTGTAATACAGCTTTGATGAACATAACAGATGAAATAATAAGTAACCTGGATAAGGGAAAGCTAGCCATTATAATTTTATTGGATTATTTGAAAGCATTTGATAAAAAGCATTTAAATTATGTGGGGTTTCAAGACCCAGCTACTAATCTTATGATAAATTACCTGCAGAATATAATAAGGAAAATGTGTGTTATAATAAGGAAAACTCAGATTTTTTAAGTGTTACTAATGATATCCCATAGGGCTCAATATTGGGCCCGAGATTAGTTTCATTTTATATCTTGGATTTTCCATTAGCCTTTCTTTCTTGTAGTAGTACTTTCTATGCTGATGATACTCAAAAGTATATATCTTTAATACAACTGGAAGGATATGATCGGCGTGCACCACTTTCAAAATAAAAATATTTTCTATACCGTTAATAGCTAAAATGGTACAATTTCATACTACAGGTTTTAATTGGCGATGACTTGCAATGACGTAAAAGATTGAATACCCTAATGATCTAATAATTAACAGAGGTGTTCGTCAACGGGCTACTATATAATAATAATAATAATATTTTACGAAATATTTTAACAAAATTTTACCATTGTACACATTTTTACTACAAGTTATGGAAAAATTCGAGTTAAGGAAAATTCGAGTTTTGGAAGTTAATTTATATGCAAAATGTTATCTAAACGTATGAATTTATAAATAAACAATGGAATTCGTTTCTCGCATTAATTTGTTTGTATTATTGTGAATGGGTTATCAAACAATAGATTTTAAGTGGTTTTGATTAATTTTGAGACATATAATATATACACATTGTGAGACATATTTCTATTTTTGTCGCCGAAAATTTGAAATCCGGCCCCGTGTGCGACATGTCAAACACGGTACAAATCTTTCTATTTTTTAGTTATCTATTTGTAAAGGCATTTCATCGTAACGTTTACTTCCATTCTACTCCATGAATATTTTATGATCTAATTCATTGGTTTTAAGTTTATCATATTGCAAGGGCAAATTTTTCAATGCTGCCGCAAATTTTCACCTGTAGCTGTCTTATCAAATTTTAATAAGTGTGTACTTAACTCATCTAGTTCACCGGACTGAAGTATATTATTACGTATGTCAGGGAAACGTTTTGGATCTAGACAAGAGAAATCAGCGTTTGTCCATTTATGAGAAAACGGCGTTCCATGCTTTGAGTAACTGTGTGGAAAATAATCATTTGTTATAATTGACTTTGCATGTATGGAGTCTATCAGAAATAACTTCATCCTGTGCCATCTCACCTGGCATCGATTTGATATTCCTAAGATTTCTTTCAGGCAATTGTCTTCTACATCAAAATCTTCAAATATGTTTATTTTGAAACGATTATTTTGTAGCTTTCGGCATCAGAATGTCTATTATATTACTATTTTTCCTAGTTCTAAAAAGGATTCTGATATCACATGCTTTTCTTTTAATATATCTAAACCCGAGGCTTGCGGATAGCAGAGAGGTGTAGTAACTGTTCAGTCAAATGTTCTTAAAAAAGTTTTGGCCGTGACCACTGTTTCGTATTTACACAATGATTCCAAGTGCTTTCACATCGACTTGGCTTAAATTTTAACTTTTGCTGTATTTTGGCAATAATCATTATCAACGTTAAGTTACACAGACGATGTTAACTTAGTTAACGAAATGCATATATTCATATTACAAATATAATTCTTGAATAAAAGACCCAAGTGTTTCATTCATAATATTATCAAAGTTACATACGAAGCCGAATTCAAGTTTGTTAATGAATAAAAAAATTTCTTTCTCTCTTTTCTTTCAGCTGTATTTTTACACATTCAACGTGTTTCTCCAATGGTTAACTGCCTTTTAGTATTTTCGTCCTCTTTACTTTGTTTCCAGATATCTATACGTTGGTAAGATTCGCGAAGAAATACAGCCCACCTCATTCACTAAGTAATGCCTATATTCGAAGAATGAATCAACTAAGTAAATTTGCATCCGGCCCATTGGGCATATTCCCGATTTACCCTATGGGCAATTCGGGACTGGTAGTATTCGATAATTTAAAATTATTATCGAATACTGTTCGTAAAAAAATGGCTAGAAAGTAATGGTTTTATTAGACATAAATCGGCTCGCCCACTTTCAAACTTAATGAATTATTGTAATCGTTAATTAAACGGATAATATTTCAGTTATATTAGCCTTTTTTTCAATAATAAAAAGAAAATTCTGTTCAATTCTATATAAACATTTATTCATTTGATAAAAAGTAAAATAAAACAGTTTTTAAATATTACAATAGAAAATATAACATAAAAAATACGATTCATTTTTATTAAAAAATACATTTTCGTAAAAAATTTACTTTATACATAGTTAGGTTTACTTTATACAGTAGTTATCTTGAATTTACCTTTAACATTTTACATTTTAAAATATTACTCATGAACTCATGAACGAATGTATATATAGTAATAAACATTCATAATGTCCATATATATGTCAAATGTAATAATAGATCTACTTACTTCATACAAATAAGGTAATTTTAAACACAGCATGTCGTTCCATCTATGTTTTGTATGGTTTTATAAGGTGCATTCCTTGTAAATATGATGTATATAATATGAAATATGAAGTATATCTCCTAAACACAACAATATCTCCTATGTGCAAAACCAGTAATTTTTAGGATGAGAAAAAAAAAACGTAATAAAAATTGTGCAATTTAAAAGAAAAATCCAATGTAATAACTTTTTATATAAATATGAAACCAATTGGGTTATTGAAAAAAAAATATCGATTTTTTTATGTATTTTAAAGCCTTATTATAAATAATGCCGATGTGCGATGAAAAAAAATTTTAAAAAATGTTTTTAATTATTTAAAAACAATTCAAAAGTGATAAGATTTTAAAAATAATCACGTGACTTCAAACGCGCCATAATTTGTTTGTGACGTCGTAAGTGAGAAACTTCATTCTAGCATTTAAACATAAACATTCTTTAAATTCAAAATTTCTTCATTCTTTACATTTTAACATTCTTTAAAATAGAAAAAGTCAGCTTTTACAAATACCTGGGAACCATAATAAAGGAAAATATCAATCAAACACAAGAGATAAGGTCCCGAATAGAGATGGCGAGAACAGCGTTCACGAAAATTAAAAATCTTGTAGCCAACAGAGACCTAAACATGGAAATCAGAATCAAACTCGTAAGATGTTACGTCTTGACAATCTTTATATACGGAATGGAGGCATGGACGCTCAAAAAACAAGATACGGATAAAATCCAAGCGTTCGAACTATGGGTGTACCGACGTATGTTAAGAATACCATGGACTTAAGAATAGCAAGAACGACAACTCATTAAAACAATAAAATCCAGAAAACTTCAATATCTGGGCCAGGTCATGCGAGGACATTGTTATGAATTGCTACAATACATTATGCAGGGAAAAATATCAGGAAAGAGGAGCCCGGGAAGATGACGGATCTCCTGGCTCGAGAATTTCAGGGGGTGGTTTGATTGCTCCACTATAGACCTGTTTAGAGCAGCAGTTTCTAAAACAAGAATACCCATTATCATAACCAACCTCCGTTAGGAGAAGACACCCTTACAAGAAAATTCTTTATAAAATCGTCATTTTATGATTTTTTCGGCGTACTGTTTAAAACCATTAGCTTCGACATTTAACAATGTGGGACATTTAGAAACATTTCAATATGGGACATTTAGAACCATTAGCTTCGACATTTAACAATGTGGGACATTTAGAAACATTTAGAAACGCCAATTTTTTTTTTCAAACCATCCCTTAGAGAAAGCGGTTTTAAAAAGATAGAGAAATTTCGATGTAAAAACTATGAATTGAGTTCATGAATAATTTTTTTTGATCATTAATCGAAAGCTCATATATAAGTTTTATAACAAAACTATTTTTACTTTTTTTCTTCGTTGTAATTAAAAAGTTATAACAAATTGAAAATATATTTTTGAACGATGGTACAGAAAGCAGGCCTGTCGCGTTGTTAGGTAACAAGGTTAATTTCTGCACCCGCGCATGGCTTTGTTGATACAGTAATGTATCAAGTAATGTTGTAAGATATGTCAAATGTTGTATGTTGTAATGTTAATACAGTAATGTTGTAGATATGTCAAATATTAAAAGTTGTTTCGTACCATCGTGTAGGAGTACTACAAAAAGAACTCCTCAAAAAAATGTTTTTAAATGTGCCACATTGTTAAATGTCGAAGCTAATGATTTTAAACCGTACGCCGAAAAAATCCTAAAACGACGATTTTATAAATAATCTTTTTCTTCTCCTAACGGAGATTGGTTATCATAATGGCAATTCTTATTTTTGATAGTGCTGCTCTAAACAGGTCTATAGTGGAGCAATCAAACCACTTCCTCAAAGCCAGGAAGTCCGTCGTCTACCCGGGCTCCTCTTTCCTGATATTTTTCCCTGCATAATGTGTTGTAATAATTCATAACGATCTCCTCGCACGACGTGGCCCAGATATTGAAGTTTTATGGTTTTTATTGTTTTAATAAGTTCTCGTTCTTTATTCATCTGAGTTAATACTGCTTCATTGTTTTTCTCTCGGTCCATGGTATTCGACATACGTCGGTACAGCCATAGTTCGATCGCTTGCATTTTATTTCCATCTTGTTTTTTGAGCGTCCATGCCTCCATTCCGTATAGAAGGATTGTCAAAACGTAACATCTTACGAGTTTGATTCTGATTTCCATGTTTAAGTCTCTGTTGGTTACATGATTTTTAATGTTCGTGAACGCTGTTCTCGCTATCTCTATTCGGGAACTTATCTCTTGTGTTTGATTGTTATTTTCATTAATTATGGTTCCCAGGTATTTGTAAGAGCTGACTTTTTCTATTTTAAAGAATGTTAAAAATGTAAAGAAGGAAGAAATTTTCAATTTAAAGAATGTTTTTGTTTAAATGTTAGAATGAAGTTTCTCACTTACGACGTCACAAACAAATTATGGTGCGTTTGAAGTCATGTGATTATTTTCAAACTTTTATCACTTTTAAATTGTTTATAATTAATTGAAAACATTTTCTTTTAATATTTGACATCGCACATAGGAATCATTTATAATAAGGTTTTAAAATACATAAAAAAATCGATGCTTTTTCAATAATGGAATTGGTTAAGTATATTGACGTTGCCACAACAATACCTCCTATAATATTATATAAAACCAGTAATTTTTAGGAAGTGAAAAAGCGTGATAAAAATCGTGCATTTTAAAAGAAAAAGTAATTAGTTTTTATATATGGAACCCATTTAGGTTTCATATTTACATAAAAATTGATTACATTGGATTTTTCTTTTAAAATGCACAATTTTTATTACGTTTTTTTTCTCATCCTAAACATTACTGGTTTTGCACATAGGAGGTATTGTTGTGGCAACGTCGATATACTTGATCATATTTACAAGGAATGCACCTTATAAAACCATACAAAACATAGATGGAACGTCACTTTGAATTTAAAATTACCCTCTTTGTATGAAATAAGTAGATCTATTACATTTGACATATATATGGATATTATGGATTTATTACTATATATACATACGTTCACGATTAATATTTTAAAATGTAAAATATCAAAGTTAAATTCAATATAAACTTCATGTATAAAGTAAACCTGACTATATGTATAAAGTAAATTATTTACGAAAATGTATTTCTTAATAAAAATGAATCGTATTTGTTATGTTATATTTTCTACTGTAATATTTAAAAACTGTTTTATTTTACATTTTATCAAATGAATAAATGTTTATATAAAATCGAACAATATTTTCTTTTTATTATTGAAAATAGGGAAAAAAATTACTGTGGGCAAGCCCATTTATGTCTAATAAAACCATTACTTTTTAGCCATTTTGTTACTAACAGTATTCGATAATAATCTTAAATTATCGAATAATACCAGTCCCGGATTGGCCATAGGGTAAATCGGGCATATGTCCGATGAGCCGGATGCAAATTTACTTAGTTGATTCAGTCTTCGAATATAGACATTACTTACTGAATGAGTTAGCTGTATTTCTTCGCGAATCTTACCAAAGCAACGTATGGATATCTGGTAACAAAGTAAAGAGGACGAAAATACTAAAAGGCTGTCAACTATTGGAGAAATACGTTGATTGTGTAAAGATACAGCTGAGAGAAAAAAATAGAAAGAACATTTTTGATTCATTCTCAAACTTGGATTCGGGTTCATATGTAACTTTGATAATATTAAGAATGAAACACTTTCTTTTATTCAAGAAATATATTTGTAATATAAATATATGCATTTTGTTAACTAAGTTAACATCGTCAGTATAACTTAACGTTGATAATGACTTTTGCAAAAATACAGCAAAGGTTAAAAGTTAAGCCAAGTTGGTGGAAAGCGAAAGCATACTTAGAATCATTGCGTAAATACGAAACAGTGATCACGGCCAATACTTTTTTAAGAACATTTGACTGAACAGTTACAACACCTCTCTGCTACCCGCAAACCACGGGTTTAGATATATTAAAAGATTAGCATATGATATCAGAATCTTTTTCAGAACTAGGAAACATAGTTATATAATAGACATTTTGATGCAGTACAGAAAGCTACAAAATAAAAGTTTCTTGGGCCAATGAAGAACTTAACATATTTGAAGATTTTGATGTAGAAAACCAATAAAATTTCCAGAAAAAAGTCTTAGGAAAATCGATGCCAGGTGAGATCGCACAGGATGAAGTTATCTCTGATAGACAGCATACAACGTCAATTATAACAAAAGATTGTTTTCCACACAGTTACTCAAAGCATAGAACGACGTTTTCTAATAAATGGACAAACGCTGATTTCCCGTGTCTAGATCCAAAACGTTTCCCTGACATACGTTATAATAAACTTCAATCCGGTGAACTAGATGAGTTAAGTAGACACTTATTGAAATTTGATAAGAGAGCTACAGGTGAAAATTTGCGGGCTGCATTGAAAAATTTGCCCTTGCATTATGATAAACTTAAAACCAATGAATTAGACATAAAAGAAGACATGAAGAAACATAAAATATTCATGGAGTAGAATGGAAGTAAAGGTAACGGTGAAATGCCTTTACAAATAGATAACTAATAAGACGAAATATTTGTACCGTGTTTGACACTCCGCCCACTGGGCCGGATTTCAAATTTTCGGCGACAAAAATAGAATTATGTCACAATGTATATATATATATATATATATATATATATATATATATATTATATGTCTCACAATTAATCAAAACCACTTAAAATGTATTGTTTGATAACCCATTCACAATAATACAAACAAATTAATGCGAGAAACCTTACCCCGTCTGTTGAAGCGTCATTACTACAAAATTTTGTTTAATATTCAAATAATATTTTAATTATGAAAACACAGGTAATACAGGTGCCCGCTCTTATGGGTGCTTCTGGTTGTGCTGAAGCCTAAGAGATGGCCAATACCACCCGTATTGTTCCGTGATTTTATTTGAATACGAACTTATTTCTTATTGAATTTTTTGTTCTCAGTTTTATCGAAATTTAGAACTCGCGTAGATATTTTAACACTCCTTGTAAGACATTCATTCGAAGCAGTCAATATAAATTATTTTGTGTGTGAATTCGGCATGGCAATCTACGACTATTCGATTATTCCACAAGTTTAAATAGAAATATTTGTGAATTCTGGCCGCTACATAAGTGTTATACACCGCGGTGTTTGAGGACGAATTTTCTTTCCTGGATTCAACGTTCACCATCTTGTTTAAGAAATCCAGCTGGTTCAACCACGTGGGGGAACCTCCAACTCTACAGGTCTAGGTATACACCGGATTGTTGAAGTTGTGAGTGGGTATTTTTGTAAGCTGGTGTTTTCATTTGTTAGATTTCCGTATAGAATTTCCATTTTTATTTTCTCATAATAGTATGCAAGTACAGTTTTAATGACTATTAGCACGTCACATCAGTGTCAAACATCTCTCTTGTCACTTCGGTACCAAGAAGGAATTAATGCGCTCGATATTTCACGAAGTAACTACGCCTGTTTTGTGTTTGCGCTTAAAAATTGTGAACTTTTTAAATACCAATGTAAATTTAAAAAATCAAGTAATATACTGAATACATTGATTTTAAAAAAAAGTTCTACATAGTTCCGTTAAATTAAGTAGTTTGTAAGACAAAACAAATATTGGAAATTCAAGGAAAGCAATCATCCCTTCCACATCGTTCCACCATAATAACAATTGCAAATCTTTTTTCAAAAGAAGTCCGGCCGAGGTGCTGGGACTTACTTTAAGTGGAACTCTTAAAAGATTGAGAAGAATGAAAACGGCTCACTATTCATCGCCTTTTAAGAGAGTAAGGTTAGGTTAGGTTAGCTAAAACTAGAGGGACTGATATCCATAAATTATATAGGATCCATAAATTATATTTGAGTCCGCATAAAAATTATTATTAGCAAGGTTTTGCTTTCCCACTGTGTACTTTTTGCACTGTCATCTAGTTTGGTTCATGTTTTGGATAATAACATATGAATATGAATAAATACATATGATTCAAACTTTACATTAGTAGTTTTTCATTTTCTTGAGAGTGGAGGGCCAACCGTCTCTAAAATGCCCGAGCCGGTTTCGAGTGCCAGTCTGGGCCTGAATACTACTAACTACAAAAAATATGACTATTAGAGCTTACCAATATTTAAAAATGTATTGCAATGCAAACCTTTAAATATCTCTCAATAATAAAAAATGGAATTGCCCCTCTTTCAACATAAATGGCTCATATGTTAAAAGAAATTCGAGATATTTATCTACTGTTTCATTAACTAACATTATTAGTTTGAAATCATAACCAAATATTAAATGAAAATCGATTTTAAAATATTTTAAGATACTATAGATATTTAAGATATTTGACTTCTGATGTTGATATGTCGATTGTAAAATACATCACAAAATAGGCGCTTATTTATTTTATATAACGGTAGGCTATTCTTAATGATTTTGTATATTCTGAATGATGATTTGTTTCTATATAAGTCAACTTTAATTATCCCAAATTAACTGAGATCTTATTATACATGGACTTATTGATAAATTTTAATTTTAAATTTTAAATATTTCCTGGTGTTTCCCATTTAGTTAAAAATAATTTTTTCAGTTTTCACCTGGGGAAAGTATTTAGTATACTATGATTGGTGTGTTTTATTTTGGCTTTTTTGTTGGAATCCCTTGAGGGGCCAACAAAAAATGCTGTGTGTTAAAAATTATAAATACGAAGTGTAAAGAGCAACAAGCTGATAAAATCTAATATTATTATCTTTATTGGCAAAGGATCCTTATTTTGCATGAATACCGAAAAATGGCAAATTAAGAAATTTCACTAAGTAGGGTAGAAAGTAGTAGTAACTTTGGAGGAAAATCTAGGCGTAATTAAAGAAAAATGACGTCCCAGAAATAATACTCTACAATCCGTTTCTAATTATCTCTAACCAGATTTGTTAATCGACTTGTAAAGTCGTTAACTGTGTAAACTTTAATTTGAAATATCACAAGGAAAAAGTTTTCTTGAACAACTTTTACGCTAAGTTATTTGTCTTGTTGAGTGCTTTTACTGTGCCAAAAACATTTTTGCGCGAATTCTAGTTTGGAAAAAGATCGATAAATCTCTATAGGCAAAGTTTTTTTCTATCGGAAATATTACATTTGAAAAAATTATTTGCTACTTATTGGATGAATATCTCAATTGGTCAACGCGATTTTCGTCATTATGTTAAATACGATTTCAAATGATCGAATAAGTGCAGGATTTTCGATCAGGTTAGCTAGCTACCAGATTGATAATTAAATAATATATTTTGATCAAACACATTTTTCATTTACTTTACATACGAATTTACTTTGTTAGATTGACAACCATATTGAAAATTAAATAATTTTATAAAAGAATATATTTAATAATACGATATAGTATACGATATAACAATAGATAATGACGAATTAATAATACATGACTAAAAAAATATAATTGTTGGATATTACATAATAATCTAAATAATCATTTTTACAGCGTCGCGTGAATCAGTTCAAATCTTTAAACTAAATATGTAATTTATTTCACTTTGGTATAACTCAAAGCCGGCTAAAAACTAAAAAATAAAAAAAAATAAAAAATTTTAGATTTTGAAACAATGTTTTCATCACTAATGATATAAGTCTAGTACTATCTTTCAGTACTATCTCGTTGCTAGTACTATTTTGATTCAAGTTTTTTAGTGCGATAAATTGTCACTATTAGTTGTATTACCACATAACTTGGATAACACACGCAAATATTCAATATCGTTAAGTAGCATTAAAAAAAACACAATCAAAATCAATATTAAAAAAAGTGACGTATTAAAAAAGTAAAATATGTTATTTTCAATAAAAAATTGAAATTATAAAAAAGTTTTATAATGAGTGCAGTGTTATTGTGTTACCGGATACTGATGATTAGACATCGGATTATATGCATTTGCATGTTTGCATATGCAAATGCATAAAACGCGATTTTTATAGCATTATTGCATATTTTAGTACTTTTTCATTTATAGTGCATATTTCAGTAGTTAAATGTGTTTTGTGTAGGCGGGAACGGTGGCGGGTCGCAGCCAGTGACGTGCCACGTTGGCACCTCACACTCGGCAACCCGACTACTGGCTTGCACTAGGGGAAAGCGTTTGCGGGATGCGGCAATTTTCGGATTGCTTGTCATTAAATTGCTCGCTGCATTTGTATACCAACGAAAATTTTGCTTGATTGGCGCAAAAAAAAAATCAGATTTTAATGGAATCTTGGGTTAAAAATTACCCAGGCCAATTTACGACTGATGGCACTGTGATTTTCTGCAAGGTTTGTGACAAGCGAAAACCTTCGTCAAAAAATACCAGATCGATCAACATGTAAGTACTGCTTCTCATATATCTACAAGACAGAAATCTTCAAAAAGTCGTCAACAACTGCTCATTCCAATTTCGCCTTCTAATTCAGATTCTACAATGAAAATAGAATTGAACAAATATTTATGCGAGTTATTTGTTGCGTGCAATATTCGTATTCATCAATTGAATAACGATATATGCCAAAGTATTGTATAAATCAGATTGTTCCTGAAGAATCCAGGATTCGAAAAAACTATCTGCCAACAATCTACGAAGAAGTGCTAAGTAAAGTACGCGCTGATCTTCGAACAATTTAATATGGATCTCAGCCGATGAAACGACAGATACATGTGGACGTTATAGAGCGAATTTGATTGTTGGCAAATTATAAAAAGAGCCCTCTAGTACCCATTTGGTTGCCTGCAAGGTCCTAGAAAAAACAAATTATTCAACTATCGCCCGGTTCATAAATGATTCCAACAAATCACTATTTTTGGATTCTTCAAGGACGACACTGAAGTGTTTTACCCAAACTTACTTCACATCACCTGTCTAGATTTCCACTTGCGGATGAGACAAAGAATTAGGAATGTCAATAAATTGATATCCTCTACAAAGAAATAGTTTTTAAAAGAACCATCGCGCGTACAAAAATATAAAGGACGAGTGCCAAACCTAGCACTACCTCCAGAACCAATATTAACGTGGTGGGGAACATGGTGGAAAACTGTATTGTTTTATGCTTAGAATTGTGAGGCCATAAAAGAATAGTTGGTCAATTTGACAGTTCACAAACCATTGCCAGCTCGCATTTCAAGATCCTTTAATCAAACAAAATATTGCTCTAATTGTAACACATTTCAGCAATATTCCCGACGCAATTGAGACTCTAGTTACTAGAAACTCTAGTTACTCTAGAAACCTTCCTCCGTTCTTGGAAATTGCAAGTCCTTGGAAATATTGGAAAAAATGATTCAACAGAGCAACGACCTTTCGAGTTGACTACGGAAAAGGTCCGTGCTAAACGAAATGCTGTTCTATATAATAACCCGCGTATTGAAGGAATAAAGAAAGTAAATGCATTTATAAAAGGCACAAGCCAAACTCTGTCTGAAGAGGTTTTTGCAGAAATAACGGCAAATTTCAGGTTCTGTCTAGTAACGTCAGTTGACGTAGAGAGGTCATTTTCAGCGTACAAATTAATAGTAAGTGACAAACGCCTCCTCGCTACGCTCGTCGTTTTCTAAACTTGGACGCGTGCTGAAAAATCGCGCTTACTGAACTCATCCTTTAATATACCATTTTCTATTTTGCGTCTGTAATGGACTTATAACAGCACTCATATGCGTGCGGCTATGGCTCGCCGAGTGCTGTTATTAGCAATAATTAAATTTGTGTATTCGCGATTCCCACACATCGCAAAATCTCCAAACTATGTCGCCGAAAATTTGACACTGACAGTTCTGAATTTCAGTGCCAACCTTGAAAAAAATAGCTCATAACAGCACTCGGCGAGCCATAACCGCACGCATATGAGTGCTGTTATGACACAATTATATGACCTCCATTATAGACGCAAAATAGAAAAAAAAAATTTAATTGTATATTGTCACAAGAACTACAACTGTATGTTGTAAAAAATAAGTAAATTCCAATAATAAATAGTATTTTGATTGTGCATATTTCGCCCAATCTTTTGTACATATTGCGCCCATTTTTTGTGCATATTATTTGCATGCATATTTTGGCATGTTGTTAGTGCATATAATCCGATGTCTACTGATGATGAATCCACACCACCGGAGATAATAGAAAAAGCAAATTAAGTAATTATTAATTTAACTCCTTAAAAATCAAGACCACAATATGAAGTCGCTTATAAAAAATTTATGGAATGGCGATCAGAGAAAATTATTAAAAGTTTTTCAGAATCAATTTTCTTATCTTACTTCAGTGAACTGTCCGAAAATCGTAAGCCGTCAACTTTGTGGACAACTTATTCGATGTTGCGACACATGATTTTACTCAAATTTAATATTTCTATATATTCAAATTTAGTTGCTTTTTTGAAACAAAATAATAAAGGGTATAAAAGCAAAAAAGCTTAAGTACTAAGTACTGAACAAATTTATCAGTTTCTTCGAGAAGCTCAAGCACAATTTCGTTCTCGCGTAATATTGACAACTTCTCGCCCCAGTTACAAAATCTACTATTATTGGATCCGTTTTTATCCTGTTTTTTTTTTGATTGATTTTTTTTTGTGTTAAAGTGTTTAGAGCATTAAATATATTGCAAAACATTCTTCACATGTTTTTAAAATGACTTCGAATAATAATAATCTTTATCGTTACCAACAGTAACGGCTATCGACCACAAGGTCTTTCTACCACGGAGTAAAATCTGTTTATGTCATACATAATTTGAAGGAAAAAATAGGGGGCGATATGGGATGATTAGTCGTTATATTGGTCGTTGTCGTCATATAGTGTTTCGTATACACTCTTTGAAGAATGTCCACGAGTGTGGTGTTTTATGTCACGTTTTACACAAAGTGATTCAATGATTTTTCGATGAATGTCTCTGTTTTTAAATCTGACTAATAGTTGTTTATGTCGGTCTAAGATATTTGGAATTTTGGTCAGGGTATATAAGATATCGTTGGTTGGTTTATAGAGGATCTTATTATGATGCCTTTTTTTCCCTCTAACCAATGTGGGTCGAAGGGGGTTAGTCCTTAAAACACTGTGGCCCATTGGCCTATTGTATTTCCCCACATTGTTTCGTTCATGCAAATAGATCCAGTCCCTCTATTAGGTCCAGGATTCTATGTGCCATGTTTTTCACGGGGACTCTCTCAGCAGTAATATCAAGCTTGTGTCTCCTACGTGCAATTGCTTCACAGTGGAAGATATGGGCGGCGGTTTCGTCCTCCTCATAGCATAACCTGCATAAAGGTTCATCCTTCCAGATACCCATTTTATGCAGGTGTTCTCGTAGAGGGCAGTGTCCTGTAAGTAGGCCAACCACAATTGCGATCTGCTTCTTTGGCAGTTGCAGGATTTCAGCATTTACAGTTTCCGATAGGTTTACTAACATTCGTTTGCTGTGTGTCAGACCATTCAAATTGACCCACTGTAGACAGTGCTTAGTTGCTACCCATTTACAGATTTTATTTCGGGTCGTGGTCTTGGTAATATAGGGTCCGCTTTCAGCAATGATGTTTGCCTTGCAGGCTGCATCTTTTGCTAGCTTATCCTCCATTTCGCTAGCTTATCCGCCATATACCCACCAGTCCCGTGTGACTAGGCACCCAAGCAAGTGTGACCTTGTTATGCTTTGCCAGGGCTTTTAGGTCCTGAAGACAGTCCCAAACTGTCTTTAATTTGATTTCGTTACACGCTAGAGCATTAATCGCAGCCTGGCTGTCCGTGAAAATGCGGATGTTTCTACTTTTGTAGTCCATTCTAAAATTTTCACGAGCACAGACCATGAAAGCGTGTATTTCTGCTTGGAATACTGTGGCATGTGTCCCCAGGGGTACAGATAGGCTGCACCCCAGGGACAGTCCATAGATTCCTGCGCCAGTACCACTGTCCTGCTTGGAGCCGTCTGTATACCAATCCAGTCCTCCTTGGCAAGTGGGTATTTAATTGCCTTCTGTCCATCGTAGATGTGTTTTGAAGGGTAGATCGAATGGTAGCCTTTTGGGCATCGAATCCCCTCTATATTGAGGTACGATTCTGATATGACATTCGTTATTATGGTGTGTCCTGACCTCGCTAGAGATTCCTATGTGCCGTTGCATATGCATCTGAAAGCACCCATCCTGGCTTCGCCCATGATAAAGATATCCAGGGGAGGAAGGCCTAGGATCACCTCCAGAGCTGCAATTGGGGCGGTTTTTATCGCTCCTGTAATTGCCAAACAGGCCAGTCTTCGAACATAGGAGAGTTCTCTGATGGCCTGTTTTTGCTTCACTTTGGTCCACCATACTGTGGAGCCATATGTCAGAATGGGTATAACTACCATAGTGTATAGCCATTATACCATGCCTGGTTTCAGTTTCTCTTCAAATCTCCCATGATTTTCCAAGTGTTCTTTTGGTCATCATCAGTGCCATTTTACACATGTTGGTAGCTTCCTTTAGGTGTTGATTCCAAGTCAGTTTGGCATCCAGGATTACATCAAGATACTTGACTTCATCACACACCTTTAGATGTTCGTAATAGAAAATTGGGGGCTTTAGCCAATCCGTTTTTCTCGGTCTAGTGAATGGTACTAGAATCGATTTTTGGGGATTGACCCGAAGGTCGACCCCCTGCACCAACTCTCCACCTCGTTCAGTGCTTCTTGCATAAGCGCTGCTATTATAGAGGGAAATTTACCCCTGATGAGCATGACTATGTCATCCGCATAGCCTTAGGTGTAAAAACCTTTATTATTTAGTGACACAAGCAGGCTATCAATAACCATGTCCCAAAGGAGTGGAGATACAACCCCACTCTGAGGACACCCCTTGATGACAACTACCCGCATTGTGTCACCCGCTACTGTAGCCTCAACAGTTCTACCCTGTAGCATGGACTTAATCCATCTGATTGATGTTTTATTTGCACCATGACTGCGGGCTGCATTGGCTATACTGTCGAAGGAGGTGTTGTCAAACGCACCTTTGATATCAAGGAAGGCACCAAGCGCCAATTCCTTTTTTCTATTGTGTTTTCTATTCTAACCACTAATTGGTGTAGAGCAGATTCACATAATTTTCCTGGTTGATAGGCATGCTGATTAGAGTGTAGGGGCCTGTCTAACAAGCAGGTTTCCCTCAGATGCTTTTCAACCAGTTGGAAAGGAGGTTAGGCTTATTGGTCTATACGCTTTAGCCTGGGTGTAATCTAGACGCCCGGCTTTTTGTATAAATACCACTTTTACTTGCCTCCAGAGAGTTGGCAAATAGCCTGATGCCAGTCTTGCCCTGTATAGCTTGATCAGTATTGGCACCAGCGTTTCCCTCCTCTGCCACAGAAGGGCGGGGAAGACACCGTCCGTGACAGCTGCTTTGTATGGGCCAAAGATATTTATAGCCCATTCAATTCTTTCATATGTGGCAACCCTCTTGGACACCTGCCAGTCACACCTCGTCCCTCTTGTTTGAGAGCGTTCAGCATGACAGTCAGGATTATCCATAGTTGGGTCGATCACATAGGAACCTGGGAAGTGAGCTTGGAGTAAAACTTCCATAGTTTCCTTCTCATTGGTTGTGTGTTTTCCGTTTGGTTTTCTGATAGTACCAACCGGATTTAACGGGTTCTTTATCAGAAGTCTCTGGAGTCTTGCTTTTTCAGATGTACTTTCGACATCCTCACACATCTTTCTTTAGGACTCCCTTTTAGCCCTCCGTACAGATTTGTTATAATCAGTGAGTGTAGCCGTATATTTGGTCCACATCCCTGTCTTTTTAGCTCTATTGTAGAGCTTTCTCATTTTGTTTTTCCTTGTTCCACCTTCCAAGTTCCTTGCTCCACCAGGTAACTTCTCGTTTCCTGGTTCGCTTCACTTGAGGACAGCTGTCATGATAAGAATTTATTATAGCCTCGTGAAGTAAAGTGGAGGTTTCTGCAATATCAGGCGGACTGGTTATGTTCGAACTTAATACACTTGTATGTATCTTTAGCACTTCCTTATAGTGCTCCTAGTCAGTTTTGCGTGGATTACGATACATATCCTTTGTCCTGTCAACAGCGTTGACATCCAGAAAGATGTATCGATGGTCCGACAACGACGGTTCTTCGGACACATACCACTGCATGGTGCCTAGGAGATGGAGTTGAGGAGAGTTAGGAGATATTTTCTCCTAAGTGATAAAATATTTCCGTATTCCGAGTGGTTAACAGAAAGTCTCCATCGATTAAACCAGCGTTTCTCAAAGTGGGCAATGTCGCGCCAGTGGGCGATGACGTCGTTTTGGGGGTCGCTAGGTGGCCAGGGGGCGATATGGGGGGCGGTAGGTAGCCAGAGGGCGATATAGGGGGCGATAGGTATCACGAGCTATACAATGTATTTGTGTTAATTTAAAACAAACAAATACGTTCAACAAAATTGTTCCGTGTTCAGTATTATTCAACCGGCCCCAAAAATTCATTATTTATAACAAAAAATTATTATATAATTTTATTTCTGTAAAAATGCTTTCACTTTATTTTCACGAATTTTTCTTTGTACAGGGATCCCCGCATTTTTATTTGAAATATTTCAAAAACTATCAGAATTTTTGTTGTTAATTTTTTAAGAATGCATTTATTATTAATCTAAATAGGTTCTCAGACCTAAACTTACAATTTATTTTGAATTTTGATGTTACAAGAAATTGCGGCGGATCCTTACTAGCCCGTGTACTCTTGATAAACAGTCTAACTTGCCTAAGTCGAATTGCCATAGTTCATGAAAAAAATTCGAGTTATAGAAAATTGGAGTTATAGAAATACATAACTATAAAATGAGTAAAATATACTATACACAATTTATTCAAAGTAAATACATATGTACATATGTATATATTTATAAACAAAAAACAAAAGAGAAATATGTATACATTATTAATATGATATAATTATAATTAATTAAACATAATTTTAATTAATATATTATTTTTTGAAAAGGTCAGTAATTTTTAATTGTTTTCATAATATATAGCACCTTGTGGGTGATCTTCGATTATATCGTCTCTTTTTGGATTATCGATTCTCGGGAGAATAATATCCTGTCCTAATCTTCCTAAAGCACACCAGCTGGTAATTTCTTAGTTTTGCTTTATTTGAGTTTTTGGTGATCATAAAATATGAAAAATAAAATGTTTCGTAATCTGCCCGAGGATTACACTATCGAAGGTTTATGGTAGGCAATATCCGGCATCATAAGTTTTGGAAAATACGCGGCGTTTAAAAAATTGGAGTTATAGAAATTATTTTTATGTAAAATTTTACCATTGTACAAATTTTTACTATGAGTTATGGAAAAAATTGAGTTGAAGAAAATTCGAGTTATGGAAGTTAATTTATATTTAAAATCTTATCTAAACGTATCAATTTCTAAAAATATTCGAGTTATAGAAAAATTGAAGTTTCAGAAGTTCGAGTTATGGAAGTTCGACTGTATATAAATTTTACTATCAACGTTGCAAGATTTCTAGTGAATATTTAAGTATTTTCGTTGTTTTATAATAAAAATTTCGATAGAATAGAAAAATTTTCAGTTTCCTATAAAATACTTGGTAAGTCAAAATACTTTTACTCTAGGAAGAGAAAAAAAAAGATTTGGGGGGCGCTATTAACTTTAGCTTATCATAGGTAGGCGATGAGACAAATAAGTTTGAGAAACACTGGATTAAACCATGACAGGCTTTTGTCTGTGAAGATTTGCAGTATATTTCAGTTCTCTTTGAGGTTACTGTGAAATGTTTTAATTTTTTTCACAATTTGACAGATAATTGAGATTTTTTCTTAAAACGAAATATTTAGATTATTAAATTTGGAACATTTTGGTATAGTTCTTTGTTATCGAAGTTATCGAATTTTATAAATTTAAAACAAATTCTTATTTTGAATTTTCGTCTAAACAAATGTTATAAGTAATTCAATTTCGAACATTTTGGATGCTAAATTCTTAGTCACAGTTACTAGTTTTTATTTGTTTTGGATCTTTTTAATTCAATTTTCAATATTTATACCATTAAATTTAGATGATTTATAGTCATGAAAATCGGTTGAAAACTAACCGAGATATACAATTGGGTATTTGAAACAATTTTTTTCTTTTTGTCACAAATCGAAAGTTCATATTTAAGTTTTAGAACAAAACTGTTTTTTGTTTTCTTTTTTCGTTGTAACTAAAAAACAAATTGAAACAACAAATTGAAAATATATTTTTAAACTCGGTACCGAAAACAGACCGGTCGCGTTGTGACGTAAAATGGGTAATTTCTACCCGCGCCTGACTTTGTTGATACAGTAGCTGTAGTAGACAATAGATATCAAATGATGAAATAGATGTCAAATATGTCAAATAATAAGAGTCAAATATTAAAAGTTATCGTGCTTGTTTCGTACCATGGTGTAGGAATACTACAAAAAGAACTCCTCAAAAAATGTTTTTAAATGTCCCACATTGTTAAACCACGAAACTAATGGTTTTAAACAGTGCGCCGAAGAAATACTAAAACGACGATTTTAAAAAGAATGTTTTTGTTTGAATGTTTATGTTTGAATGAAGTTTCGCCCTTTCTACGTCACAAACAAATTATGGAGCGTTTGGAGTCAAAACTAAACAAATTTTGGCGTGTTTTTTCTCTTTTAATCTGTTTATGATTAATTGAATTTTTTTTCGCATCGCACATCCGAATTATTTATATATAATAAGGTTTTAAAATACATAAAAAAATCGTTTTTTTTTTCATTCAACAACCCAACTTTCAAAATAAATCTGTTTTTTTCATTTTCGTCTTAATAAATACGTTAGCTGATTAAATTTGATCATATTGGTGTAATTTTCGTTGCAAAATCTTGAAAGCGTAACAGAGATTTTTTGTTTTTGTTTATAGAAAATTTTACAGGTCATTGATTTGATGAAAACTTGATTTAACAGCAATTTAGTGAAACCCAAAAGAAAAATAAACAAATTTTCACACACGAAACGAATCTGTCAATACACTTGACCCTTTTCCAATTTATTTCTTCATACATTTCAACGCAAACGATGTTATTTTATGTTGAAATAAACTCAAAGGAAATGCAAACGTCCACTGTTGGACGACAACCTTTCGAGAAACTTCAATTACCTGTCATAAACAATGAGTAATATGAGTTGATTCTACAGTGAATTAAATACTAAATATAAATGATGTGTCAATATTTAGTTTGGTTCTAGGATCTACTTATGATAAAATCTAGTTCTCTAGAGAAGTTTTCTAGTAATCTAATCCAGTAATTCCTAAAAGGTGGTTCGCGGAACACTAGGCATCCGTGGAAGAGTCATAGAGGTTCCGCTATAGGGTTAAGTGAGAATCTTATGAAACTTCTGACGATAGAGGATGTTTTAAGGAAATAATCTAAATAATGTTGTAAGGAAATAAAATCAGGTCAATTCACTAAAACGTTTAACATTTATGGCAATTCGAATGGGCATGATGACAGTAACCAAGAATCACAAAAATATTGTATTTATCTAATGAGATAGGATTAAAAGATAGTGAAAAATGTATTTATTTTCATATTTAGTACGAGATTGATAATATTTTTAATAAAATAAAACTACAAAATACAGCAGTCCTCCATGATAAGTAACACCAATCAGAGTGAATTACGTCACGCGTTTGTAAACCTCGTATGAATTTTGACGATCTCTCTCTATTATTTCTCTATTTATCTCTGCACTATTTTAAATTAACTTATAGAAGAAGGAAAGAAAACGAACTTAAGCAATTGGCAGTTAATAAAATACTATGTTTGTGGTAAATTAGAAAGATTATCCATGCACAAATTGGTGCTGAAGGACAAAGAAAAATAATGTGCACTATCAACACTATCTTACAAAAACTTGTATTGACTGATGCAGATGTAACAAAAGTTGAGGAAAAAACAAGAGACTAACATCAAAGCTGCCTGTGGCATGAATTAGGATATGGCAGGGTGACGGCTTCAGGAATATATGAATTTAGTAGTTGCAAAACCTGTGATGAAACGCTGATTGTTTCGATAATGGAAAGAAAAATCCCAGACATGCCGGCCATGAAACGCGGTAGAATGTTGGAGGATGAAGTGAGGAAAACCGTCACTACCAGGCTGGGAAAAAGATTTAAAAATGTGGCCTAATGGTCTGTAAAAAATATCCCATGATAGCAGGATCACCTGATGGGATATGTAAAGCCAGCATAATAGAAATAAAGTGTCCAGTAAGTGCGAAGACTTACAACTTAAAAATTGTGCAGAAAATGGGAAACCGACCCAAAAATATTATATACAAATGTACTTTACAGGTCTACAAAAAGGTTACTTCTGTGTAGCTGATTGTAATTATAGTGAAAATAAAAATATTGATATAATTAGTGTTATATTTGATGATAAATATGTATCAGATTTGATTAAAGTTTTAGTCCCTTCTTAGATAGATAATGTGTATTATGTGTATTAATTATAGTAGAATTGTAGTTTTATTTAGCAAAAGAATCTTGTAAATTTATTAAACGACAGGTAATGGTAATAAAATCATCAAGTACTTTCACTAGATTATCATTTACACATGCATGTGGCTTCAACATACTAAATTCTCTCAAGCTACGAATGACTCTCTCAACATGTATTCTCAAACTGGAAATTTCTTTAGTTACTCTTGCCACAGTTTATACACTTTATAATTCATAACACGCAAAACAGCTGGATTTCCTTGAAGATTTCTTTCTTTGGCTCCCATATGTTGTCGGTCGATTTACAAACTCCTGATATCACAATCAGACGGCATGACACTCGCTTTGGGCGGATTTTAAACTTTGAATTTCAATAGGTTTTTTTCTAATAAAACTCTGTTTCCTGCAGAAATAATTTATATTCTTGGAAATAGCAGATACTTTAGAATATTATAGAACACTTTTTCAAAATCAGTCATTATGCCCATTTCAAGAGGTTTTGGGCGGTATCTTATAAGAAGAGTTCAAAAACGTCATAAAAAATAGCATGAAAGTGTACACGAGTTTCCAGCTTATTATCTCACATTCCGAGGTTGACGCTTTTTTGCTTAAGTGTTAATTATTTCTTACTTTTTCCTTTGATAAAATCTAATTTGATAAAAACATTCTTGATTAAACTGAATATTTAATATTTGGTGTTTTTTTTTTCCAACAATTACATAGGTTTATAACTTCAAGTTAATCATTTTAAATTTAAACTTGGTCTTCTGTTATTCAAAGACACAAAGAAGTACATAAAATCAGTACAACTGCTTTACACAGATGTGTAAAAATAGATAATTAATACGCAACAGAAACATCATTCCTGTGATGGAGTAACAGAATTGCTCGTGCTGGTAAACAACACACCAATGCAGAGGATTTAATGAAACAATGTATGAGAGAAATTGTCAGCTGCGTACTCGGAGAAGACGCAGCGAAGAAAATTCGACTCCATAAGATTTCAAACCACATTGGAGATTGTAGAATTTTTAGATTGAAAGACAGTGAGATGTTTATAATGCAACTTGACGAAGGTACATATTTCGGCGGGCTATCGATACTGCCTGTTTTCATAAGATAACCCTTCGGAGGATATAAGAAGATTTGATTCTCTCTGCACTTTTGGAGGTGTACTGAGAATCTCTGTGCAATTTGGAGGATCAACACAACTGCAGAAGAAAGTTTGAAAGTAATTGATATTTACATGAGTAAATACCATAGTGACTGTAACAAATGTATTGACGTGTGCAGCGATGAGGCTGCAGCTATGACTGGAAAAATGAAGGAACGGTAACAAGAATAAAGAATGTTGCACCTAAATGCAGCAGCAGTCACTGCGTTTTAGATCGTCATGCCTTTAAAGAAAGTACTTGATCACGCCGTAAGTGGGAAAGCTCCTATGTTCTATTCCCACCTCCATCTCCGACCTTGACCATGACCTCTTCCAGTGTCCTTGCCCAATTCCGGTTCTGTATCTGGTCTAATCTGATCTGTCTAGTTTTACTATTCTAAGATAATCCGTCTAGTCTTCTCTATCTAGAATAAATACTACTATGAAGTTTATCTCCGTATCGGCAAATACCCTACAGCCATTCACATGGAATCTTATGATCTCCTCATAATCCAATTGATGGGCTAAAAATGGGCTCCAATTGATGGGCTAACTAACGTAAACTCATTAAGGTGAGGGCTAGCCTGTGCACCAAGTCTTCGATATTATTCAGCTTTTCATAAGATTTAATCAGCTTTAATCAGCTTTTGATCAGCTTGAATCAGCTTTTAACCAGCGTTAATCAGCTTAAATACACTGAAAGAGTGTGAGGTCTATGTAAGCCCACGCTAAACAGAGTATGAGACCCATGTAGCCCCACGCTAAGCTGGGTGTGAGGTGTATGAAACCCCACGCTAAAGAGGGTGTGAGGTCTATGTAATCCCACGTTAAGGAGAGTGTGATGTTTATGTCTGATTAAAGCTGATTAAATCTGATTAAAATCTGATTAAAGCCGATTAAATCTGACTAAAAGCTGACTAAAGATAATAAAAATCTGTCATGGTCACCGAAAGTGATCAGGTCAAAGTCATAAGTAGAGGTGAGAATAGAACAAAAGGGCTTTTCCTATTTCCGTACAAATATCAATTTCGGTAAATTAGGTCCACTCCAATCAAGGATTTATAATAAAGTGTGTGAAGATGTAGGAAATCAGTGTCAGTCACTGTCGATAAATTCGATAAACTCAACCAAATGTGCAATATTACAAGGAAGAACCCCAACCACATTTACAGTAAGAGACAAACTATTGTCACTTAAAAACAAACTTGGCTTCTAGATCGAATGTATTGAACAAAAAATTAAAAAAATGTTTTTCTATTTTAAATTGCTTTCTGGAAGAAAATAAGTTGTGGGCAAAATCAGATGTGGGAAAAACAAACATGAACATTTGATTCTTTGAAAGATTAATTAAAAATCTTTGAAAGAGTAATTGACGGAAAAGTTACAGGACATCGACTTGGTATAGAATCAATTCGCAAATCATACCAAACCATCGATGTTAAATGTGTCAGAGCATGATAATTTGATCGAGATTTTGTTCATTCCTTTTAAAAGAAAAATTCGAAATAGAAAATTTTAATTTGAATGGCTTTTGGATTGGTCTTAAAGATGAATAATCTGTAGTCGTTGAGAAGGCTATCATAGTTCTACTTTAGTTTGTGACAACTTACCGATGCGAGACTGGGTTGTCTGCTTACGCTTACACCAAAAACAAGTACAGAAACAGACTGGTTACAGATCCAGATCTTCGCGTTCAATTATCAGACATTAAGTCTAATTCTAGTGCCAAGTATTTTAGGTAAATATTTTAAAAAAGGTTGATTCCTTACATTAGATTCTTACCATGTATTATTGTACAATATATGATTTATATTACTTATAAATTATTATGAGTACCTATTATTATTTTTCATTTACAAATTGTTCTTTCTTCTCAAGTCAAACATGAAAACAATCAAACTACAAGGTACACTGAACCACTGTACCTTGTAGTTTGATTGTTTTCATGACATATTGTGCATCGGCGGACATCGGAATCAACACAAAAACACATGATAAAAGTAATTTGGTCCAATAAACAAATGCACTTTCATCTTTGTCACAAACAGATAAATGTTAATGCAAAAAATTGCATGTTCGGAAATACGAAGTTAGCCCATACACAATATTTATTCTGACAAGCTGTACAATCCCTTTTGTTATTATCAAAATGGGGATCCGACAACAAAATTATGATCAATTAGGGTTCCGTGGCCAAAAAAAAAATGGGAACGGCTGCTTTAGTCTACCTGTCTAATTCTTGAAAACCATTTATTTATTTGCGTAATGCAGCGGTTCTCAGAGTGGGCAATATCGCCCTCTACGTCGTTTTGTGGGTCTCTAGGTAGCCAAGGGGGCGGTAGGAAAAATTGCTACTTTTTAATAACAATTTGGCGTCAATTTTATGTATTCCCATATCTGATGGAAATTCAGAAAACTCAAGAAATATCTGATAAATATTTTAATATTCACAAAATGTTTATTCACAAATCATTATTTGGACTTGTTACATAATGACATGAAAAAGATATTCAGTCAAAAATTTGTTCGATTTGGAAGTTCCTGATTGGATAATAACGCCATTTTCGTGTTGAGAAATGAGAACGCAAGCCGGGTTTTTAAAAAGAGTTTAAGGTTGCAGAATTATATCGACTAAAAACAACTTTCAAAAACTCATATGAAGAATTTTGGTTTCGTTGACCACAACGTGGAAAATCGCATATATAATGCGATAGATTTGGGGGTGTTTTTAATCATATCACAGGTAAGTATGCGCGAGAGGTCGCCTACGCTCTTAAGCGAGTACTGCACACATAACGAATGATATGATTGGTGGGCGATGAGATAAATAAGTTTGAGAAAGATTTGTGTAAGGCATGATAATATCTTGTAATACTTATGTCACTATTAAGTTTCTTTCTTAACTAAAATCTCAGCATAAGTAAATGGTTGATGAATATTTCTGTAATACAAAATTTAATTTATCCTCTTATGTACTTTGTGTGCCGTTATCAATACCTTTTTACCTTTCCTCATATAATTTTAGTTTGTTTTCTTTCCTAATCCTACGATAAAAAAACAATGAATTTCACATCAGAAACTCAAGTAATATCGTACGGTTCTGTGTACATTGAATTTTGTCAAACAAATTTACCACAACAATCCAAATAAGTTTGTTAAACACAATATCTATAAAATTTTGTCAATAATAAATATAATCTATGAACCGAATTAATTTCTTGCTTTATCACAAGATTCGATTCTGTCTTCTATATAATCATAATTTATTTCAATAAAATGCACACGACGAGGATAAACCAATAATTCAAAAAGAACGAGGTAAATGCAATTATCCCCCTGCTTTCGCTTTAAATAAAATATCGACGGATTTTTATTCAAGGAACTTCTGCCAGGCGAGAAATCTCAAAGCCGGTGCTAAATATTAAATCGAGATTTATTACATCTTCATCAAATTGCATCTGTTCCTTCTTCGGAATATATTATTTATTATTTATACAATAAACAAAATTACTGAAGAGGATCAAAAATGCAACAAAACAAGTCAGATAAGATCAGACAAACCTGACAAAACAGATATTATAAGACAGGCGAGACTAGACATTCAAATCGACACAGGCAAGACGAGACAAACCAAAACTAGACAGATAGGACTAGACAGACCAGACTTGACAAACAAGATAGAGATGACAATTAATCAGACAAGATTGACAATAAATTTAATAGAAAACAGTAGATTAATATTGGCAGAGCTAAGCTAAACATAGTAAGATTATCTGGCGAGACATATTGGTCCAAAGAGACTAAGATTACTGACTAAAGATTAGATTACTAAGAGAGCAAGATAACACAGAAAAGACTATACATATATTTGTAAAGATAATTCTAGATGAGCAAGTTAATAAAAGTCTTTGTGTATTAACCTTCTGATTTTAATCAAGTTCATTTCATATTGTGTCTGTCTAATAAAACCAGTTCAAGGAATTCATAATTAAGTCCTATTTATTATCTTTATACCAAAGCAGATAAATCTTGTATAAGAAAAATAAATTGTTCCAGCTCGGTGTTTCTAGGAGGAAATTTATTGCAACTCAATACAAATACAAAGAAAGCAAAACATTTCTGGTTTGGTCGAATTAACTTCTTTGTTCGCTGGAATTGTTTAATTTGGAATGATTTACAGTTTACGCGAATACATGCCAATAACTAAAATATTCTTCAAAGCAAATTAATTTAATTTTCACATAGTTAAAAACATAGGTGTAGATTTCTATCTAAGAAAATAGCTTAAAAATCAAATTAAACTTAAGATAATCGTAAATAAATTATATTAATTGGATTTTGGCGGATTTGTCTTGTTCGTTTAGTTTTCACTGTCGGTCTTGTCTGCCTGTCTAGTTATTTTTCCAGTCTTGCCGATCTGGTCTTGCATGTCTAATATTGTTTGGCTAGTCTTATAAGTCTAGGCTTGTTTGTCTAGTCCTCTCTGAGTACTTTCCTCTGTCTAGTCTTGACTGTCTTGTCTTGTCTTTCCAGTCTTTGTATGTCTACTTTTGTCTGTCTAGTTTTGTCTGTCCGGGCTTGTCTCTTTAATCTTGTGTGTGTAAATTCGCCCATCTAGTCTTGTCTGTCTAGTATTGTCGGAGGTCGGAAGCTACTAGAGAGAATACAACATATTGATCGCTTCCAAAGTGTGAAATGTAACAAAATTGCCTCATTTTTTTCTCTCATAACTAGCTTTAACATGTTGCTGCATAGTGTTACCCTTATATCCTTCTTCCCTTTATAGTGATTAGGGCTTCAAGTATTGACGATTTTCCCTCCCATTGGACCTTTTGACTTTTCCGTTCATCTATCATTTACTATTTAATAATGTCTAGAATTAGCCTTGCTTTTTCTGTCTATAGGTCCTTTGACGAGATCATATGTTCAACAATTATTGATTGGTCTAGTGGTAGGTTTGTCTTATGTTTCCATTTATCCATTTCCGATGCCTACCTCTCGCATTCGAATATAGTATACGCCCACTGTCTGTGAGGCCGCAGTAAAAACATAGGCAGTCTATAGCCTTGCTCATACGATGAAGGAACTCCCTGAAGCAGGAATGACTGTTAAAACCGGGGTGATATAAAAAATAATTTAACCGTTTTTTCTTCTTACGTTTCACGTCAATAGAATGATACTATTCTAGTGGTCCATAGTGGATTGGCACCATTGGTTTTGTTATATCTGGTATTTCAAGTCTTCTTTAGTTTCCTTTTGTCAGCTTGCGTACTATCCTCGTTTGATCTCGCGTTGTAGACTTGTATCCTCTCTTCTATCAACAGCTGTATGAATGGTATACCGGCCACCACTAGAACGGTATCCCTGAAGTACTGCAGACTCTTAACGCAATTTTCTTTAGACGGCTGACAGTTTTGGACTATTCAATTGCTTTGTTATGGCGTATACCCAGATTTGAAGTGTGTACAGCCTTGTGGAGTTTCTACAAAACAGGATCCTCCAACATTGGGCACTAGGTCATCTAATGTTGCTGCTGTTTTTACTGCATTGGCTGCCCTATTGTGATTAAAAGAGAGGATTTTATCAAAAGTTAACCACGTATTTCAGAAATTCTTTTGTGATTATGTTTTTATTTCAAAAGTTATTGGTTTCGTTTTGCTATGCCCTGTTAAGAGAACTGCCTTTTCTGCTGCCAAATTTAGCCTTTACAGGTCCATACATACATCGACAATTTTCATTGGCCCTGTTAGCTCTCAGCAAAATTCCATTTTCTGCATTCCTACGAAAGAGAAATCATTAGCGTAGCCCACGATTTCCTCACTCTCCGGTAACTTTAATGTTAGGGGTTTTTCATGTTAGGGGTTCAATGTTAGGGGTTCATCATAAAGGATATTTCATAATGTTTGCCCTAAAACTGATCCCTGTGGGACTTCGCTATAAATAGCCTACTAGGGTACTATTTTCTTTAACAACAAAGTTCCTCTTGATCTTTTTCTGTCAATTTTCCTACTCAGTCTAGTAATGTCTGCTTAGTCATCTCTCTCTAGCCATGCCTGCCTACTCATGTCTGTTTACTCATTTGTCAGACTTGTCTGTCCAGTATTATCTGTCCAGTCTTGTTTGTCCAGTCTGGTCTATCTAGTATTGCCTGTACAGTTTTGTCTGTCCAGTCTTGTCTGGCCTGTCTTGTCCATCTAATCTTGCTAATCTAATCGGGTATATCTAGAATTTTCTGCAAAGTCTTGTCTGCCTAGACTTGTCGGCCTAATCTCCTCTGTCTAGGCAGGTCTGTCTAATCCAAACTGTCTGGTTTTGTGTGTCTTTTCATCATATAATTTTAGTTTGTTTTCTTTCGTAATCGTACGATAAAAAACAATGAATTTCATATAAGAAACTCAAGTAATATGTACATTGAATAAATGTCAAACAAATTTACGACAACAAACCAAATAAGTTTGTTCAAGCACCAAACACAATATCCATAAAATATTGTCAATAATAAATATAATCTATGAACCGAATTAATTTCTTTCTTTATCACAAGATTCGATTCTGTCTCCCTTATAATCCTAATTTATTTCAATAAAACGCACACAACGAGGACGAATCAATAGTTTTTTAATCAATTTTTGTATGCATTTTAGTAATTTTATTAATTTTTGAATATATAAAATCGCGTGAGATCGCAAAGATTTTGGCTTTATTTCCTCTGGTTTTGAATTTATTGACAGAGAACATTTCTTAGGAAGTTTTAAAAATATGAACAGACAAGCAATTGCAAATTTTCAAAATATTTGATTTTGTGTTAAATTCTTGGAAAAATCTTCTTAGGAATTGTCCAAAATTTGGACGAACAAACCGATTCAGGTACTTCCAATATATTTGTTTTGCTTTTGTATTTATAGACAAAGATGCTTAAATAATTTCCAAAATGGACAGACCGATGCAAGACTTCAAAATATTTGTTTTGGTTTGGACAGACAAGACTTTCCCACATTGTTGCTAGAATTTATCAAATATTTCGCAAATATTTTGCATTTTGGGCATTTCAAACGTAAATCACTTTATCGCTTATTATTTCTTCTTATTATTATTTCTAAAAACTAGATTAAATTCACTAATGTGGGACTATTGCGATATAGGGTGCCTCAAAACAAATAGTGCAGTTTTGACGGGCCGGTACATTCCGTGTTGTGGGTATAGGACACTGTAGGTGTCTCATTGTATCGGGAGGATCGTGCCGTTTTCAGTTGTTACCAAGGTTTGGTCCGGACAAAATAGGGGCTTCGGCGTCCGCACGTTTTATGAAAATGGTCGTTCTTTCGTCGCCACCCAGCGTACGAGCTGGTTGCACTTCAATGTTTCGCGTCGTGATACCGTCCCTCATAGTAATTTAATCGCGATATGGGTGCGCACATTCGAAGAAACTGACTCCACACTAAGACTTAGGAGATTAGGAAGACCCAAAGCGGCAAGAACAGCCTAAAATGCACTGAAAGCATGCATTGCATTTCATTAGATAAATAAAGAATTGCATTAGATATTTCTGATTGCTCACTATGGAGATTTTTGCACCATGATCTATAATTCCACCCCTACAAGATTATGTTTGCCCCAGAACTGAAGCCTCCTGACTTTGAAAACCGCATGAATCGCTCCCATGAAATGTTGATTCGAATCCAAGAGAGGTCAACTTTTGTCAGTAGTGACGAGGCCAACTTCTATTTCTGCGGAGCGGTGAATAAACACTAGGCGGAAAATATCCCGAGGCAACTCCACGAAAAACCTGGTCAGTCCCCAAAAGTGAGCGTGTGGTGTACAGTTTCTAAATTTGGGGTAATTTTTTTGAGGAGAATGGATGAACCGCGAGTGTCACCGTTAAACTGTCACCGAGCAACTTACGGAGAAAGCCAATGTGGAAACAATTTTTTTTGTAGCAGCAGCAGCACCGTTAGATAAATTAATGCCCAACGTAGGAGGGCCCCGCAGTAGTAAGCGAAAACTTCTTTGCTCGGTGGTTCACTCCACAATGCTCTACGCAGCCCCGATTTGGGCAAAGGCTTTGAGAAAACATGTGATTAGACAAAACATGGTAACAGTTCAAAGGAAAATGGCGCTAAGAGTATGCTCTGCTTACCGGACTGTCTCTAGGGATGCTGCCCTAGTGTTGGTATACCACCCATAGAACTTATGGCAGAAGAGAGGGTAGAAGTCTACACTGGCAGATCAAAAGGCGATGGCACACAGGCTGACAAAAAGGCTCTAGCGAAGGCCCGAATGTACCAGGCCTGGCAAAAGCAGTGGAGTCTATCCACTAAGGGATACTGGACCAGAATCCTAATCCCTGATGTGGAGCGTTGGGCAACTAGAAAACAAGGCGAAACAAATTTTTACGTCACCCAAATTTTGAGCGGACATGGCTGTTTCAGGAACTTTTTCCATAGCATCGGTAGGGCCACAGATTGCCTCTGTATTTACTGTGGACTCACAGACAGCGCGGCGCATACCATTCTTGAGTGTGACAGGTGGATACCTGAAATGGATAAATGGAAGGATAAGACTGGACAAACACTAGACCCATCAAGTATGGTTGAACAAATGATCTCTTCGGAAGACTTATGGGCAGATACATCAAGCATGATCCAAGACATCATGACAATAAAAATGCTAGACGAGGGAAAGGGAAAGATGCCGAAAAGTTAAAAAATGTTAGTACCTGAACCCCTAATCACTATAAGTGGAGGGGGGATGTAAGGGCAACACTATGCAGCAACATCTTGAAAGTTATGTGAAAAGCGGTCCCAAGATGCTTGTGTTATTCCGGAGGGTCCACTTGCTAAGTTAACCGTGAGGTGCCTACTACGACCCCCCAAAAAAAAAGTATAATGCTGGGGGCCATCATATTACCAATGTCATCTTCGAAACTTGATACATAAAACGGCATGACATACCGAATGAAAAAAAATAAACCCCATATCTTGTCTGTCTAGTCTTGCCTGTCTAGTCTTGTCTGTCTAGTCTTGTCTGTCTAGTCTTGTCTGTCTAGTCTTGTCTGTCTAGTCTTATCGGTCTAGTCTTGTCTGTCTAGTCTTGTCTGTCTAGTCTTGTCTGTCTAGTCTTGTCTGTCTAGTCTTGTCTGTCTAGTCTTGTCTGTCTAGTCTTGTCTGTCTAGTCTTGTCTGTCTAGTCTTGTCTGTCTAGTCTTGTCTGTCTAGTCTTGTCTGTCTAGTCTTGTCTGTCTAGTCTTGTCTGTCTAGTCTTGTCTGTCTAGTCTTGTCTGTCTAGTCTTGTCTGTCTAGTCTTGTCTGTCTAGTCTTGTCTGTCTAGTCTTGTCTGTCTAGTCTTGTCTGTCTAGCCTTGTCTGTCTAGTCTTGTCTGTCTAGTCTTGTCTGTCTAGTCTTGTCTGTCTAGTCTTGTCTGTCTAGTCTTGTCTGTCTAGTCTTGTCTGTCTAGTCTTGTCTGTCTAGTCTTGTCTGTCTAGTCTTGTCTGTCTAGTCTTGTCTGTCTAGTCTTGTCTGTCTAGTCTTGTCTGTCTAGTCTTGTCTGTCTAGTCTTGTCTGTCTAGTCTTGTCTGTCTAGTCTTGTCTGTCTAGTCTTGTCTGTCTAGTCTTGTCTGTCTAGTCTTGTCTGTCTAGTCTTGTCTGTCTAGTCTTGTCTGTCTAGTCTTGTCTGTCTAGTCTTGTCTGTCTAGTCTTGTCTGTCTAGTCTTGTCTGTCTAGTCTTGTCTGTCTAGTCTTGTCTGTCTAGTCTTGTCTGTCTAGTCTTGTCTGTCTAGTCTTGTCTGTCTAGTCTTGTCTGTCTAGTCTTGTCTGTCTAGTCTTGTCTGTCTAGTCTTGTCTGTCTAGTCTTGTCTGTCTAGTCTTGTCTGTCTAGTCTTGTCTGTCTAGTCTTGTCTGTCTAGTCTTGTCTGTCTAGTCTTGTCTGTCTAGTCTTGTCTGTCTAGTCTTGTCTGTCTAGTCTTGTCTGTCTAGTCTTGTCTGTCTAGTCTTGTCTGTCTAGTCTTGTCTGTCTAGTCTTGTCTGTCTAGTCTTGTCTGTCTAGTCTTGTCTGTCTAGTCTTGTCTGTCTAGTCTTGTCTGTCTAGTCTTGTCTGTCTAGTCTTGTCTGTCTAGTCTTGTCTGTCTAGTCTTGTCTGTCTAGTCTTGTCTGTCTAGTCTTGTCTGTCTAGTCTTGTCTGTCTAGTCTTGTCTGTCTAGTCTTGTCTGTCTAGTCTTGTCTGTCTAGTCTTGTCTGTCTAGTCTTGTCTGTCTAGTCTTGTCTGTCTAGTCTTGTCTGTCTAGTCTTGTCTGTCTAGTCTTGTCTGTCTAGTCTTGTCTGTCTAGTCTTGTCTGTCTAGTCTTGTCTGTCTAGTCTTGTCTGTCTAGTCTTGTCTGTCTAGTCTTGTCTGTCTAGTCTTGTCTGTCTAGTCTTGTCTGTCTAGTCTTGTCTGTCTAGTCTTGTCTGTCTAGTCTTGTCTGTCTAGTCTTGTCTGTCTAGTCTTGTCTGTCTAGTCTTGTCTGTCTAGTCTTGTCTGTCTAGTCTTGTCTGTCTAGTCTTGTCTGTCTAGTCTTGTCTGTCTAGTCTTGTCTGTCTAGTCTTGTCTGTCTAGTCTTGTCTGTCTAGTCTTGTCTGTCTAGTCTTGTCTGTCTAGTCTTGTCTGTCTAGTCTTGTCTGTCTAGTCTTGTCTGTCTAGTCTTGTCTGTCTAGTCTTGTCTGTCTAGTCTTGTCTGTCTAGTCTTGTCTGTCTAGTCTTGTCTGTCTAGTCTTGTCTGTCTAGTCTTGTCTGTCTAGTCTTGTCTGTCTAGTCTTGTCTGTCTAGTCTTGTCTGTCTAGTCTTGTCTGTCTAGTCTTGTCTGTCTAGTCTTGTCTGTCTAGTCTTGTCTGTCTAGTCTTGTCTGTCTAGTCTTGTCTGTCTAGTCTTGTCTGTCTAGTCTTGTCTGTCTAGTCTTGTCTGTCTAGTCTTGTCTGTCTAGTCTTGTCTGTCAAGTCTTGTCTGTCTAGTCTTTTCTGTCTAGTCTTGTCTGTCTAGTCTTGTCTGTCTAGTCTTGTCTGTGTAGTCTTATCGGTCTAGTCTTGTCTGTCTAGTCTTGTCTGTCTAGTCTTGTCTGTCTAGTCTTGTCTGTCTAGTCTTGTCTGTCTAGTCTTGTCTGTCTAGCCTTGTCTGTCTAGTGTTGTCTGTCTAGTGTTGTCTGTCTAGTCTTGTCTGTCTAGTCTTGTCTGTCTAGTCTTGTCTGTCTAGTCTTGTCTGTCTAGTCTTTTCTGTCTTGTCTTGTCTGTCTAGTCTTGTCTGTCTAGTCTTGTCTGTGTAGTCTTATCGGTCTAGTCTTGTCTGTCTAGTCTTGTCTGTCTAGTCTTGTCTGTCTAGTCTTGTCTGTCTAGTCTTGTCTGTCTAGTCTTGTCTGTCTAGCCTTGTCTGTCTAGTGTTGTCTGTCTAGTGTTGTCTGTCTAGTCTTGTCTGTCTAGTCTTGTCTGTCTAGTCTTGTCTGTCTAGTCTTGTCTGTCTAGTCTTGTCTGTCTAGTCTTGTCTGTCTAGTCTTGTCTGTCTAGTCTTGTCTGTCTAGTCTTGTCTGTCTAGTCTTGTCTGTCTAGTCTTGCCTGTCTAGTCTTGTCTGTCTAGTCTTGTCTGTCTAGTCTTGTCTGTCTAGTCTTGTCTGTCTAGTCTTGTCTGTCTAGTCTTGTCTGTCTAGTCTTGTCTGTCTAGTCTTGTCTGTCTAGTCTTGTCTGTCCAGTTTTGTCTGTCTAGTCTTGTCTGTCTACTCTTGTCAATGGAATCATTGATATGGTACTTGTACGTATATTAAGAATTTGCTTACTTTTATGCCCCTTATCATTGTTTGTAATTTGTTGAAGGTTGCTTCTTCCCTTCTCATTTTATACGATATGGTACCAAAATTATATGCACCCTATCATTGTTAGGTTCCTACGCAACTCATATTCTCTCCCTAAAAGTGGTACGTTGGTAGTGACATTTGTTTCATTGGAAAAAATGCTGTCCGATATCTTTCTCGGATGTGGAGAGTATGTTTAAGTAATATTAATAATTAAATTTACCATGCCGCATATATGTAACAATTTCGGAAATTCTTTATCTCCGAAAATATGAACAATATTTAATTTGGTTATAGTATTCTTAAACTAGATTTATTTATCTGCAAAATTAGATAGTTTGTAATATAATTGTTTTAAAATGAACTGAAATATAAGCCAAAAAATATATAATTTTTTAATTAGGAAGGTCTCAGAAAAATGGCGATGTTTTCGAAAATGTTGGCTCTTTTATACATTGTCTCATTTCTAGCATCTCTGATGTTTTTTTTTGCAATTTATCCTTTCATATTATATGCCCAATGCTTAAAATTCTCTTATCTGTACACATCTGTTCTTACCTTTTAATGATGACTTATATTGTAATGTCAATCCAAAATATTGGTATTAATTAAATTTATTTTGAAATTGCAAATTTTTAGGTTATCCATCTTCCATCAAATCGTCCACGTTTGTTCACAATTTAATATAAAAAAAGGGATCAATACTTTACCCAACCAGCATATACGAAAGGGTTATTAGTCGGGAGTAAAGAGAAATGAATAATGCGAAGGATCAATTATAATGACGGTACGAACGTACGCCAATCTCTAATTTCACTTCTAATTACTACATACTCTGCATGCATAAATCTTTCAGAAATATTAGTAGGAGAATAAATTCTCTTCACTAGTTGGTAAAAATTTGCGTAATGGTCTGGCAATTAAAACCTCAACGGGATATTATTAAAACACTGTAAACAAAATGCAAAACTAAAGTTTCCATTTATTATAATTCTATACTTCATACGAATATCAAGTTACATGAAAATGTTTTGAGTAAACAAGTTTTAATTGAATTCATTAGGAAGTTCGTTAGATTAATTATAAAAATAAACAATATTTAAAAACTAAAAATACTCCCCGTAAAATGTAATAGCCCAGTCGTTTTAGCATTTCACTCCGGAATCTAACGGAAGAAGCTGAATTCTTGTATAGACCTTTATTTTAGCATTACAAATGTTGTCTCAAAAGTCACATATGCCAACATGTGAGCGTCCTTAGATATTCAAGGTCAAAGATCGCAAAAAACAGTTTTTTGAGAATATCTCGTTTTTTCTGCCTCCTACCGTATTTGCATTTTCATAAAAGTAGAGAATAAATTTCTTTACAAATTTTACTTGAGACCTTTTATTATACGTCGAACTGTTTTTGAGATAGAGGACGGAGTGGAGCGCTCAGCTATACGTACCTTAGCGCAAGGTAAATCCTGAAGCCCAAGGTATTATACTGTTTTTTTACATTGCATTGACCACAAGCTAAAGAACGTTGCATCCCTAACTTATGGCAACCACAACGCGAACCACAAACATTCTTGCAATTGCGGAATAATGAAGTGTAGTGAATGTAAGAGTAATGAAGTAGTTCATCTGGTGCAGGTGGTAAAAGTGGTAAATTAGAGGCGTTAGGATTTCATTTCGCAATACCCCACCCATTCGTGGGGTTGTGCTAGAATAGCATTAAAATATATTTAGAATGATTTACTTTATTATTAAATTATTTTTATGTCAAAGATAAGTAAAATTTGATGACCATTTGATTTAAAAGAAATATAAATTTTAGTATAGCGTATTAAATTATCATTTATAAGTAATATTTAATAAGTAATTAAGTAAAAAAACGGTATAATACATTGGGGTTCAGGTACGTATGGCTGCTCATTAGCGCTCCACACTCTGTTCCCTCTATCTCAAAAACAGATCGACTTATAAAAAAAGGTTTCAGATAAAATTTGTAAAGAATTTTATTCTCTACAACTTTCATAATAAATACAAATACGATAGGAGGCAGAAAAAACGAGATATTAAAAAAAACTTATTTTTGCGACCTTTGACCTTGAATATCACATGTTGGCATATGTCACTGTTTAGTCAACATTTGTAATGCTAAAATAAAGGTCTATACAAAAATTCAGCTTCTTCCGTTAGATTCCGAGATTGACCCCTGTTTTTGACAAATTTGACTAGGCTATAAAATAAATTTTGAGAATACTAAGGTAACAATTTTTAAAAACTAAATATATTTTCAGTTAGACTAGAGAAGAAAATTTTGTGAAGGAAACTAGGCATTTTACATTTGGTAGGCTAGACCAGTGGTGCGCAAACTGTGGGTCGCGGCCCCCAGAGGGGTCGATAGAGAATTTTTTTGGGTCGTCGAATTCATAAAAAAATCAAGGCTTTTCGTGTGTATTCGGTAGCAGTAAAATAATGAAATGCTAATATAAACAAGTTTAAGATCCTAATATCCGGATTGATAAAAAAAAAGAAGTAGAGGTAGTTGAAAATAATTAAAATGCGAAGATTACCGAATTAAATACAACAATAGAAAAGTTAACTAAACTAAACGAAGCGTGCCTTAAACAATGTTCGTTTTTATCCGAGGATTTAAATATTTCTCGCGAGCCTATGGGAATAAGTAAGATAGAAGATAGTGTTTATCAGCATCCCGAAATAGATAAAGTCAACTCGAGAAACGATAGTGATAAAAACTCGGGAACCATACCAAAAAATCAAAAAACACGTTTAGTCGAGGGCACAGTAAACGCTAAGAAAAACACACAAGATAATGAAGAAATTTGGGAGGCACAAAAAAGGAAGCAGAATCGGAACTGACAATCAGCAGTAATCTATGGAAACATAGTCACAACAACCATTAAAGCAGCAAGAAGATTAGCTCACATCCATGTATATAAGCTAGAACGAACTCTTACTGAATTGGACATTATTGATTACTTGCGTAGTAGGAATATCGAGTCAGTACAATGTAAACAATTAGAATCAAAATACCCAGAAGAATACTCTTCATTCAAAGTCTCAGCTCCGTTTGAGTATCTACAGGAGGTAAATAACCCTGAAACTTTGCCGAAATACACATGTGTAAATCGTTTTTTCCTGGGTCTCAAGAAGGACAAAGCAAAACATTAAAAAAGTGTAAGTCAGAGTATATAAGCATTATTAATCAAAACACACAATCAATCGGTAACTCCATTGATACAATAGATAATATGTTAGAGGATAACCCAGATTGTAATTATATATTACTAACTTAGCACTGGAAAGATCAATTTAAGATCAATTAAAAATTATTTCCATTATTAAAATATTTCCATTTGGCATCTTATTTTACGAGAATGACAGGAGAGCACGGAGGAGTGGCAGTATTTTGTAAAATTCAAATTAAATATAAACTAAGAAAATATATCAATAAATCAGCGGTGAAATTCGAATTCGAAATTGCAGCTATTGAGACATATATGGAAACCCAATGATTTATTATTATCGCCCTTTACCGTACCCCATTGACGAACCACAAACTATTCCTAGATAATTTGTATAAACTCATGTTAAAATTAAACAACGAATCTAAGCAGTTTATTATAGCCGGAGATTTTAATATTAATTTCCTGAAGGAAACTCCGATACGCCAACAACTATTATCTCTCTTGGAGCCGTTTAATGCAGTAGTGACTTTCAAGGAAATAAGTCACCCCAGCACAAGCACTTGTATCGACAATTTTGTTTTGTACATCAAAAATAACTATAAGGTAAGAACGATTGAATACCACATTTCAGATCACTGTGCGCAGAAAACACCATTATGTCAGATGTTTTACTACAGAGCGAATAACACGTTTCCGAGAATATCTGGGAAATGTGATGAATGGGATGAAATTTTTCAAATTGAACATAAATTCATAAACAAACAGTGGGACATGTTTAGAGAAATATTTTTATATTACTTTAATGAATGTTTTCCACCCACTAAAATTAAGATCTAACAGAGTAACCTGCGAATCTTTGGGGACTCTGATTTGAAGAAAATTGGAAAAGATTTGAATATTGCTCCATTAATTTCACACAATAATCGCCAATATAAAACTGCATATAATAACTTACGCAGAAAGTACAAAAGAATGCTGAAAAAGATCAAAAGGGAGAACTACGAATATCAAATGATACATTCAGATAATCTACAAAAAACTGTTTAGAAGATATAGCTGACATTTGAAAATAATGATAATGACGATCCAAATATGACTGCATCATCCATAAATGATTAATACGCAGATAGGGCATATCATTTACAAGAAAAAATGCCAAAAGTTATATACAACGACGCCATAGAAGAAAATAGTCATTCAATATTCCTATTGGCTACCACGGTAGGCGAATTATGTGCTAGTATAAAGTGTTTAATAAAAAAAAGCTCAGGCCATGACAAAGTACCAGTATCAATTTTAAAAAATGTTTCTTCCCAGATAGCACAACCACTAGTACATATTTAATATTTAATAACTGCATGCAATATGGACTTTTCCCGGAGAAATTAAAGTTTTCAATCATTACACCGGTGCATAAAAAGGTGATAAAACAAATATTAACAATTATAGACCAATTAGTTTAATATCTAACTTCTCAAAACTATTTGAAAAATTAATTGAATGCAGATTCAGAATTTTTTTAGAAAAATTTAACTGCCTTTGCACTAAACAGCATGGGTTTACTAAGGGTAAGAATATTGATAGTGCATGTCTCAGCCTAATTACCAATATAATTAAGAACATTGAAAAAAACATAATCCCATCGGGACTACTACTAGACTTGACAAAATCTTATGATCTGGTGGATCATAAGATATTGCTTATAAGATTAGAAAAATATGGACTACGTGGAATGGCAGGAAAATTAGTAAACTCCTTGCTTATTGACAGGAAACAGATAACGAAAATTGTTACAGCTCAAGGTTATGTCAAATCTGACGTAAGAACAATAAATATAGGCATACCTCAGGGCAGCGTTTTGGGTCCACTGCTTTTCACATCATACATAAATGATCTACCCCAAAATACAACAGAAATAGAACATGAAATAATACAGTATGCAGACGGCACTACCCTACTACTGATGAATAAAACAGTGGAGGATATAAGTCCCAATATCGATATTGTCATGGAAAATCTTATTCATTGGTTTGTCAAAAATAAATTAATTATAAATGAATCAAAAACAAATCTTGTTATATTTAAAACGATTAATCGATGCAGAACAAACTATCCCGATGAAATTAAATTGGGAGAGGAGACACTAAAATTTAAAGATTTCGTCAAATCTGTGGGTATAATATACACATTGACGCTACTTTGGAATGGTGCACACATATCGCAGAACTGACAAGTAAGCTTAATAAATATGTATTCGCTCTAAGAATGCTTCAACCATATGTAGATTCAGAAATACTAAGATTAATTTATTTCTCAATTTTCCATAGCCACCTCCGATTCGGTATAGCATTCTGGGGTAATGGAACAGATATTAAAAACGTCTTTATAATTCAAAAGCAAGCTTTACGAATAATTAACAAACTGAAATACAGAGAATCCTGCAGAGGAATATTAAAAAAATCAAATATATTGACAACCACGAACACATATGTATTTGAGAGCCTAACGCTTCTATTCAAACATAAAAGTTTATTCAAAGAGTTCCAAAAAATATCGGTAAAGGAAACCATACATGAAAGTACTGTTCGATGTTCCTAGACACAAGCTAATGTTATCAGCGAAAAATCCACCTTGTAGCATAATCAAATTATTTAATAACTTACCAAAACAATTCAAAGAAATTATAAACTTGAATCAGCTAAGGAAAAAATTCTATCAGTTTATTATAAACATTGAACCATACAATATGGAAAAGTATCATAGGGCATTGAAGGATGGATTGTAATTTCCATATAGTTGCCTACATATGTATTAATATTTATTATTGTCACTTTGTTTTATAACTATTATTAGGAATGATGTTTTCTATTTTATATTAGTGCTTTTTATATGTATTAATATTAGTTGTTTTCATTCATTTTTTTTCTTCTATGACATATTTCATTTAGTTTTAGTTGTATTACTCTAGCTTATATAATGAAATAAATAGTATTTCATTTGATTTGATTTAAAACAAGTCAAAAAACTTATAACATCAAATGCGAGAAAATATATTTCCTTACAATCATTATTTATCAAGTGAATGGGAAATCTCAAAGTGTCTAAAAGTGTTTTCTCTGCTGGTAGTAGATACACAAATTGCAACAAAATACAATCGCTTCCGTTCGCGAGATATGACTTGCTATAATTGGCAAAATTGAGCGAAATTGCTTTTTATTTTATCTAGAGTACTTCAGCAACTTACAGACAAACGAACTAGTAATTCTAACAGTACACCCTCCATGTTAATTCTTGAATAATCCACAAATGAAATCTCATTTGGATTTTGATAGTTGCTAGCTAATATTTGAGTCATAGTTTATAATTCCAATTTGAAAGAGAAATGTAAATGGTTTAATGACTAAATACACAGTCGTATTATTGTAGATGATGGATCGTGTCTATTGCCAATGTTATTTTAAGTGAAAACAAAAATATAGAGAAGGAAGTACACGAAGAAACAGTTTCTAGTTTTGAAAGCAGGGACGAATCCTTTATAATGTCCCATGATAATGATGGTAACAATAAGCGAGTGCCGTTGCATATTTCAAAGCTTTAATAGATTAACTCACGAAACCTTGAATATAAGTCTACATACTCGGCCAGGTTGAATAAGATTTGATAATGATTACGAGGGCCGGATAAAATCAATTCGAATGGCGGTTCCGGCGCGCGGGCTCGAGAAATTCGAGATCAAAGTTTCGAGTCTTAACAAAATTTATTTAATCCTTTTATAGCTAATTTGATAGGTATATTCTCCTTTTATTCACAAATATCAGTCACCGTTTTAATCTGCATTTAATTTAGAGTAATTTAGAAAAAGATTTAGAGTAATTTAGATTTAGAAGTTTAGATGATTTTTGAAAGAGTTTCAGGCAAAAATTCGCTCTCTTGTCCGTTTTTAAAATCGCTTATTTCAGGCTTACGTTTCATCAAAAGATTATTAGTTATTCGTTCTACACAACATTTCTCGACTATTGATGTATGCTTTAAAAAAATCGCGATTTTCCACACCTCTCCTATTTTTACATATTCTGTATCAAAACAAGCAGAATTTTACACAGATTGCACTCATATAAATCATTTTTTAATTTAGTTTACAATAAGTCAAAAAAAAAAAAAACTAATCAATCCACCAGCGGAACTATGGTTGGTTCGATGGTACTTTTTAATTAAAAGCTTCCTCGGAATATTATATATGTTTTGCAAGACTAATTTGACTAATTTTGGGATGCTGAATCGATTGGCAAAAACTAAAAGTCTCTGTGATAAGCCGTTCAAAAGATATGACATCGTGAAATATGCGTAAAATGAGAGAAAATGTATTTCTTTAAAATCCATATTTATTATGTGAATAGAAACTTTCAAAATGTGTCTGAAAGTGTTTTCTCTACTGCTTATAAATATATAAATTACATTTTTCTAACCGGTTCCGTTCGTGGTGAGATATGACTTAATATAATTGGTAAAATCGAGTGAAATTTCTCAAAATTTGATCGCTCGAGTAGAAAAATGGGAAGCGCATTGATATTCTTAAAGAAATCTAAGTGCACCCGCAAGGAAATGACCTCCTGAAATCGATTCCGTAATCCATATTTAATTATCCGCAACCGTTCTCGAAATATAGACATATGAAGTCGGAATTCTCTAGCACGAAAACCTCAATATGAACAAATCCAAAAAACGTCCGTACTTTCCATTGAAGGGTCGCGTTAAAATTTTACACAAAATGTTGGATCGCACATGAAAATAATTTGAGCACAACTGGGCTAAACTACAACTACAATCTAGGCTAAACTTAACTATCAATGATAGATACAGATAGACAAAAGCAACCAAAGAGATCTATAAAAAGTAGATAAAGATAGATTATACTTAGTAGATAGTACTAGACAAACCACACTACACAGATGAGAATTGGGCGAAACACAACACATGTATGGGCGGAAAACAACAGGCATAATAGACTATTTTGACTGAATTAGAAAAACGACACTCGCAACGAACAAGCCTAAATTAGCAAAATTAGGTAGATAAGATTAGGCACAGAGGATTGATAGAAGATAAAAATAACTTTAGGTATATAAAAGTCGATAAACAACTTTAGCTTTAGACTTTTCTAGATCTCTGATGTTTGAAATTGCATTTTACAATTATGTACTTTAAATTTAAGCTTGGGATATTAATAAAAAGGCTTTTATAACTTTATTTGCTTCACAAGTTTCGGTGACTTTCTGTAGCCTATGATTAAGGTGACAGAAAGCCACCGATACTTGTCAGGCAGATAAATGTGAAAGGTATAAAACCTTTTTAATAATATCCCATTCCCAGTTACTAAACAAAATAAGTTATTATATAGTTTTTATATTATATTAAAGTTTTTAATTATTTTCAATTTGTACTACAAAAGGGATTAAATATTAATTCATAATACTTTTATTATAATTTTGAAGAAGATGAATAACATATAAAAAAAATCTTGTTGCTAAAAAAATCCTAAGAGGATGCTTAACTGTGTGCAGGAATATTTTTCCGCTTTTCAATAGCTCTCTGAGAAATAAAGCGCACTTCACTTCTACAGAAAAGTATTTTGGCCTCAATTTCCTCAAGATTTATTCCCTGCACAGACTGCAATAATTTTCAGAGAGATAAAGGCACACTCTCTTTATTTGATCTCACAAAAATCCATTTAAATGGCAAAATTAATTTAAGTAATTAAAAGACAAGTCTGAATTAATATGATTTAAAATTGCGTAAAAATATTACTCTTATATTTCCTAATTCTTATAATATATTGTTCTATAAACCTCGATATATAAAAGATATTTAAAGTCTAGACAGTCAAATTTCATAAGCTTATGAAAGCAGATTATAGAGTGTTAACAAATATTTATCAATTTAATTTCTAAAAAAACTCAGGGAGAAGCACTTACGTGGGTGGATAATATTTTAATAATCCGCGAGCTCAGGTCTTTTTCCTTTACTAAACTAAATATTAAACTGAAATAATCTGTTCAGACGGAGAATTATACATTTTTTATTTGCTAATTTAGTGGACAGGTAGGTAGGTGATATATACTAATTGACAACAAGGGACTCCTTTCGAATTATTTAGTGTTGGTGTCTGGGATGGATCAAATATATCCACTGCCCGGCGAGCTACAAAACAGAATTAGAAATATGAATTAATAATTCTTTCTCTTGTTTCCTCTCTCTAATCTCATATATCCAGTCTTCACAGAAAAATGTGGCAGCTATCTCTTGTAGAAAAATTGGGTCAATCAATGTTCATGAGTGTTTTGTAAACAGTGTTCTTTATAAAAGCATCTCTAAGCAGACAATTAAGTATAGTCCTACCTATTTACTAATGTATACTATTGGAATTAAAACTCTTTAGAAAAAGTTAGACAATCGACTACAATATGACATTACATTTCCCTAACCACAATTAGACTACACTGATCAGACTTTCTTTTCTTTCAAATTAACATTTTTTACCATGAGCGGCCAACCTTGACTGATTTCATCCTTCAACGCCTTCCACCCTTTTCTCAGCTCTATTTTCTCCGTCACATTCCACATACAACTACAGCAGCTTGCACCCCAACGCTCCTAAGTTTCTTTGCGCATCCCACATCTACGACAGACTCTATCATTTGGCGTCATCCAGTCCCTCGCCATGCTGTCCCTTTCTTCACTACCGCACCTGAAGCTGGCGATAACTATTTGGGGAACGTCGATTTTCTCTCTTTCTTTACGATCCTTTCGTCTCCCATTCTTTTTACCTTACATTCATATCTCGCAAACCTCGCTGCAGCCACACTGGCAATTTCAACTGCATTTGTTTCGTACATCACTATGAACCACTGAGTTGATTTTTCCAGCTCCTGTGCCCATTTCAACACTTGTATCTGCATTCTCTCTATCGTTTCTACCCTTTTCACTCCCCACAGTTCTGAACCATACATTAAAAGATTATGCAGCGACGCCTTCCACATCACCATTTTTGCTCTGAAGTTTTCCTTGCATTCACTCTTCCATATACTGTTATACTGTTAGCAGCTAGCCAGGATTTACTTGCAATGTAATATATATGCTCTTTGAAAGAACCTTGGTCAGGACGGCTAAATGTGAACTCAAGTTATTTGAAGCTGCTAACTTGTTCAATTATTTTTACGCCCCATTCAAACTCTTTACTCCTCTCTTTTTCCCGCATGTGAAAAACAACCATTTTGGTCTTCTTCTCATCCATCACCATCTTTCATTTCACAAAGAATCCTTTCACACTTCCAATTACTTCTCTCATTTCTGCGTACGTGCTTGCCAAAAAAGCGATGTAATAAGCGAAGGCCAGATTCAGGCCTAATTTGCTCTGCCTAGTCTTATTTGTCTAGCTTGTTCAGACTAGGCTTATTTGTTTAGTTTGATCAGCCCAATCTTATTTGTTCTTCTCGTGCGTGGTTTGCTAGTCCTCCATCGGCCGCTTTCACAGGTGGCGGATAGGGGAATGCCTCCCAGATATGGGGGTACCGGAGCAAAACTAGCACGACGTGGGGAAGCAGCTGCGCCGTTTGTATGATGAGGCTACAGAAGCATGAGCTTCTCATCATATACTCACACGCGTCTTTCACCCTTCCAATCACTTCTCTCATTTCTGCGTACGTGCTTGCCAAGAAAACAATGTCATCATAATCGATGTCATTAACATATTCGATATAACCGGTTGTGACACTGTGATGGGAAAAGCAACGAGAAACTACCCCATAAAACTCTCAAGAACAGTCAAAATGGAAAGAATGGACAGTAGGAGAAAAAATTTTACTGAGCATAGACTAGAACACCAACATCCGGCCCAGGTCGTCATCCAGCGAAACCTCGACAAGACAAATGAAACAACACAAATGGATCGAAAAATGATTAAAATAAGTACTTGGAATGTGATGCCCATAGCACAGGCAAGAAAGTTACAAAACGCTACGAAAGAAATCGATAGATTGGACATAGATATTATGGGAATTAGCGAGATGCGATGGCCCGGTACAGGGTGTTGTACAATCACAGACCACAAAATATAACACTCCGGAAATACACACATACATGGAGTTTGGACTATAATCTCCAAGAAACCCCAGTCATATGTCACAAATTTTACACTGATATCAGAAAGAATAATGATCATACAAATAAACAGCACACCAGTAAAACTAAACATCATACGAATATATGCCCCTACCGCTGATAAGGCAGACGAAGGAATAGAACAATTCTGGGAGTTAGTAACCGATACTCTCAAACAACTCAGTAAGCAAGAGGTGACAACCATCATAGGAGATCTAAACGCCAAGGTCGGGAAAGGAAAAAGTGGGTACTCTGTTGGGGAGTATGGATTTGGTACAAGAAACGAGCGAGGAGATAGACTAAAGAACTTTGCGGAAAAGGAGGAATACGTAATACTAAATACTTTCTACAAATTGCGGATGCGTAGACTCTATACATAGAAATGACCACAAGATGGACCAGATAACAAAATGCGGAATCATATAGACTACATACTAATGAACCGTAGATTTGGAAATAGCTGCATATCAGTCAAGACCTACCCAGGGGCAGATATATCATCAGACCACTGCCCCGTAGTTGAAACGTTTAGAATAAAAGTGGAAAAGTCATGAGGAAAACAACTAAGAAGAAATGGAATACGAGGAAACTGAAAGAAAAAGAATTAAAGGAAACAATGGCAAAACTAGTAAATTAAAAATGTAAAACTTTAGAACAAATGGGCGTAGAATAAAACCTAGAATTTTCAAAGAAATTGGAGACGGAGACCTAAGCGAGAAATAAGAGAAAAGGAAGGACTGGATATCCGATAATATATTAGGACTCGTGGAAGAAACAAGGAAGGCAAAACACGACGTGAGAAATTATAATATCCTGCAAAGAAAAGTAAGACAGGAAATAAGAGAATCAAAAGAAAACTCGATCAGAGAGCAATGTAAAGAAATAGAGGTTTTAGAACAGAAATACGACACATTTAACATGCACAGACAAATTAGTGAGACAGCGGAGATATACAGACCAAACATAGTAGGAATATTACACAATACGGATGGCAAAACAATTATTGATGAATCTGAAATAATGGATACCTGGAAGAAATACATCAGCGAACTCTTTGAAGACGAACAGGACAGAACAATCCTTTGGTGCTACTAATCTAGAAGATATGACAATAACAACAGAGAAGTCACAAGCAATAAGATAACTAAAATATGGTAAAGCTCCTGAACCAGACAACATATATAGCGATTTTTTTTAAATTACTCGATACAGCGAGCATTCGATGGCTAACCATACCGCTTAACAAGGTGTACACTAAAGGAGAAATACCAACACCATGGCTGACATTAACATTCCTTACTCTCCCAAAGAAACAAGACCCTAAATACTGCAGCGACTGTCGCATTATAAGTTTATTGAGCCAAGTGCTAAAACTCTTCTTAAAAATAATTCATGGAAGAATAACTAAGATTTGCGAAGAAAACATCAGCTGCACTCAGTCTGGTTTCAGAAACGCTCTAGGAACGAATGAGGCACTTTCCGGTGCCCAGGTTTTGATACAGAGTTATAGGAATATGTATTGTGATGTCCATATATGCTTTATTTATTACCAGAAAGCTTTTGGCAGAGTACAACATAATAAACTCATAGGTATCCTAAAAGATATAGGGATATAACACGAGTTGGCCGAGACATAAAGATTATCAGCAAACTATACTGGCAATAAACATCCTCAATACGCCTTAGGAGAAAGATTGGACCACATCGAAATCTAGAGAGTCGTGCGCCAGGAATCCATACTATCAACGACTTTGTTTAATATATACTCAGAACGCATATTTCAAGTAAATGTTAGTATCCAAAAACAACAACCATATCGGATAGCTTCCAGTTAACAACGAACATATTGAGAGAGTCCAAATGTACACATAATTAGGGATAACATTAAATTGAAAAGTGGGACAACTCAATTGAAATCAAATGTCGGATTGAGAAAGCGAGATCCGCATTCTTGAAAATGGCAAAGGAATTCAAAGCACATCACCTGAATACACAAACGAAGATCAGGCAACTGAGATTCTACATCTTTACAGTACTTCTATATGGAGTGGAATCCTGGACTCTGACAGAGGCTACCAAACCGAGACTCGAGACATTTGAGATTTGGCTATACCGCCGCACATTCAAAATTTCCTGGACGGCTTACGTCACCAACCAGCTGGTCCTAGAGAGATTGGTAATATAATGAGGGGGTCTTACTAACAACAAAGACAATGAAGCTGGAATACCTTGGCCATATAATGAGGAACAGTCAACGGTACGGTCTATTGCAACTTATACTTCAAGGAAGAGTAGATGGGACAAGAGGGCCAGGAAGAAGGAGAATATCGTGGCTAAACAACCTTCGATCCTGGTTTAACACAACCATAACAAATCTCTTCAGGACTGCAACAAACAAAGTCCGAATTCCTATGATGATCTCCAACATCCGAAGCGAATAGGCACCAGAAGAAGAAGAATCTTATTAGCCTAGTTTAATCAGCCTAGTCTTATTTGTCGAGTGGTCTATCAGGTCTGCTCTGTCTAGACTAGCACAGGTGTACAAATTTCGACCTCCTGGAGCAATACATGCATTTGACGACCCTTATCTAAGTGCGGAAATGTTATAAACATTTATTCGAGACAAAATTGGGAAGTTCAAGAACTATGAGTACCTTTACTGTTTTGAAATTTGAAAAATGAGAGCTCGTGATATTCACTCTCAATATATTGCCCTGTGTGGGTATTTAGTTTACGCGTATAAAAAAGTATTATCTGTCCAGTTCTGTCTGTCCTGTTATGTTTGTCCAGTTTGTAGAGCTTTATCTGTTAACTTCTATTTGTTTAGTCTTGTCTGCATGGATCTATATATCTAGCCCTTATATTTTTGTCTATCTAGTTACATCAATATATTATCTTTTGTTATAAAATATTTCACCATATTTAAAAAAATAAAAAAATATATAATTTATAAAATATAACGATCTGTACGCTTAAAATAAATCGCTTAAAATCTATTATTGTAATTTTAACTAAATATCTCATTGAAACATAACAATCTGAATCGAATTCAAAAAAATCGTTTGTTCCATTAGATACGTAATGCGTAACAAACAACACCATTGCTATTAATCAACGCATTGTCAAAGCTCCTGCTACTAATCAACAGACGTAGACTATAATTCCATACATGGGATCGAAATTCAACGTAATATGTGTCGTATAATAAGGCTTGTAATAATGAACAGTTTGATCAATCAACATTAGACAAGTCAGATACAAATTTAATGAAACAGGCGGAAAGTGTTCATATGTGAATGGAACGAAATATGTGAAAGAGAAGAAACATGTGAAATAAAAGCTAATGGGATTAATTCCATTTATTTTGATGAAAGCTTGTTGGCTGGAGCTTTATCTCAATTTTTAGATTGTACTAAATAATACCTAAATAATACATTTTTTATATTCATGAACTTTTACTGGTATTCCTATTTTGTATTTTGTGTCGACTAAAAATTTCAAAATAAATTAGTTAGAATTACCTAAAGTCTAGAATTAACTAAAAAATAATAGTTTAAAATTTCAAACTTCAACTTCAAGTTAATATATTATCATACAAGACTCGTCAAACATTTATTATAAGTTTTATAAATTTTATAAGGCTATGGGGTCCATTAATCACGTGATGCTTTTTACCAACTTTTTAAGCCCAGCTCTTCCTGGTGATATGTGGTAAGGTGTTAGGTTAAGCAACCCCTCCCACCCCTGGCCAAAATCATGTATTTTTTGGTACAAGTCGCGCGCCGCTTTTCGTTTTAAAAATCGTGCGTTCAACAAAAAAATAAATACACGTGATATCTTTATACACACCCCCCCAGCTCTGTGATATTTCGTGATTATTCGAGCCTTACGTGATTAATGGACGATCCCTATACACAAATGACGATACAGAGTAGACACAATAAACACATTATATATATATTCTCTATAAAAAACAACGAATACCATATAAATAAGTCGAAAGTAGAAATAGGAGACTAGACTAGATTGTTAGACTAGTTACATCAAATTAGTTATTAAGCTACAAAAATGAAATAGATAAGACATAGCCTAGAATCAAATCAAATCTAAAATCTGTATTTCAACACAAAAACTATAAATAAATATAATAAAAGATATAAAATAAGTGAAATGCGTCAAGAAAAAGAAAAATAATGATAATTAGAACAATTACAATAAATGAAAGTTTTTATTAAATAAATTTTCAAAACTAGCGTAGAGCTAGTAGGATTAAAATACTCCTGTATGGTATATGGTACCAAGTTATTGATGTATTAAAAGATTTTTTTGTTTATAATTTCTTAGACCTGGAATTAGTTTAAGCTCAATCGGTAGCATGTTGTAATCTTTAATTCCATCGTATTCGCGCTTCTCTCAGTTAGTGTTAGTATATAGCCAGTGAACGACTGTGACGCGGCACTTTTATGTGCAGCGACAAGTGCCGTTTAGAAGTGCAAACAATAAAAATTATTTGGTATTTACTTTGATACAGCATGCTTGTATAGATTTACTGCAAATCTGGATTAAACCCAAACAAAACTATTTACTAGCAGAGTTTTCGGCTGAAACGTACTTCGATGCATGTAAGCCGTGGCAGAAATTAGAACTAACGTAAAAAATACAATATTTTACTGATTTCACGGTTTTAATCTAGATTAGGTCATAGGTTAGGTTGAGTAATATTAGAACAGATAAATCCAGATATATCTCGCGGTAGCGCGACCAAAATAAGAACAAATAATTCAAATAATTTACCTTTAGACTTGGACGCCCTCTATACATGCGCTATAATCCGAGTTTTCTATTTATTCAATTTTGCCTCATAAAGTCATGTATAATTCCTTGCATACAGATCAATAAAACAGTTATTTATTCACTACTGCAATAAAAGTCACAATGGCAACGCATCAAAATAACTCACGTGCTCCGTAAACATAATCCTAAATGTTCGCTGATGTTCTTTTTTGATCCCCAATCACACACATTATTATAACTACAAATTTTCTTTGTACAAACCTCATGATTTTTGCCGGAGTAATCTTTCCGCGTCACCATCTAACAATAATTCTTCGGATGTATCCAGTTACGATTAATAAAACACAAATTAATTAAACACAATAAATACTTTAAGCAATATTTTGACGCACGAATTAACAATTGTATCGTTGCTATGAGAGCACCACAATCATGACCAACTTTTCTTTGAATTGTTTCTTGTTTAAACAAAAAAAAAATTGAATTAAAGTTTGTATTTCACTCGCGGATAAAGTTAAGGTTTAACTCGCGAATTTAAATTAAATTTATCAATCCGCTCGTTAAACCTTAATTTTATACCCTTTCATAATAATGACTATTAAATTCATTCTATTGTCAGTCCGCCGCCAAATTCTGATGTTGTTGAAAGTGTACCGCAAAAGAAAAAAGGTTGAGAATAACTGGTCTATGTTGAGGTCTGTTTTACTGAACACTTAGTTGTCTATTGTTTTTCTGGTGCAAAACTAGGTATTTGCCATACTTATTTTTATGTTTTATTTTTAAACATAAAAATAAGAAATTCGTATATTTAGGTACCAGCCAGTGTTCCCTCTTAGCTGTGCGCGTTTGGGCGCGCACATAAATTTTAAACATAGCGCACATGAAAGATATTCGCGCGCACAATTATTTTTCGCACAAAAAATCGCGCGCACAATTTTAATCAATATAAAAACGTTTTCGGTGGGATAATCCAATTAAAGAAGAATCGCATGTTTCTTCATTTTCTTCTGCAATTTCACAACTTTATGAAAATAACCAAATTTATTTGCAAAAGCTGGTTATGTTTACATCTGATAGCGCATCCGTAATGCTTGGAAAACGACATGGTGTAGCAGAGGAGTAAAAAAAGTTAAACAATGTTGAATTTCAAATAAATTTAGAATGTTTGTCTTTAATTTTAGAAGAGCTCTATATCAAATTTGAACGCCGTGAATTAACACCCATAGAAGATTTTCAATTTGCTATTGCAAAAATTTTATAAAATCAAGGAAAAATGTCTTAGAAACATGGCATTGAAAACACAACGGAAACACAAAAATAAGCGTGCTTTTAAAAAAGGCTAATGATTTAAATATAACTATAAAACAGATGATATGTCAAAATTTATTAATTTATTATGTGAACATTTGGAAGAAAGGTTTCCAATGGATGACGTAGAAGATTGGATATCCTTTGATGTATGGATGACCATAATTCAATTATGGTCTAGAGGAAATTGAAAAATTGTGTATAGAATATAATTTTACTCTTCTTTCAGATAAATCTGTTATACATAAACAGTATTGGTTCCGTGCGCAGCCGCACTAGCGCCAAAGGTGACACTTTTAAGAACTTCATGAACTAAATACGAGAAAATATATTAGAATCGTTATTTATCAAGTGAATGGAAAAATTCTAAGTGTTTCTGAAAGCGAGAGAAAACACTTTCAGAACTGGTTGTAAATATATAAATTACATTTTGATAACAGCTTCCGTTCGCGATATATGACTTGGCGAAATAAAATTGGCAATATCGAGCGAATTTTCGCGAAATTTGATCGCCCGAGGAGAGAACTGGGAAACCAATTAATATTTTTAAAGAAGCCTGGGTGTAACCACAGCGAAATAACCCCCTGAAAACGATGCCGCAATCCGTTTTTAATTATCTACAAACAAGAAGTCGAAATTCAGAAAAATTTGAATTTTTCAAAACAATTTACACATCGATTTTCTCTTGTCGTCTAGTTTCAGTCTGCCGAAAATAATTTCGCTGGAATTTGTTGTTTCCGAGAGGATTATAGAAAACCGAAAATGCAGATCAAAACGATAGATTGTTTTGGCGATTTTTTCAGAAAATATTAGGGCTTTCAGAATATTTTTGCTGAATACGATTTTCCAGTTTGTTCGGTCCAAATGCTCAAAATACCCAAAATATAGGCTATATCTTGCTTAGTTGTAACTTTAGAGCGAAATAAACTCGAAAATCGTTTTCAGCACTTTGATTTCCTGCGGGTAACCAAAAAAAATCGCTACAAAATTTTCTCATTTTTTTTTCAAAATCATTTTCGGCACACAGAAACTACTCGACAAGACGAAAAAATCGATCTGTAAATTGTTCGGAGAGATCCAATTTTTCATTGAGAAATTTCAAATTGAAATTTTACGATTGTCATCTCAGAAAATGTGATAGATAATTAAAAATGGTGTGCGGCATCGTTATCAGAAGATCATTTTCCCATTAACACACTTAGATTATCCACGGTAAATTCATTGGTTTCCAAGATCTCGACTTGAAGCCGAAATGTCTTCAAATTCTACTCAATTTTAGCGGGCCATCGTGAACGAAGAGAGCTAGCATATTTATAATCTGCAGCAAAAATGCATCCAGAAACGTTTTAACATTTTGCCATAACGTTTTAAAATAACGATTTTAACAAAATTGATTTTCTTACATTTTATCGTTTCCCCAATCTTGACTTCACGGTTCGATGGTATTTTTTAATTAAAAGCCTACTAGGAATATGACATACGTGATGACAAGCCATTCAAAAGTTATGACATCGTAAAATCTACGGAAAATACGAGAAAATATATTTCCTGAAAATCATTATTTATCAATTGAATGGAAAATTTCAAATTTTGCCTGAAAGTTTTTTCCTTGCTGGTTGTAAATATATAAATAGCATCTTTCTAGCTGCTTTTGGATTCTGAATAAGCGGTGTAGAATTTGTGGTTTTCATTTTGGTAGTAATAAAAAGTCTGAAAATCCAGAAAGCTTTAATACGACTTTATTTGACAATTCAGCAAAGACATTGCAGAGATTAGAATCTTCAGTTATCCGGTAAGAAAATTTATTGAATAGGAGACGAAGTTGTTTTTTTTGCCACTGGTGGCGCTAAGCGCGGTTATCCACGGAGCGAATAACGATTTTAAATACGCAGTGCGGGGGAAAAAAAATTAAACAAATAAATGATTTTGAAAAAATGGTTTAGTTTAGTTTGAATAATGAACAATTTAAAGATCTAACCAAATTACTAGATATCGGAGGCACTTTTCTTAAAACGATAACTTTTCTAAACGATTGCAAGAAAACTATATGCTGATGAGAGTAAAATGATATAAGAATGACGGAAACATTGTAAATTTAAGTAAAGTCTATACAGAGTGGTTAAAACGAAAAAAAGACAGGAGAGAGGAGTTATAAAATAAATGCCATTAACAAAAAATGTAATCCTTAATTCCAAAAAATTTCAATAATAAGTAATTATGAATTGCTTTTCTTGTTTGTTTGTCAAATATGTTAATTGAAAAATTTAGAGTAGACAACGCAAGTATTAAATTTTCTTATTTTTGATTTGAATGAAAAGGAGAAGCCACAGTAATAAGCTAAATTCTGTCTTCACGAACTAATGGTTTGACTTAATTTTAGAGTAGTTTTTCATTTTGTTCCGATCAAATGTTTGTAGTAGTACAAGTGGTATGCTGTAAGATCGAGTCAATTCGTATAAGTAGTTAATAACAAAATTTAGCAGAATATGAATTATTATTTATTAGTATCGTGTTTTTTTATTATATTCGCTTTTTAATTGCCGCACATTTTTTTTATTGTGGAAAAAACTACACACACTTAAAAAAGTGCGCACACGGGTCACAAAAATTTGAGGGAACACTTAAATAAGCAGCCATAAATTTTCCTCTCCATGATTGTTTATAGCTTCGGTTATATTATATTCTTACTGCAATTTTCTGGACTTTGAATAATTTAGGACTTTGAATAATAGACACAGCAGTAGTTTCTCCCACTGCCCCAAAATATTACTCCAAATCTTAGAAGTGAATGAAAGTTAGCGAAGTATGCTGTTCTAAGTGTTGCTATGCCTACATATGGCTGTAATGTACTTAAATCGTATGTGATGCAATTTCGTTTGGGCCACACACTAGCAATGTGGGACTACCAATCCAGTAAATTGTCCATTTATATTCCTAGAAACCTTACAGTTTGCCTAATTTCAAGAGGATGTCCTTCTATGTTCATGCTAGAAGGATATGGTTTTAAGCTTCTATTTGTTTTAAAAATAATCATGTTATGAATAGGATGGTTGCGAGTGTTACTGCTTGTTAATTTATAGTTACATTTAATTTAAAAATTCACAATGTTTTAACCACACTTATAATATGTAAAAATGTTATGTAACTTATTATTCACAGTTATATAAATTTCTGCATTTACATTCAAGACTCAAGTCAGACTCAAGTCACGACTCAACCTCATAAAATTGATAAGTCACTTGAAAATGACCGTCAAACGTCCAAACTTAAGTCGTGAATGTAAATGTAGAAATTTATATAACTGGGAATAATAAGTTATAATAACATTTCTACATATTATAAGTGTGGTTAAAATATAGTGAATTTTTCAATTCAATATAATGATGTTAATTTTAATTTTGTTCATAACCAACCTATGAATTTTCTCGATACAGTTATTATCTATCAAAAGACTGGTGTCATCGACATACTTTGAAATATTCGATTTCTTTGAAAAGGTTGTAGGTAAGTCATTAACATAAAGAATAAAAAGAAGAGGGCCTAGAATGCTCCCTTGCGGTATCCCCATTTTGACCCCTCTAGTCTTTGATGTCGTGCTTCCATATGGTGGATCGATTTTTGTTTCTATTTTTTTTTTGTTTCTTTGCTTTCTATTAGATAAATACGACTTAATCAAATCTGGAGCTGTAAAACCTAATCCAGTAGTTGTAAATTTTCGTTAAAAAATGTTGTGGTCGACTGTGTCGTATGCTTTGGATAAATGTATAAATATACCTAAGGGGGTATGATATGAGGCGCTTTCGAATTGCATAAATATTGTTTATGTATTGAAAACATGCTGTTTCGATACTTCTACCTTTTATAAAGCCATGAAGGAAGGATCCCTTCCTCACATAAAATATCTTCTCAACGATTTTTGAAAAGGAAGATAAAATGTTGATTAACTTATTATTTTCTCAATCTGTCTTTTCTCCCTTCTTGAAAGTTGGTGTGATTTGTAGAAATTTTCGGTATATCTAGAAAGATTCTAGAGACGACAGAGTTGTTTATAGTAAACTGTAATGGTTCATATATTTCCCAAAAGATCTATTTTATAGCAAAAATAGGTATCTCATATTTTTCCAGCACTCTTTTTAGTTTTGTAATTCATAATGATGTTGTACATTTCTGTAAATGTGTGTGGATCCACAACTTTTGATTATCTAAAATATGTTGTATGTCTATATGTATATGTATGATGTATATCTATGTCTATGTCTCTGTATGTCTATGTATGTTGTTATGGAAAGAGATATTTGGTGAGTTATCAACAAGTTTTTCGACGTTAACCGTTAAGTAGTCATTAAAAGCTGTAGCTGTTTCTGTTTACGTTTTGTCTTTATTTATGTATTATTCTTTTGTTTTAGTCTTCAAGCTTGTTATTTGGTTTACTACATCCCAAGTAGTTTAACTATAGTTGGCCGTAGTTTTTAGTTGATTTTCAATTTTATTCTTTTTTGTTCTATCAGTAGAACGTTGTGTTCTCTACGTTTTTTATTAAAAACTTTTTTTAATTTTTCGTAGTTTCGCAAAAATTTGTAATTAAAATATTCCTCGCAATCGAAACTACAGACCATGTTATATAAGCTAATAAGCTATATTGTCGGCTTAAAAATCCTCAGGTATTTGACAATTATAGGTTGCTTCTCTCTTACAAAACTAATCATTTGAACATTATGGTCCGAAATATTGTAATTTATAGTTTTAGTTTTAAATGAAGTACCTGTGCTTATGGTGATGTAGTCAATGCAGGTCCCTGACAACGGATGACTCGTTTCCTCTATTGGCAACATACATTGGGAAGATTCTAAGACCGATTTAAATGGTTGACTCATTTATTTACTCATGTGTGAGACCTTGTTGTTTTTAAAGTGTTGATATTAAAATGACCTAAAATAATATATTACTTTTTTCAACTCCCATTCTGAGAAGGAGGTGATGCAGTTTATTTCAAAGTTTTATAGGATGTGAGGGGTGATCTATATATATTATTATTACAATTGTGGGAGTATTCATAAAGATTTCCGCTGCTGCGCATTCGAAGACATATTCCTCGCTTAAGTTGTTTATGTCAGCCCTTCTTTTGGAATTTCTCTGCTTTTTGTGGAAAATAGCTACACATTCATGGCTTCCCGCTTCTCTACAATAAAATGAAGTTACCATAAATTGTTTTATTTCGTATAACTGAAGTTAATCTTCGCTCTTCCAATGTTCAGTAACAGCTAGTTCATTAAAGTATGGATTTTGTTCGAGCATGTATTCTATTTTGTCAATAGAGTTGCCGATTGATTGAACATTTTGATTAAATGGGGTAGTTTCTTCGTGTCCATCTCGCACTTTGTTTTTTCTTCTTTTTTTGGACGTTTAATAAGTTATTACTATTGTTATTAGTGGGTAATATTATTATTTTTTCAGTTTGTTTATCACCAGAATTAGGAAAAAACGGTTTATATCTGTGTAACAGGGGCACATTTCAGGATTCTTTAACTCATCTAATTTATCCATCGGAACAGATATCTAGAAAAGAAAATATTCTCCTCGGTGCTTGATGGCAAGCTTTTATAGTTTTATAGTTTCTGTTTCATTGACAGCAGAATTTGTTGGAATTATCTGCTGCAAGTTGTCAAATGAATTAATCGGTTGATTTGTATCCGAGAGCATATCATACGAGATTTCATTAAATTTTTCAACAAATTTTATATTATCGGGTCTTAATAACCTTATTGCCTGAGTTAGATTCACTATATGCTCCTTAAGCGGATCCACATGTTTACAGACTAATTAACTTTTGAAACTCCGAACTCGAAAAAATCCAAAAATGTGTTCACTGCATTCGTCGGATAGAACATTGGATCGCATATCTCTGGGCAGTATGTTAATAATAAAATGCACTTAGAAATAATATACAAAGTTTGTTTAAAAATTTATTCACTAGATTCACTGACTCGCTAGCGGACACGTCCGATTTCGTCGACCGCTCAACGAACAGTAGTAATAAGTCAATAAGATTACGTGAACAAACCTAATCAAAGAAGTAATCCGAAAACAAACTTAACAGTAACTAGACTTGTAACTACCCTTGGGGCCGACAACTCAATATATCAAAGGAGCCAGAAAGTCACAAAGTTTTCACAAAAAGTGCTTCGTTACTTATCAATGAGCCATTAAACTTTTACCACAAAAATTTGAAACATATACTGAATAAAATGGTAATAAAATAACAATATTCCTATTAAGTAGTACAAAATTTAATCAATATATATATATATATATATATATATATATATATATATATATATATATATATATATATATATATATATATATATAACATTTAAGCAGCAGTAAACATAAATTGTGAAAGTAATTTTAGCGACTATTGCTAATCTGTACCCGCATCTCGTGAAGTAACTTATCTAATCTTTTCATCAGATTCATCGTGGAAAACTTTGCTCACAGCAATAAGTTTAACAAAGAATCGTCTGTTCTGCATATGCGTATGTTTTTTTTTTGAAGAAAATTAAGATTTAGAGAAATTGTTGTATGTCTTAAAATAATTTTTCTGAGAGGAATTACGTTTTTAATTTTAGTCCACTTATGATATTCAATTAGTTTACTGCTTTCTTGATTATGTTCTTGCAATTTACTTGGTAAGTCAGTAAACGTTGATGCCCATATTTCTTTAGGCGTATCCTCAAAATCACAATCTAAATTGAGAAATATAAAAAAATGTGCAATATTTCCAAATTTTATCAAAGCAATTTTTAAAGTATTCGAAATCTAACGACACCGCATATTCTGTATGTGTTTTAAAAAATATTAAGTGCAAGCAGGTATCTCGTTGTAAGTCAGAAGTAAACAAAAGCAATTTCTGTTCGGAACTAGAAATTTCCTCTAGCATAAGAAGGGTTTTGAAACTCATGAAGTTTCAAAATTAAACTATTTAAATGGCCTGTTATGTCTACTAAAAAGTAGAACCTTGACATCGATTTTTTATCAGTTAATTCAGGATGATAAATTCTTGTCCGCCAAGAAAGTCTTTATTTCGTCCATATATAGTGGGAATCGTTTCACGTTTTCACACAACCATCTTACTTTATTATGATATAAAGGATCGGAATACTCATTATCTACTTCACGAAATAATTCTTGGAATTGCTGGTAATATATGCTCCTTGCCGTCATTGTCTTTATTATTTTAAAAACGAGTTCAATTATTAAAGGTAAAAACATAAATTGTTTTTAAATTTCGAATTTATTGTATAAATACAACATATGTTTCCACAACACTTGGCTTCTTCAGGTGATAATAAACAACTTCAAATTATCAAAAAAACATAAATAATAATATAGTATATTTTGTAACTAGCGCGAAAATGTCAATTTTTCGCGACAGCGAAATTGTGCGAATCGAGCGAATGTGCGGATTCACTTCATATTTTTTATTACTATATCTTACAAGTTTGGGATCCAGGGACTATAAAAAAACAATGGAACAAAAAATGAAGAATTTGCTTTTGTCTCCGGTGGTGTGGATACGTCATAAGGACTCTCCTCAGTATCAGAATCAGAATTTACACATCAGAATTTACACTCATTTTAAAACGTTGTCTTTAATTTTTATTATTATTTTGTATTGAAAAAAAAATCTTACATTTCACGTAACTTTTTTAATATCGCGGTCGTGATGGTATTCATTTTATTTTTATTTATTTGTGTATTAATGTAACATAGCGATATTAAATATTTGCGTGCGTTACCCAGGTTATGTGGAAATACAACGGGATGTGACATTTTTCGCATTAAATAATTTATGTCAAGAAGTACTTTTCGAGCTTTACTTTCTAGTAATAAAAAATAAATAAAGAACGTCGAACGTCATTTTGTCGAATAAAACAAAGCATACTACTTATAGATTAGAAAAAAAAATTTAAAGGACATGTCTTATAAGTTTGGATTAAGTGAAGGAAAATTGTTTATCTTTAATTAATCATTCAAAATAATGCCTATTTTATTATATTTATTTATCACTAAACATTCTAATAAATTTAGTTTCTTACTTTTCTTCTCTATATATAAAATTTCGAACTCTATTAAATTTATGGTTCTCTATTTTAAACAATGGTTAGCGAAAGTAGAGTCAGGTTTTTTGGCCATTGTAGCTTCTTTCATGTTCTTTGATTCTCGTTTGGAATGATGTCCTATGTAGACTTCATCACATCTTACTTTATAAGCTCCCGAGTTCAACTTATTGTCTGTTTTGTCCATGTTGTTTTAAATGTAATTTTGTATATAATTGTTTTTTTTTTAAACCCATACTTTGTTTTGTTGATTTATTAATGAAACTATTCATGTTTTTTTTTCTAAAATTTTGCCATTGGTCGTAATGGGGTTATAATTAACAAGTGTTTAATATTTTATTTTAGTGTAAATAAAAGGCAGCATCTTAGACTTTAGACAGAATTTAGTTCCAATACCCATTATTTAAAGCAATTGTAATAATTCCATTCTTTTCTAAATTAAAATTGTCTTTACTCATTGGGGTATGGATAAGTATACGAGTGTTATTTGGGTATTGTGGTATCAGTATGTGTGAATTTGTGATAGATTGAAAATTCATATTTTATATTATATTTATTCATATTTCATATTATTTTTATGTGATATAGTAACTTCAAGGAAATTGTTTGATTTATTTCTTTCTACTTCGATCATGAAAATTATGTTTGGATGAAAAGTATTTATTTAACTTCACAAATCTTACCCAGCAATAATTTAATATTATCCATAAAAATTTCAACAAGTAGTGGGCTTAAGGGATTTCCCTTTTGGTGTTAATCTTTTCCAGATTTAGCTAAATTAAATCTATAACATCATTGCGTGGTATACTAGGGAACAAATTAGTTACGTCAAATGAAGTTAGCTTACTGTTTAATGGGTATTTCTAAAATTGCGATTTTTTTGATCAAATCTGATTAATTTTTAATTGAAAATTTAGGTATAAATTGAGTGAGATCGTTTATAACATTGAGTGAGATTATTTATAATATCAAGTGTTTTGAAGGGTTTTTACAAGGGGCTTTATATTTTACACTATTTACACTATTTTTACGGGGCTTTATATTATATATGACACTACAGGGCGAATGGGTTTATTTTCTTTTTGTAATTTGATTAACCGATATAATTTGGGTGGTTGTGGGTTCATCTTAGTTAGCGTGAATTTTTTATTTTTATTAAGTAAGTTTTGTATCCCAGACGTTAATTTTACAAAAGCGTTGTTATTAAGAAAATCCTGTACTTTTTGTATATATTCTGTCTTAGACTTGTATATATTCTCTCTTGACTGTGTTGCCTTTGTCTGTTTTAGTAACAATAATGTTATATACCTTTATTTTTCGTTTGATTGTTTTTTCATCATTTCTCATGTTAGGTTTAATTTTGTGATTTTATATTTTGTTTTTGGCTGTATATTTTTTATTGTTTGCGTGGTATTGGAGTTTACTTAAAATTACTTACGCAATTTTTCTAGATATTTTTTATTAATTTTTGTTGAATTTCAAAGTTGAATTTCAATCCTTTAGATTCCAGTGTTTTTCAACCTTTTTCATGCCGCGACCCCCTTAGTGTGGTAAAAAATTTCACGACCCCCTACCATACCCTCCGCTGTTTCTAGCTTGTATGTTTTTATGATACAAATATCCAATCTTTACATCATTTTTACTTATTTTTATAATTAGATATCGGCTAAATACTTAATTACTTATACATAACAGACATTCGTGATAAAGTCAAAGAAAAAATAAAAGAAAGTACTTTTGTATCCCTGCAGTTTGATGAATCTACTGATATTGCGGGTTGTACGCAGTTTGTAGCTTTAGTGCGTTTTGAATCCAATGAGAGATTGATGGAAGAAATACTGTTTTGTAAAGCTCTGCCTACGAATACAACAGGTCAGGGCTTATATACCATGTACCTTGAAGCTACACAAGACTTCCATATCGATTGGGCTAAGAAATGCATAGCTATTTGTAGTGACGGAGCAAAAGCTATGACTGGTTCGAAAAACGGCTTTATTGCCAAACGCTTGTTGGATGGATTGCTTTCTTCATCGCCAAACTCTTGCGCCCAAAACCTTGCCACAGGGATACAATGACGTTTTTATTATAATTATAAAATTTGTAAATTATATTAAAGGAAAAGCGGCACAGACACTTTTATTTCGAAACATTTGTGAAGATATGGGTTCACTTCACCAAAGTTTGCTTTAACACACAGAGATTAGGTGGTTATCGAAAGGCAACAGTACTTTGCCTTTCGATAACCACCACAAGAGTTTTGAAACTTCGAGCTGAACTTTTGATGTATTTACAGCAGGTCAAGTGCGAATATACCAAATTTATTTGTGCCCCGCAATTTCTTTTTGAAACTGGCTTTTCTTTCTGACCTATTCGAACATTTAAACACTTTGCATAAAAGCCTTTAAGGGAGGAATGAAAATTTCATTTGTGCTAAAGACAAATCCATGGCTTTACGACAAAAATGAACGTGTCGTCATCATCCATAAAGCAAGACAACTTTCCTTCTGCTCAGTCTTTTATTGGAGAAGTGGGATCTGAGAAAAACATCAAATCATATATACCTGGCATGTAAATTGTATTGCAGAGTTTGAAAGAAGAATTGTAAAATTATTTCTCAATGGAAAAACTTTCAGAAAACACTGGGAAAAGGTGGATCATAAATCCGTTTTTAAAAGCAGCTACAGACGCGGCAAGTTTGGGAACCAATCTAAAAGAAAATCTGTTGGCATTATCTGCTGAGAATGGCCGAGGAATGTTAAACTGCTAAACTGATAAACGATGAGGAATGTTACAGTTGTCTATCACTTACAGTTGTCTATCACTTATAGTTATTGTTACATAACTTTTTGATTAAGAAATGAAAAACAGAATATCCACAATTATCCAAAGAAGCTATGAAGTGTTTGATTCCATTTGCCACTTCCTCTTTGTGCGATTTGACGTTTTCGTCGATGTCTCAAATAAAGGGCAAACAGAGAAATCTCCTAAATTTAGAAAGCGATTTAGTTCCATTTGTAGCAAAAACGGATTCGCCATGGGAAAAATTGATTAACAAGAAACAGGCCCAACTATCACATTAATGTGAATGTATGCCTATTCCACGTAACATTAATGATTCATGTGCCTTAAGAGTATATGTTGATTTGTGTTAACCTAATTTGTGTTCTACCAAACCTTTAATAGACCTTAGCATAGTTAATTTTTTTGTGCGCATGTGTCAATTTCCGCAATGTTATGAGTCAAAAGTGTCCGAACTTTTTACGTATAACTAAATATGTGCCCGAAACTTTTATATTCGCTTATGCGCTTAACTAACAGTTAAAAGATCTATTAACCTTTTCTTAATAAATATAACATTTTGATATAGAATGATTTTAGTTTTTTTGTTTATACTTTGAATGCCTCTTTAAGGTAGTTCTCTCATAAAACAGCTTTGCTTGGTAACTCAACTTAATTGGGCCTGTTTCTTGTTAATCAATTTTTCCCATGGCGAACCCGTTTTTGCTACACACAGAACTAAATCGCTTTCTAAATTTAGGCGATTTCTCTGTTTGCCTTTTATTTGAGCCATCGACGAAAACGTCAACTCGCAGAAAGAGGAAGTGGCAAATGGAATCGAACACTTCAAAGCTTCTCTGGATAATTGTGGATATTCTGTTTTCCTTTTCTTTAGCCAAAAGCTATCCAAAGTGATAGACAAATGTAACATTCCTTATCATTTATCATTTTATTAGTTTAGCAGTGTAACTAATATTCCTCAGCAATTATCAGCAGATAATTCCAACAGATTTTCTTTTAGATTGGTTCCCAAACTTGCCGCGTTATAGACCACTCAATATAAGACGATATTTTTGTCTGCAACTGTCACGAGTGAATTACCTTAAGGGCTCTTTATTTAAAATTTTAAAATAACTGCGATCCCTTTAAAGAGTCCTCGCGACCCCTTTCAAAAGGCTTCGCGACCCCCAGGGGGTCGCGAACCCCACGTTTAAAAACACTGCATTAGATAGTAAATTAACTTTTTTGGGTTAGATTCTGCTTGTGTAAGATTTTTAATACGATCATATTATCAATTTTCTTCTTTTAGGTTAAATATTTGTTGTGTATTATGGGGTTAATTTTCTCGTAGTTGATATCATTGAATAAGTTAAACTCAATGTTATTTAATTTAAAATTTAACTCTAAATGTAGTACCTTAAGGCTATTGAGTTCCATTGCTTGACAAAATTCATAAGATTATTTGTGGATTTGACCATCTTGAAGGTTAATACTTGTGTTTTTCTTTGTTAATACTTAATTTGCTTCAAGAAAAGGAATAATTTATATTTCTTCCAACTAGTTTCGGCTTTATTAAATTGAAATTAAAAATTTAGCCATATTCAGGGAATATATAATATGAACAGTTAGTTACTATTTAAGAATAAAAACAAAAACTTTCATTTTCGTCTTAGGTTTACGAGAAAAGAAAGAACTTTTAAAGAAAGACCTTGTGGTCGATAACTATTTGCTACTGTTGATGAGAATAATGACTATTATTATTAAAGTTTAAAAGTTTAAAAGCAATGTCCATTCCCTTGCCGGGTTGGTTTATTTAAGCGTTGGTGAATAATACAGTGATAAGCCTGGAAACCTGAAAAATCGATAACTGGCCTTCAGCGAATTAGGCCTACTCTCCAGGTAAAAAAAGCCGCTTTTTGAATAGAAGACTGGAATATGTGTACAAGCAATCTTATCCGTCCTGTATCTGTCCCTTTTCATCTAGACTTCTCTGTGTACTTTTATCAAATTAATGATATCTATATTACTTATCTAGAATGTCTTACTAATCTACTTATTATGTTGCCTTCTTGTCTTATCTAAGTGAATCAGTTTTTTACAGTATGTGATATTATAAACTACTTTTGGTGTGCTTAAACAGATTATCTTATTGATTTTCTTTACCATAAATGAATGTATGTTAGTACACACGTACATTAATAATAATTTAGATATAGTACGATAATATTACTGTGATTATCCACACAATCTACGTTCGGGTAGATATCATCATTTAGTACTTAGGTAAGGCGCAATTTGAATGCGAACATTACAAGTATCATGCCAACAATAACCATTAATGCAAACTAATAACAAGTTTTACGACTTTTATAACGATTTTACAACTACTATGTAAACTTCATAACTTATTAGCGAATTTTTAAAATAAATATTTAAATTCAGCTAGAGCAATTTCGCCAACAATAAAAGTGTCAATACAAAATTATAGCAAATATTGAGTTGAGATTTCGTTCATTTATCTATAAAAAAAACTCTTTTGACTATATAAAGTGGAAATATATAATCCAATTAGGCATCTATCCTTTCCCATCTTTAAAGGTTTGTTTGTGCCACTCATGTATATCTGGTTTTGCTTATATAACTTTATCCAAGCCTATCTATCTCTCTAGTCTATTTGTCTAATTTTATCTTATCTATTCCAGTTCTAGTGCCTACTGGACTTGATTGTATGATCTGAATCGTATTTCTACTGTTTTCATTTCTGTCTTTATTCTACCAATCTAATTTGTGTATTCAAATGTATACCTTTATATTTGTACTTGTTAAGTTATTTGAATCTTATCTTGTAACGAATTTTTCCAATCGACCTAGACTAGACCCAAATTAGACAAACCCAAAACCCAAATTAGACAAAGCTAGACAGACAAGGGTAAACAGACAAGGCTAGACAGACAAGTCTAGGCAGACAAAACCATACAGACTAGATAAGACAAGTGAGAAAATACCAGGCACAAAGCTATGCAGATTGAATTAGACAGACAATATTAGACCGAGAAACTAAATATACAAAACTAGGCTAGATAGACAAAACTAGGCAGACAAAACCAAACATGCAAGGCTATGCTGACAATACTTAACAGAAGGCTAGATATAGAAGACTAGATAGAGTGCTGGACAGACTAGACTAGACAGACTAAACTTGTCAGACCTAACAAAACATACAAGACCAACCAAAGGAGACTAAAATGCAAGACTAGACAGACAAACCTAAATAAACAAGACTATATAGTTAAGACTAAAGAGACAACACAGACAAAAGTAAAGACAAAAGCATTTTTTTTCGTAGGGACTTTTAATGGTTGAAATAGTAGCAGTGGTATACCTAGTATGTATTATGACCATTAGCGGTATTCTAGTATGAATTATAATCGTGAACCCGGCACGCGTCTGGCCTGCTGCACTATTTGCTCGTTTGTCCTCGTAAGTAACATGCAGTTCAAATGGCTGTAGAATCGGGAAAACTTAACGAATTTGGATTCTGAAAAATGAATTCTTCTCTAGATAGTAAGTACAATTTGAATGCGTTTCTCGAAATTATTATTAACATGTTATTAACATGTATGAAATAGATAACAATTAATGAAAATAGTGGTATTTATCTTGTTGACGTTCAGTTAAATATAGCAATAAGTCAAAACCCTAGTCGACCGGGGCTCATAAACCGAATTTAAATTGTTGCTCATTTTTATTTCATTGACATTTATTCAGAACATATCCAAAAATTAACTGCACGTGGCTGCGCGTTCGATTTCGGATATAATTTTTATGCAAAATGTGTGCACTTTCTGCAGTTTTTCATAAATTTGTGCGTATGAAATATAGTTAAAATAAAGGAATTACTCACTTCACCGAAGACGTCAGGACTCAACAAGCAGAAGATGCAACGAGTGTTGGAAAAGTTATCAACCAGCCGATTGCCCAGCAAGGATTTGGAAATGTTTTACATGTCCGAAGAAAGGACATATTTCTAGATTTTGTTATAAGCAAGTTCAGAATTTAATCTTTTTCTGTAACGTCAGATTTTTTTGCTAGTCCTTTAATGAGCAGTATTTTAGTTGATAAAATTAGTCTTAATTTTTTGTTAGATTCGGATAGTTCAATCACCCGTATTAGTGAAAATTGTTACTTGTCCAAATTTAGTCATAAACCGTTAAAAACTTTTATTGGGATGTTGAGAGCCGCAAACAAAGAAGAGTTGAATGTTTGTGGATATATTGTTGTTAAAGTTGCTAACAGAGAGTTACCAATAATTGTAGTTAAGCATTTGTCGTGTCCAGCTATTTTAGGTCGAAATTGGTTAGATGTTCTATACCCCTCATGGAGAGTGGTTTTGGAAGAAAGCCACACACCTAAGGTTGATACTGTTGTTGCGTCTTCACAACAGGAGGAAATCATTGAAAGTCTAAAACGTAAGTTTCCAAGAACTTTTTCTATTAAAGACAATGAGTTGCCAATTCAGAATACGGTTCTTGATATCACTCTAAAAGCGGATATTTCACCAGTATATCACCTTGCGTACGAGGTACCGTATGCTTTAAGATCAGCAGTTTCTCAGGAATTGGCTGGGTTAGAATCTCAGGGAATTATTTCTAAGGTCAAAACCAGTCGATGGGCCTCACGCATTGTTTGTGTTCCTAAGAAAAAACGGGAAACTTCGTATGTGTGTTGACTTCAAGCGTACAGTAAATCCTCATTTGAGAATTGATCAGTATCCAATTCCAAGACCGGACGATGTATTTAATAAATTTGTGGGTTGTCAAAAATTCTGTTTTACAGTTGGGTGTAAAGGAAAGTAGTAAAGGGGTTTTAACAATTAATACGTCGAATGGTTTATAGAGGTATAATCGCTTAGTGTTTGGCTTAGCGTCGGCTCTAGCCAATTTTCAGTTAGTCATGGATACCATCTTGAATGATATCGATAAGTGTGCAGCTTATCTTGATGATATTTTGATTGGTGGTACTAGTAAAAAAGAATGTGTGAAAGTCTTGTTTAAGGTACTGACTCGTTTGGAAGAGTTTAATATAAATATTAATGTCACTAAGAGCGAATTTTTTGTAGATTCGTTGGAATTTTTAGGTTTGGTTTTGTCAAGTTGAGGAAAAAGTCCCTCAAAGTCTAAAGTAGTTAAAATTAAGTCTGCACCACCTCCACAAAATGTCACACAGCTAAAGCCGTATTTGTCTATGTTAAATTTTTATATACAATTTATTAGAATGTATCCCACCTTGTTAGAATTACATGAGTCGTTAAGAAAGGATGTTCAGTGGAAATGGAATTCGGTTAGGAAGAGTGCTTTCGAAAAAGTAAAGAAGTGTTGTCTGAAAAGGCACTTTTAGTTTTGTTTGATTCATCAAAACCAGTTAGTTTAACTGTAGATGCCAGCGCTTAAGGGGTAGGTGCTGGTTAAATTGGCGGAGTAGAGTGTTTGGAATAGCGGAGTTTTCAATAGCTTTTGAGTCTGCGTCATTAACATCAGCTCAGAGGAATTATAATCAACTTCATAAAGAAAGTTTGGCAGTCATATTTGGTGTACAAAAGTTCCACAAATATTTATTTTAATGACCGTTTACTGTTTATAGTGATCACGAACCATTACAATTCTTATTTGCTCAGAATTGGAAAGTTCCAATTTTGGCATCATCAAGATTAGTTAGGTTGTTTATTATTATGTCAGCTTACAATATTGATATTGTTTTTAAGAATGGAACTAAAATTCCTCAAGCAGATATGTTGTCTCGTTTACCATCTGAACAACCAGTAAATTTACCAGATTGTGATTATATATATTTGTCTACCCCAATTGTTCCGTTTTCGGAAATTCAATCACATACATATAATCATTTAATCACATAAAGATCTCCATGTTTGCAAGGTCAAAGAATTAATTTTAAAAGGTTGGTCTCCGTTTCCAACGGAAGATGTTTATAAACGTTATCATAAATTAAGATAAATTCTGACAGTGCGCGATGGATGTCTTTTCTTTGATAATAGAGTGATTATACCACGATCCTTACAAGATAGAGTACTTAAATTATTACATCATGGTCATGCAGGTATGGTCAGAACTAAATTATTAGCTAGGTCATATGTTGGTGGTTAAATTTATATCAAGATATAGAGAGAGTAATATCTCATTGTTCAATATGTAAATCAGTTCAAAAGTCCAATTCAAGAAAAATTTGGCAGTCATGGCCCAAAGCAAGAAAGCTTTGGGAAAGAGTCCATTTAGATTTGTTTGATTGGCGTGGAAATCGTTATTTAATAATGTGTGATGCTTACTCAATATGGGTTTGTAATGTCATCAACTAATTTTTTCGATTAAAAATGTAAACTAGAAGAAGTTATGTCGCGATTTGCATATCCTTATATTTTGTTTGTGATAATGGTCCTCCATTTTCATCGTTCAAATTTAAAGAATTTTGTGTTAGCCAATTTGATACCTTTGCATCAAATTGTTATATACAGCGCCATACAATCTAGAGTCTAATGGGTTGGCCGAAAGGTCCGTTCAAACATTTAAAAAGTTGTTAGTAAAATCGCTGTTATCAGAAGGTGGTGAACACCTTACTATTCAGCAACGTCTTACAGATTGTCTGTTTAGTTACAGATTAACGCCATCGTCCGTGACAGGTGTTTCGCCAATGGCTAGTTTGTTGTCTTATGTCCCTCGTACCCCTTTGTCATTAATGTCTAAAAAGGATAAAGTTTTTAAACGTCATAGTAGGGATAGGATAGTTTTTGAAGAAGGAACTAATATGTTAGTTTTCTTAGTTGCGTCATTTAAAGTCATTTAAAAAGTCGAGAGAAATAGTTAAAGGCAGTCATAAAATTGAAAGTCAGTCAAATGACGTATTTAGTAAAGTTGTGCGATGGAGGAGATATAAGGAAGGTTCACTATAACCAAATTAAGTTAAGTTCACTTAAGGATGCTACTGCGAGTGGTTCACGTGATGATCGAACAGTGGATTTTGATTTTTACAGACCAGCTGTCACAGTCGATCAACCGTTACCACTAAGATCATCATTCCATCCACTCCATTTTGCCACAGTAGTCCTGATCCTAGTGAAATTAACACGCGTTCGGGTAGAATTTGTTAGACCCCCAGTCAGATTTGCGGACAACCTGTGTCAAGTTCATTATTTTTAATATAGTGTTTTGTAGTTATTGTTTTATGTATTATTTTTATAACCATTATTTTAGTATGTTTATTTTAATCAATTATTATTTTGATGTTTGTAATTTATGTATTTTATTCCGTATATTGTATCTTTTGTAAGGGAGAGGAAATGTAGTGTACTGTAATCTGAATATTGTTCGTTTGTCCGCCTCCAGAGTGCTTTGTATTTTAAGTGATAAAATTAGTCTTAATTTTACAAGTAAGCGTTGCTACCTTTGTGGGGCTACGTCCAAAGAATTTAATGATATCGAAATGATGCTGCAAAGACCGGTTAATGAAGATAATGAAGAATCGTTAAATTCGGAATATCGTCGCTGCATGCTTGGATACGGCTTATTAATGTTGCTTGCACGTAGCTTACAAATTGGAAATACAAAAGAGGCAAGGGCGCGGAAAAGATAAAGAAAATGTTGCTACAAGAAAAAAAAATTATACAACAAGGTTTTCGTGATAGATTAGGACTTATTGTTGATCAGCCGAGGGTATGGGACTTCGAATGACGGAAATACAGCTCGAAGATTTTTAGAAAACTTTGACTGTTCAATGAAGGGATTATTTAATTATCTATACTTACACAACAAGATTTTATTCATGTTTGTCTTAATTATACTTCAATTTGGTTTTATTTAGTGTTAATATTTAATTATTATAAATAAAGTTTGGGCTAGTAGGATCTAGTTTGAATTTATTTGTTTAAGATAAGATTGTTAACTTAAAATTGACATTATAGGATTTATAACATGTTAAGGATTAATACGGTCTAGTTTATAATACAAGTTGAATAATCAAGTTGAAAAACACAAACTAGATAAAAGGTAAACTAAATTTGTCAATAAAGCTCTAAACGTAAAAAACACTTGATATACAAATCTTTCCTCATAAACCAAAATGGTCTGTGAACATTTACTTTGATATATTGTATAAGCTTCCAAGTGTCTATTACATTGTATAAAGCTCACTATACTTCGAGTCATATAGTGTAATTGAATTATATAATTAAACGTCGTAAATTGTTTGAGGTAAGTGGCTTGACATTCTATAAACGGATATTCTCACAGCGTTTCTATTACGTAAGTACGTCTACAAGGATTTTATGAATACATAACAAACTGCATTAAATATTGAGGCAATAATTGGTTTATCTTAATGTTTAATTAACGATAATACATTTTAATTTTACAAATTCATTTGTGGTGAAATACTAATATTTTGTTATAAATAAACCTCAGGATTCAATAATAGTTGAATTAGGTTCAAACTTTACAAAGGTTAGTTTTACAAAGCAAAACAATTTTAAATTTATTTCTTTCAATAGATTTGAATTTTTTTAAATTATGGGAAGAAATACATTTATTAATTTAATTAATAAATTTATTTCTTCTTGTATTTCTATTTAATATTTTCCTTATTTCAATACAATTTTGTTTCAACAGTAAAATGTATAATCTTTAGATATGAGATTTTAGTGATGCAAGATAATACATTTTATTGTAACACTTTCCTTTCAACATTTTTTCTGTTGAAAACCCTTTTATGAAAATAATTTTCGTTAGTGAAACATTTCTTGCTTTGAGACTCACGGGTACTTTGTAGTTTGTCACCTTTTTATATCGCCGACGCTTATTATAACTAATTGGACTTTCCTTTCGTAAAAAATAAAAATTTTCAAGCAGAAATCTTTTCTGCGCATCCAAGCAATTAATTTTCTAAAAAATTAAAATCGCTACATACATATATGTTTAATAAATGTTTCAATGATTAAAATATAATTAACAAAAAATATTCAAAGATTTTTAAAGATTTCTAAAATTAATATGAAGTATAAAAAGTTCAGCTTTCATATTATATGCATTCTAATTTGCATATAGATGATCTACTTGCAAAAGAATGTAAGTCTGATTAATTGTTTGAGAAATTGAGATTTTGGTAGGTCTGTGTTCATCTCGACCTGAAACTCATCCGGAGGCCTAAAATACTTTTCCTATAGGATTTCTAATACCCATGCAAAATGTCATTTAAATTTTCAAGATTGTCTATTTTATTTCCTTAATTAAAAGATGTAATTTACAGAAAAAAAGGTGGACATCGTTGGGAGAAAGTTAGAAAGACTTTGTTGTCTTGGCAAGCAGGTACGCAGAAATGGGAGAGGTGATTGGAAGGGTGAAAGGGTTCCTTGTGAAATGAAAGCTGGTGGTGAATGTGAAGAAGACGAAAATGATTGTTTTTCTAAGAGGGGAAAAAAGTAGTGAAAAGTTTGAATGGGGTGTAAATGTAATTAAACAAGTTAGCAGCTTCAAATACCTTGGCTTCATGTTTAGTCAGGACGCTTCTTTTAAGTGGCATATATATTTCTTTGTAATTAAATCTTAGGTAGCTTTTAACAGGTTCTAAAGTGTATGGAAGAGTGAATGCAAGGAAAACTTCAGAGCAAAAATGGTGATTTGGAAGATTTAAAAAATCGACTTCGTGATAAATAGTGATGCAAGAAACAAATACAGTTAAAATTTAGAGACCAGTTGCAGCGCGATTTGCGAGGTTTGAATGTGAGGGATGTGAGGGAGAAAGAATAGGATATGAAAGGATCGTATAGGAAGTTAAAGCTATCAGAAAGGAAGGGGTAAATGTGAGAAAGGGGTGGCTGGTCTGGGTTGGAAGCAGCAATATGTGTAGGAAAGGAAGTAGGTGGAAGTAGGTAAGCAATTTAGAAAATATTGTAGGAGAAATGATGTTTCAGATAAAGATGCAGGAAAGAGCATAAAAGAGGAAACGTACAACTCCGAATATCGAAATTTACTCTTATTTGGAAAATTACCTGATTACCTCCGAAAATCCGTTACACCCCAATTAGTGATCGCCAGATTCAGGGAACAGTCTGAGTTTGTCGCTCATGGTAAAAATTGTTAATTTGAAAGTTAGCATAGGTTAGGTTAGGTTACGTTTTGTATCAGTGTAGTGCAATTGTCGTTAAGGAAATTAATTGTGATAATGTAGCATAAAAATGTCGATTGTATAGCTTCAGGGTGTAAGTTATGTTAATGTTGCCAATAATGGTTTATATATTCTAAATAGCCAAAGGTATTTAAATACAATGGAGTACAACTCTAACTAAGTACAACTCTAACTAAGTACAACTCTAACTAAGTACAACTCGATTTTCCGACCCTCAGTTAAATGGATTATGTTCGTTATTGTTTTAGTTAGATATCACATCTAAAAAATGTAAAAACGTGAGAGAGTGGTGTTATCGTTTGAAGATAAAATAAATATTATTGATTCATTAAAAAAAGTAGAAACCGGTCGCAAGTCATGCTGACAAGTACGTTGTAGGTACATCTACGATAAGTGATATTAAGAAGAATACCGATTCAATTTTGAGGTACAATTTGTAAAGATTTAAATCTCGTCATCAAATTTGCGAATTGGAAAGACCAGATGGAAAAATGTCAGCTGATATAGATGCATCAAATTCGTTTATAGATGGTTTTAAGAAGGAATTGGATGCAAATAACTACAACTTACATTTTGTTTATAATGCCGATGAAACCGGATTAACCTGGAAATCATTTCCTTCAAAATTTTTAGCGAGAGAATTCAGCTCCAGGATATTAATCTAGCAATGAACGACTAACAATATTAGTTTGCGCTAAGGCTACAGGGACCCATAAAATACCTTCGCTTCTCATTGGAAGATCAAAAAACACAAGATGTTTCAAAAATAAAAATTACAAAAGCGCAAGGATGTGCCTACGACATATTCATTGACTGGTATGATAACACTTTTATCGCTGAAGTAAAAAAAAAAATCCATCCTTCGGCTGAACTTTTAGAGAGAAAAAAGATGTTTAAAGTAAAATTGTTGCCTCCTAATGTAAAATCCTTGCTACAACCAATGAAATTCTTGCTAGTAGCCCTGTAACAACCAAAAAAATTGCAAACAACTTTTACGTAAATTGTTACCTTTTGATGAATATAACGTGAGGTCGTTTTGTCAATTTTCAAGCAAATGAATTTAAAGGAATGTTGTTACATGGTTGTAGATGCGTGGGATTTGATTGAAAGGAAAATTTTAAAGAAAGATTGGAACAGAGTACCTACTACAACGGGCAAACGAAAATTCAATTGCCAATAAGGATGATTCTATTTTGGAGGATATACATGAGCTAATGTTAAAGACAGTATTTCTATGACATGAATGTGATGCTGATGATATGAAAGAATGGCTCACTGTAACAGTAGTGATCAGAGTTTTCAGAGTATGTCAAATGACAAAATTATTGAAAATATATTGCGGGTAAATGAACAGCAGAGAATATAAGAATATGAAACAGAAGAAAACTTAGATGTGGAAAATGATGTAGGACCATCTCATAATGAAGCGCTACAGGGCCTGGAAACAGCTCTTAGATGTGAGTTTACAAGAGCTAAAACGAATTCGTAATGTAGCAGCAACGACAAAAAGCGGCTTACTTAAAATTACAATTACCAAATATTTTAACCCAAATTAAACCAAATATTTTATTTCGTGAGTACCAAATATTGGAAACAAATTAAACTATAAACGTATATATTAATACATTTCGTGATTTGGGTTGCAGTATTTAAGTATTGTAACAAATTACTCTCCAAACTCTCCGCCAAGGGCTTTCCGTTAGATATACTGTCGCTACCTGATGCTAGCCCTACTCCAGAGACACCACCACCTTCGACGATACGCCTGCCACCCCTACTCTCGAACGACGCGCCTTCCGCCCCCTATATAAGAGCTGATATAGCTCCCTACAACAAGTCTAGAATCTTTCTGGCTCACTAAACAGCACTAAGCAATCGCACTATCCGTTCCTTGTCCTGGTAATTTAGTAGCCCTGAGAGATTATTCCACGACTTATACACTGTATTTGATATATTTGGATATATTTGTGTTCACCGACCCGTTTTTTCTCAAAAAGCCTGTAATCATTGTATTTAGTTGTCTAATAAATGTACATAAGTTTAAAGAAGAAATAAGAAACTTGTTTTATAAATACCTCTTTAATTTAAGTGTAACAAAGTGACGCCCAACTTAGTGGCCTGAATCCAATATTAGTCAAAATCCAGGAGGAGTCCGCGAATTAATCCTCCTACCATGACGGTCCAGATGACGAACGAGCAGTTCCAACAACTACTACTAAGCATTACCAATTCAGAGAAAACATCCCGGAATTTCAGGCAATGTACCGCAAGATACGCCGGTACACGAACCAAAGCTTCCGTAGAAGAATTTACCACAGTCATCACCATCTTCAAAAATGTAGAAAACATTCCCGACCAAGATGCCATCATTGAAATCCCACTTCTGCTCAGAGGTGAGGCAAATCAATGGTGGAACGGGGTAAAGGAACACATAACTACCTTTGAGCAAGCAATACAAACTCTTCGAAGCTCATTCGCACCACAGCGTCCAAATTTTAGAATATCCGCAGACATATTCGCTCAAAACCAAACAGATTCGATACCTACAGATCAATATATCACCATGCAAAGAGATAGCTTTTCCCAACTCTCACGCCCGCTAGACGAATCCTGGCATATATATATATATATATACATATATATATATATATATATATATATATATATATATATATATATATATATATATATATATAATATGTGGATTACTACGCACGCCTATCCGTGACCGCATAGCCAGAGCTGATGTAAGTACATTCAAAGATTTACTCGAAAAAGCCCGAATTGTAGAGGCCAACGAGCAAGACAAGAAAAAAAGTAGATACGTAAGAAACGACAAAGAATCAACTTAGGCGCGCACCAAATGTGAATTCTGCAACAACTTCGGCCACAACATCAGCGTATGTCGGAAGAAGGCAAAATCAGAGAAAACACAACCTGCCGCACGATTACTGGCTCCGCCCAAACAGCCTGTAACCTTAAGCACGATTCCTGCAAACAAAATTCAATGCTATGGATGCTGAAAACCTGGGGTTATACGTGGAAACTGCCCTACGTGTTCAACAACCCAGGCACCAGTGAGTTTCTGCTCGATAGACGTCTGGTCCGCCGAACAACCCGCCGTAAAAATTTCAATCAATGAAGTGACAGGGACTGCATTTCTGGACAGTGGTGCCCGTGCTAAGCTAGCAAGCTTAGAGCTATACCGAGTACTACTAATTCAGGGATATGAGTTCCAGAATGTCCCAATCAACTTAATACAAGCTGACGGAAACCAGAAACCACTCATAGTTAAATCAACAGTAGCTCCAGTGAAAATTGAGGATCGAGTTATTTCAAAGAAATTCATCGTCATGCCCGACGCAAAAACACTGTTAGGAGTAGACTTTCTGAAGGCAGCTGGTCGTCATTGATCATAAACATTAAAGATGGCACTTCTCAGGCGAGACACACAAAACGTATGGATACGCTGCAAAGCACCCAAGAATCACCAGGGAGGACACCACCTGTAAAGAAGATTTTACGGAAATCGGTGCAGAATACGACATCCCTTCACCTGTGACCCCCCTACACTCACCCGTCGTCTCCATGGAATGCGACTACGAATCTGGCATAGATAATAACTACGGTCCCGATTACTCAATTGGAGTCAATTATATGTGGTATGATGCCATTGAAACAATCGATCAACTATGAAAAAAAGCGACCAACAATCCTCCCTGATATACACGTTGGTAGCCTCGATTTACAAAGTCTCCACTTAAGAATGGGGGAAGGGACACAATTATCCGCACGAGAACATCCACAACAATTAAGAGAGTACCAGCTGAATGACCCGCATCTACAGAAGACCATCGCAGCCTTCGACTCTATCGACCCTGAGGAAGTACAGCGATGGACTGCCCGAGGTTACCTCTTATCACAGGGTGTATTATACCGTTACTCTCCGGACGACGACAACGAAGAACCACAGCTTATTGTTCCCAATTCAAAACGTCAGGACATATTACAAGAACTACATGATGCCCCAGAAGCTGGCCCCGGAAGGAAGCTCACTATTCGGTCCTCGTCCTGCTCATTTAGTAGCCCTGAGAGATTATTCCACGACTTATACACTGTATTTCGATATATTTGTGTTCACCGACCCGGTATTACTCAAAAAGCCTGTAATCATTGTATTTAGTTGTTTAATAAATGTACATAAGTTTAAAGAAGAAATAAGAAACTTGTTTTATAAATACCTCTTTAAATTAAGTGTAAAATGTTAAGTAAACATGTATGTAATTTAATAAAATGTACATAATGTGTTATGTACATAAATGGGTGTTCGAAAATGTATGTCTTAATATTTTCTTAAAAAACACTGATTTTTGTTGATAAGTTTAATTTGTTTTTGTGGTTTTTAATGAATACCATTATGTATTATGCAATAATATGTACAAAATCCGAGTTTCTTTATATATTCTATTATCCGGATATCCGATTATCTGAATGCTACAATTAGTCTGGTTAAGTGAGTCTCCACTGTAATACTGGTCTAATACACATTCAAAACAAGTAAAGTGTGCGATTTAGCTAATGTTATTTTATGTCATAAAAATTTAAATACATATGTGCCCATAATTATGAAAGTGGTCTAAGTCAAAATTAAAAAAAAAACGAGTTAATCAGTTATTTTACACCACACTATTAACAATAAATGAATTCCATATATGGTTGAAATTACAACCACTACCTAATGGTTCATTTTTGACGATATCGTAAAAATTACATTGAATAAATTTAGTTTAAAATAATGCTGTGTGAAATAACTGATAAAATATTATTTTTTTTAATTTTGACTTAGACCACTTTCATAATTATGGGCACATATATAAATAAATTCAATTGGGTAGTCCTAAAAAGACTCAGCAATATTATAGAACTCCGGAAAGGTTGAATATATTTATATATTCAGGCTGTGTTCCGACTTTATTAAGTTTATATGATTATCCATTATATGGAATGGTGTTGCCAATAGTAATTTTAATAAGATTTTTTATAAACGTGATCATTGTTAACAATTACACAAGCCAACATGAATTTTACGCCTGTGTCTCGGTATACAATAACGATAGGTTTATCGACATTCATCCGCAAGGAAATTATATTTCACAAAAAAGTTTGCTTTTGAAGCTATGTTTTAAACAAGAAACAGGTAAACTAAGAAGGCTTTGACACTGTTTCAAGGTTAATTACAACCAACTCAATCATTTTCGCATTTTTTAAATAAGAAAATTATAATTATAAAACATAAGTTTTGACTTTGTTCAAGGTTGACTGTTACCAAATTGACAGATAAAAATCATTTGACATCAACTTGACATACGAAAAATCACTAAATACTATGTTTGAACCTTTGGAACAAGAAAAATATTAAACAAAAACAAAATGTGACTTTATTTGAAAGCTGATGATTACGATTACCCAATTTGCTAGATTTTTTACTCTACGAAATTTAATTCTATGCATATAGGTTTTACTTGAAATATTTTTTAATACTTCTTTTAGTTTCCGTCTTATTTGCGAATATTGGGGATAAGAAAAATGTGAACCAAAAATTATGTTTTAACTTTGTTCGAAGTTGATTATTACGAATGTCGACGGTCCACTTGCAAAAAACCGTAACACCAGAAAAGCGAGGAGAGACAAGAAACTGATCTTGACTAGTTGGCTAAATTGCACACTTTATTTGTTTTGAATGCGTTTTAGACCAGTATTACAGTGGAGACTCACTTTACCGGACTAATTGTGGCATTCAGATAATCGGAAATCCGGATAATAGAATGAATGAAGATAATCGGATTCTGTACATATTATTGCATAATACATAATGGTATTCATTAAAAACCACAAAAACAAATTAAACTTACCAACAAAAATCAGTGTTTATTAAGAAATTATTAAGACATACATTTAAGAGCACCCATTTATGTACATAACACATTATGTACATTTTATTAAATTACATACTTAAATACTGCAACCCAAATCACCAAATGTATTAATATGTACGTTTATAGTTTAATTTGTTTAAACGTTTATAGTTTATATTTTAATATTTGGTAATCACGAAATAAAATATTTGGTTTAATTTGGGTTAAAATATTTGGTAATTGTAATTTCAATTAAGCCGCTTTTTGTCTTTGATGCTGCTGCATTACGAATTCGTTTTAGCTCTTGTAAACTCACATGTAAGAGCTGTTTGCAGGGCCTGTAGCGCTTCATTATGAGATGGTCCTACATCACTTTCCACATCTACGTTTTCTTCTGTTTCATCTTCTTACATTCCTTGCTGTACATTTACCTGCAACATATTTTCAATAATTTGGTCATTTGACATAATCTGAAAACTCCAATCACTACTGTAACTTAGTGAGCCATTCTTTGATATCATGAGTATCACATTCATGTCATAGAAATACTGTCTTTAACATTAGCTCATTTATATCCTCCAAAATAGATTCATCCTTATTGGCAATTGAATTTTCGTTTACCCGTTGTAGTAGGTACTCTGTTCCAAGCTTTCTTTAAAATTTTCCTTTCAATCAAATCCCACGCATCTACAACCATGTAACAACATTCCTTTAAATTCATTTGCTTGAAAAATGACAAAACGACCTTACATTATATTCATCAAAAGGTAAAAATCTACGTATAAGTTGTTTTCAATTTTTTTGGTGGTAACGAGGCAGAATTTCATTGGTTTTAGCAAGGATTTCACATTAGGAGGCAACAATTTTACTCAAAACATCTTTTTCTCTCACTAAAAGTTCAGCAGAAGGATGGAATCTTCTTTTTGTTTTTTTTTTACTTCAGGGATAAAAGTGTTATCATACCAATCAATGAATATGTCGGAGGCACAACCTTGCGCTTTTGTAAATTTTATTTTTGAAACATCTGGGGTTTTTTGATCTTCCGATGAGAAGCGAAGGTATTTTATGGGTCTTGGTAGCCTTAGCGCAAACAAATATTGTTAGTCGTTCATTGCTAGTTTTATATCCTGGAGCTGAATTCTCTCGCTGAGAAGCTAAAGATTTTGAAGGAAATGATATCCAGGTTAATCCGGTTTCATCGGCATTATAAACAAAGTCCAAGTCGTAGTTATTTGCATCCAATTCCTTCTTAAAACCATCTATAAAAGAATTTGATGCATCTACATCAGCTGACATTTTTCCATCTTGTATTTCCAATTCATAAATTTCTGAGATTTAAATCTATACAAATTGTACTTCAAAATTCAATCGGTATTCTTCTTAATATCACTTATCGTAAATGTACCTACACCGTACTTGCCAGCTAACTTGCGACCGGTTTCTACTTTTTTTAATGAATCAATAATGTTTATTTTATCTTCGAGCGATAACACCACGCTCTAACGTTTTGACATTTTTTAGACGTGATACGATACAGCGGAGAAGCAGTTGATGCCTAACTAAAACAATAACGAACATAATCCATATAACTGTGGACATCGAGGAAAATCGAGTCTCCACTGTACTTAAATATCTTTGGCTATTTAGAATATATAAACCTTTATTGGCAACATTAACATAACTTACACCCTGAAGCTAGAAAATCGACATTGTCATGCTACATTATGACAATTAATTTCCCTAACGACAATTACACTACACTGATAAACCTTTGCTAACTTTCAAATTAACAATTTTTACTATGAGCGAACCAACCCAGACTGTTCCGGATTTTCGGAGGTAATCAGGTAATTTTCCAGTTTTTCCAGTTTCCTCTTTTATGCCCTTTCCTGCATCTATTCTACAATATTTTCTAAATTACTTACCTACTTCCACCTACTTCCTTTCTTACACCTATTGCTGCTTCCACTCCGACCAGCCACCCCTTTCATACATTTACCCCTTCCTTCCTAACAGTTTTAACTTCCTATACGATCCTTTCATTTCCTATTCTTTCTCCTTTACATTCATACCTAGCAAACCGCGCTGCAACTGGACTCAAAATTTTAACTATATTTGTTTCTTGCAACACTATATATCACGAAGTCGATTTTTCAAATCTTCCAAATCACCATTTTTGATCAGAGGTTTTCCTTGCATTCACTCTTTCATACACTTCAGAACCTGTTAGAAGCCACCTAAGATTTAATTACAAAGAAATGTATATGTCCCTTAAAAGAACCGTCCTGACTAAATACGAATCCAAGGTATTTGAAGCTGCTAACTTGTTCAAAAACATTTACACTCCATTCAAACTTTGAACTACTTTTCCCCCTCTTAGAAAAACAACCATGTTCGTCTTCTGCACATTCACCACCAGCTTTCATTTCACAAAGAACCCTTTCACTCTCACAATCACCTCTCTCATTTCTGCGTACCTGCTTGCCAAGACAACAATGTCTTTTTCCCTTGCTCCCAACGATGTCCACCCTTTTTTCTGTAAATAACGTCTTTTAATCAAGGAAATAAAATAGACAAACTTGAAAATTTAATAGACATTTTGCATGAGTATTATAAATCCTATAGGAAAAGCATTTCATAACTCCGGGTGAGTTTCAGGCCGAAATGAACACAGACCTAGCAAAATCTCAATTTCTCAAACAATTAATCAGACTTAAATTCTTTTGCAAGTAGATCATCTATATGCAAATTAGAATGCATGTAATTTAAAACTGAACATTTAATACTTGATATTAATTTTAGAAATCTTTGAAAATCCTTGAATACTTTTTTGTACTATATTTTAATCATTGAAACATTTATTAAACATATATGAATGTAGCGATTTTAAATTTTTAGAAAATTTAATAGCTTGGATGCGGAGAAAAGATTTCTGCTTGAAAATGTTTTATTTTTTACGAAAGGAAAGTCCAATTAGTTATAATAAGCGTCGGCGATATAAAAAGGTGACAAACTACAAAGTACCCGTGAGTCTCAAAGCAAGAAATGTTTCACTAACGAAAATTATTTTCATAAAAGGATTTGAACAGAAAAAATGTTGAAAGGAAAGTGTTGCAATACAATACAATAAAATGTATTATCTTGCATCAGTGAAATCTCATATTTAAAGATTACACCTTTTACTGTTGAAACAAAATTGTATTGAAATAAGGAAAATATTAAATAGAAATACAAGAAGAAACAAATGTATTAATTAAATTAATAAATAATTTGACTAAACGATTTTTTCATAAACGATAAAAGTTATCGAAAACGTGAACCTAAAAATAATCAAATTCGGCAGAAGATCCCTCCAGTAAGGGGTCAGTAGATAATAGTGTGTCCTCTGTTTTGGGAAAAGCGTTGGGAAACGCTAGACAGAAGAAGAACAACTTAAGAAGGCAAAGAAACAATATAATTAACAATTAGTTTTATAAATTCTTGTTTCAATTTTTATATTCATAGTAAATAATTTCCCCAGTGATTATTTATTAACAAATATACCACTTATTCCTGTATTTTAAATAATATTTTGTTTAAATGTTTTTTTAATAAAAATATATTTTCTATAATAAAGTTAATCTGTTTTTGGTTTTAAAGAAATTGATTAGCTCGCTTACTTTTTCCTATCCTTCATTCAACTAATGAGCGTTTATGTTACTATTAATATGTTTTATGATTCCTTTGTAATTGCATTAATGTCTTGCAGTTTTGCCAAAAAAATAAAAAACTAACTCTCAACTAATACAGTAATAATCCTGTTCGTACAATTTAATTAAATATATCCGCTTTTGCATCATAGACAAAAGGAAAATTTGGACCACATTTAGTTACAGCTGACCACCGCCTAAGAAGAATCCGAATTTGGGCCAGATTAGGTTGGGGTCATCACATCTGAGTTTGTTTTCGAAACTGCTGCCTAAACTGCTGAACTTGAATCAGACTAGGTTGAGATGAAAACATGCAAGTGTGTCTGTTGCAAGTGTGGCTTTCTTGTGTGTTCCGAATCAGGATTCCTAATTTGGAACAAAACCCGACGTGCGTTAAAATGTGATGACAGCCTTATGCAGTTGCCAAATTTGAAACCAACTAGGAGTTCGACATGCCTAATTCGTGCCTATTAAAAACCGAACTGAAATTTCTATTCGGGATGATTCTCACAAGTATGAAAACATTTTATTTTCAATAATATTCTATTCAAGAATGAAAATTTGCATCTGTATTGTTTCCGTATTCGTATTGTTTCAGTACGAGCAAGGGTTAATCAACAAACCACGGTGGTAGTATAAGTAGAACAAGGCATAAGGCAAGGCGACTTCTTGAGCCCAATCAATACTGTTTAATATAATATTTGACGAAATGAAAAAAAAAACAGCCAATGTAAGGGTTACCCAATGGGTACTAAAGACATTTCAATTATCTGCTACGCAGACCATGCATCGCCGATAGTCATCGCCGACAGTAAGGGCAACCTCCAAACACTGCTACACACGTTTAGTCAGACATCCAAACAATTAAACATGGCCATATCAACACATAAAACGAAATGCATGACAACATCATATATACCAAAACGATGTAAATTAGAGGTAGATGGCCAGATCATTCAACAATTGATGAAATTCAACTTCCTGGGGGTCGAGATATCGGTTTTAGGGTTATAGAAGCAGGCGTCAGGTTGCAATCCATAAAAGCATCAAGAATTGATGGATGCCTGAACTGGGTCATTTTTAAAAACAAATACCTAAACACGCATACGAAATCACGAACCTTCAAGACTGTAATCAGAACAATAGCCACATACACAGCAGAAACGCCCTGAGACAACAACAACACAAAGAATAGTGGAGAGCGTGGAAATGTAGGTGATACGAAAGATCAACAATAAAACCTTAATGGACAGGATGAGAAGCATGGAGCTAAGGCATATGTCCGACGTAAAACCCATAAACGACTGGTTAGAAGAACGAAAAGAGATGTGGCACAGCCACGTGGACCGGATGGACCACATCAGGCTGGTCCGAAAAGCACTTGATATTTCGCCAAGAGGGAGAAGAAGCCCAGGGGGACCCAGAAAGCGGGAATAGACCGAACATAGTGATGGGTGAACAGGCAGACCTGCCTATCATGAAAGAAAGAAGAAGAAGAAGAAAATTTGTTTCCGTCAACTATATACCAGAATTCCTTATCTCATAAATTGGATTTTAGTACAATATCATTTTGAAGATGTTAAATTTCTTGTTACAGTTCTTCAGCCCTTGAACAATCTGTGCAATATTTGCAGTTTTTTCAGTTAGTTGACAAGTAGTATTACAAGTAGTAATAGTATTAGTAGTACAAGTTATCGATAAGTAATCGAAAATTGATAACAAGTCAATTTTACCGTCGCCTATTATTTTTTCCATATTTGAGAAATGCACAAGAGACCTTATCTGCAAATATAATATCCACATGTTTGGCGCCACAACTAGTTTGGCTTGAAACAAGTACAGTCCATATAATTATAGCTTGTCTATATGTATGTCTTTTCTCTACTGCTTCAAGTTTAAACCATTTTATTTTTATCTTCCATCCCCGATGAAACCCAAATCTAAAGAATGTTCAATCAAATTTTGACAAAACAATTTATTAATAACTTTTATTATAGTGGTCGCACGGTGGGGGGCACTGTAAAACGATCGGCGGGCGCTATGTTGCCCGCGGACAGAGGGTTGGGAGCCCCTGCCTTACTCCAACTAACACAGGAAAAAAGAAAAAGCTATATATATTTTTTTTAATATTTTTTACTCACTTGATATTCTAAACAGCTTTGACTTTTAACATACTTTTTATGCTGTCCTTCGCTAGCTTGAATTAACTCCATTGGAAGATTTTGCATGAGCGACATTATTTAGCAATTGTACGAAGATTTAAATTTAGAATTTTTAAATTTTAGATTTATCAACAGCATTTAACCGGAGCGATCAGTGACGTCAATAAACCGCGCGATAGCTAGTGTAGGAGTTAGCAGGGTAGAAAACAAACATCGTGTTTGCACAGTTTTACTTTGTTGCAATAATCATTTGTATTAATTATAATTAATTGCGAAAATAAATGAACGAATATATAACATTACTAGCAAACAGTTTTAAATATTGCCGATTCGAATAGATTTATATGTAATTCCACAGGTAAAATATGAGAAACAGTAACATTGTAAAATTGATTGTTTATTAAACTCTATAAAAGCAAGCAATTAATCTTTAACACATAAGGATTTCCAGAGACAAATGTAATAACTGATGTTCTGTTGGGTTTAAAGATTTAATCGAAAGGGTAACTGTTAGTAAAATTGTCGCCTTGTATTGAATTATGTTGCTAAAGAACTAAATAAAAAAGTACGTATTATTTAGAAGCTACTAGACAAAGTAAACTTGTTTAATAAATTATCAAACCTTTTAGCAAAAAATGCTAATTGATAAAGACCTATTTTATCCTATTCCTACGGAACTAATTAATTGGATATAAAAATAAACCATCATCATCTCTCATTCATTCATCTCTTTTAAAAAATATTCTATTTACAAAATAGCAGGTGAATCCTTCCTTGTATTTATGTTATCCGTTTCGTCCGCAACTATATTTATATCTCCATCGATTATATAGACACAAATACTTATCCACATATTTTTCAAGTAATTCTACATTTATGTAAATATATTTCTCAACCAAAGAAAAAAATATTTATACAGATATATAAACATATTGGACTGTCACTAAAACAATATGTTAAAAGATGTATCTATAAGCAAGGAATTGTTTTATATAATCATATTTAGTTTTGGGTGTAACTGATAAATAATTGATTTACTGAAAGGAATTGTATTTGGGAATGGAATTACACGGTCAAGGGAAAATACTAAATTATTTTTTCTCCTTAAAGTTCCCTTTTTTATTGACTTATTGGAATTCGATTATCTGCGACACGTGTGGAGAAACTGTGCGAAGTTTATTATCTATAGAAAATGTAATTTTCGATTGGGAAATGTTCATGCGCGAAAATATATATTGTAATCTGGTTTGTTTCGAAAGCGTTCGAGTTCCATTCGAATGAATTTTATTTAGAGTTTCCGTAACAAAATTCATTGCGAAACCTGAATAAGATTTTGTTGTATTGCAGTTAAAGATAATTAATAAATTTAAAGAAAAATGAACCCATTCCGTGCGACATCAAAATCCTGTCGCAAGAAGATAATCTCATATATATGAAGTCATAGGACTACATTTACATGGAATGGGTTAAGCAGAAGTATGAAAATATTATACAATTTTAAAATTAAAGCTAACATTTGCAAAAAAAATATAACATTGAAAACTGGACAGATTATAAATATATTACTTCCAATATTTAAATCCTTCAGTTCATTCGATGACTTCCTTCTTAAAACTCGGGAGGGAATTCGACTTGCTAATATATTTAAGAGGCGCTTGAAAAGTCTTTAGATCGTGAGTCCACCCATGGTTGAAATCTTGAATTATTCAGGGATGGTTCATGAAAACCACAAAGGAACAACTAAAAGTTCGTTTTAGTATGGAGTGCAGAATAGGGTTGCTGAACCGGAATTTCTCGGGACAAATTTCCAGGAAATTTTGGATAAATATGTAGCCTTGACCCCCAGAAATCGTCGTTCTAAAAATTCTAACCATAAATCTATCTCTTATCAGTGCAGCTTTGCTCTATTGAATTATAAAATGGAATGCACTTATATTAGTCTGATTAAGTGCATTCCATTTAATAATTCAAAAGAGCGAAGCTGCACTGATGCGAAATAAATATCGAAACGCGTCTGCAGATTATTTCTATTCACTTGGAGTTAAATAGAAAGATCTGATCTTAAAAACAATGCTATTTATCTAGTTTTCTTTTTAGTGTCACGAAAGTGAACCGAGTCCCAGTGAATACCGCAAATATCTATTGTGTTTCAACACGAAATTTGTTTTGTAGTCTTAAAAAGACTTAATAATATTATAGAACTCCGGAAAGCTTAAATTTATTTATATATTCAAGCTGTGTTCCGCTTTAATAAGTTGGTAGTAAATGTGATTTTTTGTGAAATTCGGATTATGTTACTTTAAATGTTACTTTACGAAATGTTACTTTAATATCTGCACGGCTACTCTTTATGACCCTAATAGCAAAAATCATCGTAAGTCTGCTATTGGTTTTAAATAGGTATTCTAAAAAGTTTTTAATTTTAACATAAAAATATGACAACGATACATTAGAAATAGAAATAATCTACGGTAATATTTGCTACATACAAAATTATTGCGTGGGAATCTAATTTGTGATATATTTTGTTGACCGATTTTCCAAATCACAAATAGACAGTATCTTTACGAACACAGGAAACTTAATCAAAAAACAGTCTATGATACGAGCTTATCGGATCACCGATATATAAACCTATTTTCTACAAGCAATCTAAATCCTCACAAGAAGACGGCACACTGCACAAAAAGACGTTTTTACGGAAAACAAGGACAAATTTTCCAAAACATTATCCAAAGAAAATTGTGACGAAATGTAAAATGAAACAAGCTGCAACAAAAAAAGCTGTTTATCCAAACACTACAATTTTACTTCTTCTCAAGTTTTCCTTTTAAGAGGAATTATATTGAGCTATATATCAAAACTGTAGAGGAAGTAGACAATGGTAAATGCCCGAATAGCATTTTCTGCGACCTCCCGAAAGGGTTCGACTGTATCTCCCACAATCAACTTCTAAACAAACTAGTAAAATATGGAATTAGCGGGAAAATGCTCAAATGGACATTTAACTACCGCAAGGCAGTATCTTATCTCCTACTCCATTCTCGTTATACTTTGCAGATATAACTACATATATTGACTGCCACCACTGCACTCTATATGCAGATGACTGCAGTTTCTTAATATCCCACTGATGAATGGGAATAAAGAATTTAAATGTGAATTTGACTGATCTCCTATAAACTTTGAATTATGTAACCAGGTTTTTCAGATTTATAAGCGATATTTTTTCTTTATATTCAAAGTTTGTAAGCTATGATATGATAATCGTATGATATGATATAATAAACTGTGTTGTCTACAAAAGCCACGCGACAGATATGCCAGATGAACTTATTGCAGCATTAATGGAAATGCAAACTACTGAAACTCCTACAAAAATATAAGGTAGGGGAGTCGTCTAGGTTGGGACGTGTTTCATTTTTGACCCATAACTTTTTTCCATTATAATATTTTCGAGTTTTCAATACACCATTGTACGGGTACATCAAAAAGCTAACTTCTAGTTTACAAAACATTTATGATATCTCTCTCTCTCTCTCCTATGGCTCTACAGCCCAAAGTTGGGCCTTGGCCTCCCTCAATTTATTCTTCTAGGCGCTTTTGTGCATTGCTACCATCTTCCAGCTTCTAATCCTTAGCAACCCTCTGACATCTTCACCTACCGCCTCCTCCCATCGTTTTCGTGATATGCCCTTCGGTCTCTTGCCTACCATTTTGCCTTGGCCGGCCCATTTTGGCATTCCTTCCTCATCCATTCTTGTGACATGGCCTGTCCGTCGTAACCTATGTATCTTTGCATATGCGGATACTGGCAGGTCCTGCAAGGCCTGGTACAGCTCATTCTTGTATCGTATTCTGTACCCGTTTCCGACTTGGATTGGGCCAAGTATTCTACGCAATTCTACGCATTCTACAGGTGTGGTGGTGGTTCAGATAGCTAAGCACTTGGCTCGTGAGTCAGACAGCTGGGTTTTAAATCGCACACAGAACCAAAACCCAGCAAAAATTAAAATAATGGCTGCAACCCAACACACTCAATTCCCCAATCCTGCTTTAGCAACCGTGAGGTCTCAACTGCCTAACACCTTCTCTGGAAATTTGTCGTTCGAATTCGACGTTAAACTGTCGGTCCCCCACATTCAAATCTTAGTGCTGAGGTTGAATATGTGGCAGAGAAGAGGCCGGTGCCCCAGCAGTGGGAATATAAAGGCAATTATGACAATTCTACGCAATTCTTTCCTCTCAAATATATCCATTTTGTTGCCACTGGTGTATGTGGACCAAGGTTTCGCAGCCATTTGTGTGTATTGGTCTGACAATTGTTTTGTACACCCTTATTTTTGTGTTTATGTGCACGTGTTTTGATCAGAAGATATGTGCAAGAGCAAAGTATGCTCCGTTTGCCGCTGTAGTTCTGGCTCTTATTTCTGCTTCTTAGCTTCCGTTGTTTTCTAGGGTCACCCCTAGATAGCGGTAGCTGGTGATGGTCTAAGTTGTCTTGTGTTGTTATCACCATTGCCGTTGTTCTTGCTTGCGATAGCACTTTAGTCTTTGTTACGTTAATCTTCAGCCCTTTGTCTCTGGCTGCTTCCTTCAGGAGGGTGTACGCTTCTTCTGCTGCGGCTTTGGTTCGGATCATGATATAGATGTCGTCGACATATGCCGCTAGCTGAACAGTTTTGTTAGTGAGAAAGTTGTTTCTGCCGATGCCGGTTTTTCTGACTACCCGCTCTAGCGTCAGGTTGAAGAGGGTCGGTGCTAATCTAACTCCCTGCTTCAGTCCCTGCGAGTATATGAATTCTTCGGTTAGTTGTCCTTGTACGCGCACTTTTACCGTTCACTTTTCCATGGCCATGCGTACAAGTCTTGTCAGTTTCCCTGGTATGCCGAGTTCCTTAAGCGTCGTGTGCAACTTTGTGCGGTTGACCGAATCGTAAACTTGTTTGAAGTCCACAAATATGTTGTACACATCCGTATTGTGCTCCCATGCTTCGAGCATTTGTAGTACGGTGAATAGTTGGTCAGTTGTGGACCTGCCTGGTCTGAACCCAGCTTGATATTCCCCAATCAGTAGTTTGTACAGCAGTTTCATTCTGTTTTTTTATGATGGCGGTCAAGATTTTATATGGGCTGCTTAGTTGTGAGATACCCCTGTTGTTCGCACGTAATAGCGTTTTCAAACGTAATTTCGCACGTCTCCTTTCTTGTAGATTGGGCAAATTATGCTTTGGGCCCATTCGCTCGGCATTGTTTCTTCGTCCCATACTCTCGCTATTAGTACGTGCATGTAGGTGGTTAACTTATGCCCCCTTGTTTTAGCAGTTCTGAGTTGATACCATCAATTCCGGGAGCTTTGCTATTTTGTTATAGTGCTTTAGTTGTTGCTGTTTTTACCTCTTGGAGGTTATTTTGAGTTCATTTTCCTCTTATTCCATGGGCTATTCAGCGATTTGCTAGTCCCGGTCTTCCTGAATCGTAGGTTCTGTACCGCAATCGGTATAATTCAGCAAAGTTTCGAAATGATTTTTCCACATATCCTGGATTTTATCTTGGTCGCTTACGATTCGTCCTGTTCGGTCTCTGCGTAGCGTTGTCCTTGGTTTGTAGCCCTCTCTAATCATTTCTAGATACTTGTATGCACTTCTTGTTTCCATTGCTTGGAAGTCCGATTCCATTTTTAATATCAGGTCATTGTCGTGCACCCTCTTTTTTGTCTATATTTTCTGTCAGCTTCTCGTCTTGCTTTATTCAGCTTCTCGTCTTGCCTTATCATGTACTTGATTTCTTATCTGGATGGTTTACCTGCACTCCTCATCACACCATTCCTCTCCGTTTTTCCTTTTTTGTCTCCTTAGTACATCCGTAGCTGCTTTCATCAGAGTCGTTTTCAGTTCCTCCCACAGCTCCTCTACACTATTTGTTTTAGCTCCTCAGTTTGCATCAAGTTTGATAGTTTGGGTTTCTAGTTTTTCTCGCATGTGAGGTGCTTTTAACATCTGCATATTTAACATTTCTGTTTTATTGTTTTTACCCTGCGCATGCCTGTTGATTCTGCAGCGGTAACTACACCGTACTAGCTGATGGTCCGAGCCGCAGCACGCCCCCACTGTGCTCTGACATCTAGAATGTTTGTCGTCCACCTTCTGTCAATGACAACGTGGCCGATTTGGTTGTTTGTGTATCCGTCTGGTGATGCCCATGTTGCCTGGTGTATGTTTTTATGGGAAAAGTATGAGGAGCTGATACTTAGGTTCCTTCCTGGAATATTTGTCTTCCTGGAATGCTATTTTCTATAGTCTCATAAAATCTGCCAAAATAAATGTTGCAGTCTCGGTTACAACATATCTTAAAACCCACGCAATAAGTTTAAAAATTTAAACGAAAAAAAAGTTTGAATTAGTTTGTTAAATTAAAAAGAGTCATCAGAAATCTTAGCTATATTCATTTTGCCACCCTAATCTGATTCATAATTTTAAATGTCAAATAACTGATACACATGTTGGCACATTTCCATGGCATCAGGCCTGTCGAATAAATTACATACGATTCAGTTCGATGTTGTTCGTGTTTTTCGTCACTTGCACCAGACGAAGATGTTGATGGCTCTTCGGAATAGGTTCTCTCTTCTAACGCAGAAACTAATTGGTGTTATTACTTTTTTGTGCGTATGAAATCACAGCGCTGAGTCACTATTTTTTTGTTTCTTGCTTGTAAAGTTCATCAGCTATAGAATTTTCATCCTTCAAAGCTTCTTGGTAAAGGACGCTTACCATAAAGCGAAAACTGAAGGGTCTCAACTTCCTTCGACTTAGAAGACGCTGGCATCAAACACAAGCACCGCAAGACAAAACCAACCGAAAACGCAACAATTGTCAAGAGAGATTAACATACATAAAAACTCTATCAACAACTTCCTCTAGAGACTAACTGCTGACAATACCACAGAGCATTCTCTATGGAAGGCAACAAAGTACCTGAAGCGACCGAACACTCAAATATCTCCGATTCGCAAAACAAACAGCAAGTGAGCTCGCTGCAGTGATAAAGCAGACACTTTTGCAGAGCATTTGGAAAGCAGATTCCTCCTGAACCAGGTATCGCAAGAACTCCCAATACGTCCAACAAACAACTACGAAGATACAATCCCGCTAGTAACACTTAAAGAGGTAGTCAAAGAAATCCACACAAACCTATATCCAAAGAAAGCACCCGCATTCGACCAAATTACCGGTACAATCCTCAAAAAACTACGGAGAAAACCCTTGGTCTAGCTCACTCACCTATTCAATGGCGCAATTCGTCTAAAGCATATACCAGCCACATATAAGGTCTCGGAAGTAATTGTGCTACCAAAACCTGGCAAAAATCACAATGATGTGGAGTCGTATCGGCCAAACTCATTACTGCCGATCATGTCCAAACTCTTGGACTCAAGCTGATGTTTAAGAAAGAAAAAACGTTAAGCATGAAACGTTTCAAGTTAATAATAAACAAATATGAGCTGGTGTAATCAGATTGGATTTCGAACCAATCACTCAACAATTGACCAAGTTCGCAGAATTACCAACGTCATCGAAAAATCGCTAGAAAACAGAAACGCTTGCTCAATTGTGTTCCTCGACGTCGCACAAGCGTTTGATAGAGTGGCATGAAGGCCTACTGTATAAACATAAATCCATCCTGCCTGAAATCATACCTATCCGAAAGAAAATTTCGCATTAAATATGAAGACACGTTCTCCGATCTTCGGAACACCAGTGTTGGTGCCCTCAGGGAAGTGCACTGGTCCCGGTGCTATATCCACTTTATACAAACGATACACCTAATACTGATAACACGATAACTGCCACCTTTGGGGATGACACTGCACAGATGGCAACTGGAAAAACTCTAGAGCAATCATTAGAAATACTCCAACTTGCTGTAAATAAAATGATAACGTGGACTCGTAAATGGCAAATCAAACGCGCAATCTGGACATACGGTATCCAATTATGGTGATGTGCGAAAAAACAAAATATCAACATAATCCAACGCTTTTGATAGCGTTAAACGATTTTATAGCGCAAAATGTTACGTCTCATCGCCAATGCCCCATGACATATGCGCAACAGCGACTTACACCGTGAACTTGTTGTAGAACCAGTCGATACCATCATTACAAAGTATGCTATCTCGCATGAAACACGACTCCTGCATCACATAAACGAGGAAGCATCCATGCTCCTAAACGTTCTTAATGACATCAGACGACTTAAACGGACCAAACCACATGAGCTGTGTAGAATAGACCCGCCAAACAACTGAGGAATCCAGTGAGAGCAACTCATAATAAGTCTAAATAAATTAATAATTTATTTGTTATAGCAAAACGGATCGTTAGTCTATAAGAACTAGTTTTTGTAAATCTTGTAAATTAAAAAAAAATCTACTTGTAAAAAGTCCGAATCGATAGAATCATCCGGATTGTATGATGAAATACCAAATGGTTTGAATCGTGCATTTATATCTCTAGGAGAAAGTGCGAAATCTAGGGCGGATTAGGCGGATAGGGCGGATAGGATTAAGCCTGCTATATGTCCAATTTCAATAACTATGCCAGGGTTGTTCCTTTGCCAAGCAGTTGCAATCACTGGTCCGCACAACGACGCATAATGGCTGCAATTTTCTAAATTGTTTAAAACCGATATCTATAAACTGCAATAAACAAGGATAAATTTCAGTTTACTCTAAAAATGTGATAAAAAAAAACTTTATCATTCATTTAGACATACATTTACATCATCCAAATATAAACGTTATTTTTTACTCTGACCAAAATTCATCCTAACTTTTATGGAATCTATACTTCGGGAAGATCAATAAAATAACATTTCGGGAAAAGCATTCTAATTTTTCTGGTTGCTTCTAATCTGTGTTTCTTATAGCGAGTTTTCCATGTAACTCCGTACGCAGTTGCCAAATAATACGGTATGCGCTTTCCAGATAACGTAGTACGAATTAATTTGATTCCTGTTGTCTGTTTATAAACTGATTATTATAATGCGGTTTCATCCCTTTGATACTAAGAAACTGTATCATCCGTTTGTGCATACATTTAAATCATCCATGTAAATTATTGTTTGCCCTCCTGACAAAACCTCATTAATACACTGGACTAAAAGTCATCCGAACCCTCATAGAGCAACTACTTCGGGAAGATCAATAAAAGAACATTTCGAGAAAAGCATTCATATTAATCAGGTTCTTAGTAGTTTGTGTTTCTTTTAGCCACTTATCAAGATAACACGATATGCGCTTTCCATCTAATGCAGATCGAATTAATGTGTTTTCTGTTGTCTCTTTATAAACAGCTTGATTTTCTTAAAACGCGATTTCCATATAACGCGCATCAAAGTTACAGCATCATAATTAGATTATTAGATTAGTATAGTTGATTAGGAAAATTGAATATAGGATGAAGAGGTTATACCATTATACTAACATCACTTGCAAGTAATAATTCTTTTATGATGCAACTAGTTGTCAGTATTTTTCCATATGAAATCGATTTAATACAAATTCTATTCGTAATAAATATTATATTAAAAACTGGGAACTTGGATTATATACCATTATTTCATTGCAGAATGATTTCCATCAGCTAATTAAACCTAATTATCTGCTATTGAAAAATGTCATTCCCTTTGTACTTGATTAATATAATTACAAATATGAATGGAAGCTTATGATTTCAAACGGAGACAAATTGATGAGACTAATTAATGTTTCACTAGTTCAGTTCGAAGGACATTTTACGTAATTATATCTAACAAAAAATAAATAGTCTATTCTGAAACATTTCACAACACAAAAAATTACATCGAGTTTACTGATATCAATATTATCATATTATTTATTTCTGAAAAGCGAAGAAAGGTGTCGTGAAAAATGGTTAAACACAGATTATTTGACATTTAAAAAATGGCTGTAAAATATAGTTTAAAAGACGTTGAAAAATGTGTTCTTTTGTTCTAGGAGTATCGGGAATATATCTAGTAATTTCCGGGAGAATTTCTCTTTTGAAAACTGATGACCGTGGATTAGTTTCAGCGCCGGACTTTATACGCCTTTTTTATTGCGTTTCTGATTTTATTGCGAGGGGAAACATACGTCTCTTTGCTTTATTTGCTCATCAATTTCATGATTCAGTTTCCCTTGATTTATTTTATGCCAGTGCAAAAGACACATACTAATTGAAATAAATTTCCCGTTGCCTTTTATCCTTGAAATTGTAATTAAAAATTACAGTTTACACTAAAATGGCTATATTTTATATAATAGCTTTTATAATAGGTAGTTTGCTTTTGTAATATAGATATTATATATCATTCTTTCACAAGTTGGACACTTATTTTGACTCCATGATTTGGATTCGTCAGAAATTTTATTTGTCACTTGTCTTATCGGTATTTCGTTCGTATATGTGTATTTTCAGAAATATATACATCTTTAATTTTGGTAGCTTGCTGGATTCAGTAACATTTAACATTCATTTTCTACAGTTTTACTAAATTGATCGTTCTCGATCTTCCACTATTTAACACCTTATTCGGTCAGCTTCTTAATCGCATGGTGGAAGTATTTTATTATTGTTAATTAATTTAAAATGAAAACAATTGAATTGTTCAAATGATGTTTTCATGCACATCCCCAAGTCATATGAAATTGAAAAAAATACCATATATTTGCTAGGTCCTAATCTAAAAAGCGCATGTTTCAAAAAGGCGGGTTCTCTATTCAATCAGAAGATATTAAATAATTTCAAGCGCGCGGATATAGTTCCAACGGATTCTTGATCACATTGGCGATCATTTCTTGCTAATACGTCACGTCATGTGAATATAATATACATTATTCAGAAAGATAACAAATAAAAAGTGACCCGTTTCATTATTTTACTGAATATTCTATAATATAATGATTCTATTTCTATGAAGAAATTTTTTTTAATATTCAGATAGATCAAGATACGGTATAATTAACAACATATTAATTTTCGATATACAAAATACTATTTAATCTTCAACGATATGTTACAAAGAAAGTAATAATTTCATAATTTTAACTTCCGTTGAATGTTCCTGCGAAGAATAATGTTTTGCTTCTGCTTTTTTTTCTGTAATCGGTATCATGCAATGGTATGTTAACGTCTCTTTCACCGTTAGAGCCATTTTGAATATTGCTTCTAATATTTGTTCTTCTTCATTATATTCTTTATCCTTTACAAATTTCAATTAAATGTGAAAGGGAGTGACTCAGTTGCCCATTCGAATAATTCTTTCGGCGTTTGGATTGGATTGGTTATTCTTTGAAGACTAGTTCTAGCAGCTAACCTTTTCAATGTCCTACCCAGACGATCGCACGCACCTTTGCCGTGAGAAGCTGGAAAACAGTGCCCTTGCCTCATCAGAAAGATATGTAATTTTTTCAATTTTCTTAAAGTTTTTTCTATATATAATCTACTAAATGCCTTTGAAACACATGAAACGCAATTATATCAGGCGCAAACATTCTGATATAATTACGAAACTTTTCATTCGAGTTTCGCCGTCACGGTGCCTGTAGTAGATTGCAAATGGGTGCACTGTTGCCTGGTTATTATTCCAGTGAAGTCCTTGTACGGCATTTTGAATAACAAAAGTATAGTTCTCAGAAAAATCACAGATTGCAATGCACTCGTTTTCTGTCAACTCGTTTTTATTTTATTCTTCATAAAATCGTTTTGTTTTTTAACAAGGTATGAGTGCAGAAGTAATTTTTCTAAACCGTTCTTTAATTTTTGTAAATATTCGTCCACTGTTGGGAATATCATAACTTGTAAAGTGGTCCTATCAACGTGAGTCCATTCTCTGTAAGTAATTTCGTCAATGTAATTAAACTCGAAAATGTTTCCTAATTCGTCGATCAAACCTGTTGCACCAGGACACTCAGAGCACGTTCCAAAATAACAATTTGTTGATGTTTCAAGGCAAATCATACGGTTCAAACAGTCATGATAAGTTTGCATTCGGTTCGTTGTATCGGCTGTCAGGTTTTTAAAATTCCACCCTTCGATTAATAAATTTAAATTTTCATAGGTAGCTCAAACACAGACTGAATGGGTCCCACTTGCACCGACTTGGCCTCAAATGTTTTGGCCTCAAAGATGCGAATTTGGAAAAACGACATTTGACTTCAGGATAATTTTCTTTGAATAACTGATGAAGCTCTTTCAAATTCACTAACAATCATCGTTTTGTACGTGATTGTCTTTATACGCGTTTATTGTCTGCTTTGGCCGACACATAATCTTTTTGTCCTGGCATCATGCGGCTATTCTCATCCAGTTCATTAAAGCTGATTATTAAATAAACTACTTCTTTTTCGATGGACGGATGACCCTTCGGGCTAGGATCGGCTAAGATTTATTTTTCTTCGGCAGCTTTCCTCGCAATCGTTATCATGTGAGTCTTAGTAGAAGGAAAATGATGTAAAACTTCTCGAAAAGACCATTCTTCAAAAATAGTCAAAATTTTAATTTGCATTGCACGTTCCGTGGTTGAGTTGAATCTGCCTTTTAAAATTTGCAAAATACCATTACCATCATTTTCGTCAACGCTATCATTCACATTAATCGCAGTGTGGAAAATCCTTTCTGACATTGCTTCAGATATATTTTGCATTTTATCCTTTGAATACATCTTTTGAGAAACTTTCTTCTTTTTAATTGGTGAAGTTCCAATCAAACCCAAACCCTTGTTGATTGCATCAGTCGCTTTATCAATTACTTCTCTGTCTCTTTCGAACGATGCAGGACTTTCCGGGATATGATCTACGTCCCCATAATCTTCATCAAACACTTCATCATTTGGCGAGGTGTTAGAGTTAAAATCATCAACATCTTTGTGCTAAACTTATATTCATATGAACATTAAACATGTGATCGTAAAATATAGATATTAAATAGTAAAACATACCTTCTCGTTAGATTGAAGCACGTTGTTATTTTCATTGTCTTTACGTAATGTCGACAAATTACGTCGGCACGTGTTGCAATTTTTTTTTGTCTCAGAGAGCTTTCTGTTATAGGTATATTCAATACCAATAAATGTTGCCTCAGGACTTTTCTGACGCTCTGGTAATTCCGTACTGTCGGATGAGGAGACAAATTGAACGGGTTCAAGCATCTATCCGTTCGTATTTTTGACGATTTCGATAATTTGTATGATAATTTTGGAATTATATGGTTCGAACTTTATGAAGTTTTTACTAAGTTTTTAGGTTATAAATACCACGCGAATGTATCGCAGCGTGCTGAGGAAGGCTAATAAAAACGTCGCAAAAACGGAAGCGGCGGGCGCACTCGAAATTATGTAATATCTTCTGATCAAATAGAGACCCAAACTTTTTGAAACATGGGTTTTTTATATTAAGACCTAGCAAATATATGGTATTTTTTTCAAAATCATACGTTTTGGGAATAAGCAGGAAAACATTATTTGAAAAATTTAATCCTTATTATTTTATATTAATTAACAATAAAAAAAATATTGTTAGCACGCGACTAAGAAGCTAACATAATAAAGTATTATATAGTGAAAAAATGAGAATGATCCGTTCAGTAGAACCAGAGAAAATAAATTTTGAATGTTCGAGAATCCAGCAAAGAATGACCCAAATACGTATTAACACTTGTTTCAAATGGTTCTCGAAAATTTTCAAATTTATGCATTTTCATATTATATTGAATAATTTTTTCATGTTAAATATTCATGAAATAATCTTCTTGGTGGAACTTTACTATTCTGGTAATAGGGGAGAGTCGACGAATTTGGGCCAACTTTATTTATTTTTATTGGACCATTTAATGTTGACCATACTACATTATAGATAATCGTATAAACTTTATAAAGTCGGAACACACAGGATAAGGACAAACATATATTCAGGATATAAGAATATTCAACCATTACGGAGCTATATAACTTAAAATAGCTCTATAACTTAAAAATTAAAAAATATATAACACCTAGTCATCCACGTGGGTTGAAGGTAAGAGTTTTACAAATTATTAACTGCACTGATGAGAGATAAATCTCGAAAGGCGTTTTATTCACTTAATTGTTACTAAAACGCGGATTATTCACTTAAGTTAATAGTAAGACATGATGTTAAATTTTTTAAAACAAAGTTTTTTTTTGGTTTTCGATAAGTGCCACAATGGTGGATTGAAAGCTAGTAAATAACTGGTAAATTTCAAATAGTCTTTTTAGGACTACCAATTAGTTTTGGTAGTCCTAAAAAGACTTAATAATGTTATAGAGCTCCGTAAAGGTTGAATATATTTATATATTCAGGCTGTGTTCCGACTTTATTAAGTTTTTATTGGACCAGTATATCTTGAAAATGCGAAATAATGGCAACACTGAAATTAGGTGCGCAGTTATATTTATTTCAGTGTTAGTGGAATAAATTGTGCAACGTTGCAGACGATGCAGATATGTTATAATGTACTAATAGAATGTTCCATAGTGTAAACGATTTTTTGTGGAAAGTTTGAAGAATAATTTATAATAATTGTTGTAAGTATTATATTTGGTAAACTTGCCAATATAAAGTGTATTTATTTTTATGTGTATCATATTAGGATATATTTATTTCTTGCTTCAAAATAAGTCAACATAGCATTTTTTTACATAACGTACGCGTTGCCTAATTAGACCACCTATTAGTTGGTTAAATTTTTCCTGTTCGTCTTAGGATAACTTCGCTAGCGTTTCTGCTGAAAAAACGTAGCAATTTTATTTATTTTTTAAGACCAACAATGAATCTTAGGGCCAAAGGTGATGGTCTGAAGATAAATCACAAATAGCTATTGCGTCTTATAAAATGGAGATTATAGCTAGTAGGGTTTTTGGAATGCCTATAGCCACAATTCGAAGACATGCGATGGAAAAAAATATTTATGCAAACGATGTGAAAGCTATAGGAATAAAGACTACATTTTCTCAAGATAAGGAGAATATTGTAAATAGACATATTTTAATCTTAAAGGAAAGTTTCTTTAGATTAACCATTAACGATTTTCGAAAACTAACGTTTCACCCGGCAGAAAATTATGGGGTTTAATAAAAAAAAAAATAGCTGGAAACAAATGGTTTTATTCATTCTTACGAAGAAATCCTTATTTGTCTATTCGACAGTCAGAAGCTACCTCATTAGCAAGAGTAAAAGCTTTTAGCAAAGAGAGACAAAAAGCGAGTTTTAACAACATTTTTTTATTATTTGTAACCTACTATTATCACAAAATATGACCTTACACCTAAAAAAATATTCAACGTTGATGAAAGTGGATTTACCACTGTTCAGAACCGTCGTTGCAAGTGGCGAAAAAGGTGTAAATACGATGACTGACTCCTATTTTTTTTTTTATATTCGTTACGACCAACTATGGACCACGTTTGACAGTTTTTACATTATTTTTTGTCCTCACTCTCTGCCAATATCTCTTCATCCTCTCTCCCACTTCCTTCTTTTGTTCCTCCGTGTAAGATCTTCCTTTTCTCACTGGCAATACCAATGTCTCCTGGAAATCTGTAAACTTTTTAATTAGTAGCCAAAATCTCTCTCCGTCCTGTCCTGTCCATGCCTTCTTTTTTTCACCCCCATACAATCCAAGTCCAATCTCACTTCTCGAAACCATTTTGGCTCCGTCTTCCTCTTCCTGAAGAATTCAAAAATTCTCTTCATCAGTCTGGTACTGTTCATCCTCACTAAGTGCCCATAAAACTGTATTCCCCTTTTTCTTATTTGGGCTACAATTTCTTTTGTCTTCAGGTATAATTATCTGTTAGCTTTTAGTCTCCTCTCTCCATCCTTGATATTTGGGCCAAGGATTTTTCGAAACATTTTCCTTTCTTTCCTCAGGATGTCGTCGAGGCCACCCTTACCAATCATGTCTAGTGTTTCTGCTGCATATAAACATTCAGGTCTGACAACAGTATCTAGGTGTCGGAATTTAGCCCCAAAGGATAGACCCTTTTTGTTATATGTATCTTTCGTAAGTTGATAAGCCATTCCCATTCTTCTCGCCCGCTCTTTGATGTCATTCTTCTCGCCAGCTCTTTGATGGCATTCTTATACGACCCATTGTCCTGTAATTTTTCTCCCAAATACTTGAAACACTTAACGCTTTATTTTGGCTTCTCTCAACTCCAAGTGGAGAGGAGCGTCTTTGATGTTAGTCATGAAGACTCTCTTCTCAAAAGGAATTTGAAGCCTACTCTTTTTGGTTATCATCTGGAGTTCTTCAGTTCTTTTAATCGCTGTTTCAACACCGGTAGTGAGTATCACAACATCGTCGACGAATGCCACACAATCCGTTCTTATACTTTCTTCACCTCTCCCTAACCTGAAAGCCTCTTTATCCGAAATTCCCTTTGTCCATTCTCGAATAACTTTTTCTAAGACGCAGTTGAATAATATTGGCGAAAGCCCATCTCCTTGTCGTACGCCAATTTTAATATCGAAAAGCTCTGACAACTCCCCACGGAATATTATTTTGGAGAAAGTATTGCTAATAGTCTGTTGAATTAGATTCCTCGTCTTGTTGTCCACTCCAAATTCTTCGAGAATTGCCAATAAGATTTTTCGGTCAATGGAGTCATAGGCCTTCCGGAAGTCCCCAAAGACGGCGACATATTTATTCTATCCCAACATCCTGTACTTTATGATATTCCGCAGGTTGAAGATTTGATCCGCGCAAAATCTTCCTTTCCGAAAACCTGCTTCGTATTCACCCAATTCACAATCCAATAGCCCTTCTATTCTTGTAAGTAACGTTTTCGATAAAATCTTGTAAGGAACTGAAACAAGAGAGATGCGTCTATAATTAATAACGTCCATCTTGTCACTTTTTTATGAAGGGGATGGATCAAAGCCATTTGCCAGTCAGCAGGGATCCTCTCAGTTATCCATATATTCTCAAGTAACCGAGTGGAAGATTTTACGACTCCAGCAGGTCCGAGTTGTAGGAGTTCAGCGACGATACCATCTGCACCAGCAGCGTTGTTTGCCTTAAGTCCTTGAATAATACGGAAAATTTTGTCTTCGTCAGGAGGCAATGAATTGGGAGATGATACTGCTGGTCGTTCAATTTTCAGGTTTTCTTGCGGACCATCACAGTTAAGGAGTGAGTAGAAATATCTGGCAAGGATGTCACAGATTTGCTTATCGGTCATTCCTATCGTCCCTTCTTCATTCTTGAAGCACATTCCTGTTGCCTGATAAGCGCGATTTCAACGACCGATAAAAGTTCCGTGTATTGTTCATTTGGAAACCTCCCTGCGTTTTCTTTAGTTGATCTTGTTCATATTGTCCCTTAGTGCTTCTGAAAGTCCGGGCTGTATGTTTCGTCTGATTTCGAAAGATTAATAGTTCATCATCTCGTTTCGTTGAGCTCCATTTTTTCCATGCCTCTTTCCGGCGTTTCAGTGCGTCGTCACATTCTGCATTCCACCAATTTTGTCTTATTCGCTTTGTCTGAGCAATCGTTCTTCCAGCAGCACCTTGGATCTTGTCTCGGATTACATCCCAATTTCCTGACGCAAGGCACTTTAGTTCATCTCGGTAACTTTTCCTTGCCGGATTATTGGATTTTAATTTTCCTTTGGTTGGTAAAAACTTCAATTTAATGCTGGTCAGGTAGTGATCGGAGTCTACTTCTGCTATCCTTGCTACTTTCACATTCATGATTTCTCTCTTTCCCATCGTAAAAATGGCGACGTGGTCGATTTGAAATTCTCCCAATAGACGATTGGCGGATCGCCATGTCTTTTGTTTCCTGGATACATGCTTGAAAGTCGTTGACATAAGCTGTAGAGTAAAGGCTCGACAAAGTTCTAAGAGTCTCTCGCCCTTTTTATTGGTACGTTTATGTGCGGGATATTCTCGTACTATCTTCCGATATTTTCTCTCCTTCCCGATCTGCGCATTGAAGTCAGCCATTAGTACCTTGATGTTCTTCTTTGGTATCCGAGACTTCTGATCTTCCAGCTCTTCCCAGAACTGTTCGACTTTGTCTGGATTCTTGCGATTATCTTCGTTGATCGGGCTGTGAGCATTTATGAGAGTGTATGTATTGTTGCCACACCCTAAGTGCAGAAGTGACAGTCTTTGTGATGAACTTTTAAAGCCTATCACAGGCTCTATTAAACACTTGTCTACTATAAACGCTGTTCCAAGAAGCGGTAGGGATTTTGTATTGGCTACTCTGATTGCTGGTTTCCCTTTGTATATCCTGTATTGTCCACTGTCAAATTGATCCTCATTTCTGTACCGTGTTTCCTGAATGGCCATGACCTTGATATCACGTTCTGCCATAGTTTTCGTTATATCTTTGAGATTTCCCACTTTAAGAAGTGATTGCACATTTAGAGTTCCAAACCAGTAACGGCGTTTTGTCTTGAGTTTATGATTTATTATATATTATATATTTATTATATATTATATATTTATTATATATTATATATTTGTTATATACCTCCTATGTTTATTTTTAAAGCAAAAATATGGATCGACGTATTTAAAATTGGTGTTCCTCCTGCAAGCAAAGTTAAAATTTCTGATACAGGTTACATTATCAGCGAACACTTTTGGAGATATAAAAAATCTGCTTTTGTTAGATGGTCATACAGCACACAACAAAAATTTAGCCCCTATGACTTTTGCTGCAGAAAGCGGTATAATTTTACTACAGATTACCGGTCACATCCCAGAGACTGCAGTCTCTAGATGTAGCAGTTTTGAACATTTCATAATACCTACAATGGTCACCAGATCAGACAAACTAATATTCCATCGCTCATAAATGAAGCTTATGGAAAAGGAGCTATAGTTGCAAATGCTTAAAGTGCTTTTCGCGCAACTGGCACTTCCAAACAAGAACACCACTTTGCCCTAGCTACTTCTCTGCAAGCGGTAGAGGAAAACATATAGGTAACTGTTCCTCAGGCTAATAAAATGGAATATGATTCAAAACGGTTTAGATGAAATTTCTCCCAAAACAATCCTGTCAAAACCTCCAACACTGGTAAAAACACCCAAAGTTCAAGCACATACAGCAATCATTTAACAAATAAATCGCACAAAGAGACTCTACACAATACTCATACTATAGACACTATAGAAATATACAAAACGTATCCGACTTGAATTTCCAACACATACATAAATAAAACCGTATTATGAAAAAAGTAAAAACCACGCCAATTTTCCGACTTGGATTTCCAACACATACATCAATTTTCCGACAAAACGTATGTCCAAAAAAGCACTAAAGATTCTAGCAACTATTCGAAATAATGAGAACAAAAACCCCGATTGGTTTTGCTTTTTATGGAAAACGATCAATGAAGAAAATATGATTCAGTGCCTCCAATGCCGTAGGTGAATTCATAGTGGTTTTGCCAAAGTATCCCAAAAAAGAAAGATATATTAGTGTAACATATGCAATATTTGAAGTTTTATAATCTACTTTTTTTCTTGGCAGTTCACCTGTAGTCCAATTTAAGCAAGTGGTTGCCTAGAATGAACCATTGTTAGAGCTTTCTTTATTTAGTTATAACTTCTGTTTTAAAGCTTATTTCATATTGCAAATGCGTTGTAGTACAGTAGCTATACTGTTATAGATAATTATTTTTGTGTTTCTCTCTAAACCTGAAATTTTGTAGGTTTTTATACGAAAACTGTAAATTCGGTCCAAATTTGGCTACTTCTCCTCTACTATGGTATATTGGTAACACCAATATGGTATTCCTACAAACGCTGCAGAATTACTATAAACTCATTCATAAAATAAATGTAGATTATTATTATATATTAAATTTGCGATATTAGACACCATATTTTAACATTATGATTGCTTTCTAGAAATTTAAAATACAAAAATGAATGTTTGTTTGTCCATATTTTGATTTCGATAAAAACTTTGCCAACTTATTCAACCGTTCGGTGGCGCTCTCATTATCTGAAACTCTTCCAATGATTCCTAAATCAACACAAACTTATGACCTCAATGCTTGCAACAAGCATCACATCTTTGGAGACGTGCGAAAACTCACATTAAAAACATTAGCAGCACAATGCGTCGGCACATTCTCAAAACAGCTATTGAACATAAGTGAAGGAAAATTACCAGTTGGTGCTGCCATAAAATGCATTTTGTTCCCATTGAACTCTTGCGCCATTGTTCCATCCATCGAAAAACTCAAATTATCACCAATTATAAAAATCATAAATGGCTTTTCAAACTTTCAATTTTGTACCAAAAAACAACGATGTCAATGCAATCAACATTGCAATTCATAAGAAAAATCCAGGCGAGTCTGTTACCTATCGGTAAATCGATTGACAGCGTCATCGGAGTTGCAGACGAAGTTGTAAACTATCCAATCGAGTTTTTAAATTCGTTAAATCTTTCTGGTGTGCCAGCGCACAAATTGTCACTCAAAGTCGGCGTGCCATTTATTCTCTCGAGGAACATTAATCCACCCCGATTCACAGTAGTTCACGTAGCACTTTTAGCTAGTCAAAATTAATGATCGTAAATTGCATTAAAGAAGAAGTTTTCAATAAATACAAGTAGGCACTTTAATAAAAAAAAGTAGAAATATTTTACAGTAACAATATTTAAACAAGATATATGCAAATATCGTTATTATCATGTTGGGTTAAAATGATCATTTGTAAAAATACAAAAAACTAAATTGTATATGTCAACAAAAAATAACTAATTATTAATATGTAAAGTAACATATTAGCCCTCTTCGTCACTTTCTTCAGATGAATCTTCTGTTAAGTAGTCATGATCAGGATCAGGATTTACACTTTCTTTTCCAGTAATATTGGAGGGTATTAATAAAGCTAGGGCTGCAGAAGAGAGTTTGGAAGCCTTTTATCGCGAAAAATCTCTTAAGCTGGTTATTACAGGGTCAGATCTTATCAATAAGATATTAAGTATATCACTATTTGTGGCAATGCGTGACTGCGTGCTAGTATTGTGTTGACGTTACCTTCTACAGTCCTTTTGCCATCTCTCTACTACTTGACAATCGCGTTTACACCTCAGCAGCGTAGTTTAGCTCACTAGAGCTCTTAGCTTTTCAGCTTCATCAACCCGTCTTCGTTTGGTTTTAAGGCTTCATTCCGAAAATTATTGCATAGGCCTCACGTGTCCTGGTAAGCGTTCTTTAAAAGTAGTTAGCAACATGTTGTCAATAGACATTTTAGAAGATATATTTGAACCCCTTAGGCACACCGAGTTCTTCTGTAGAAACCGTTCTTTGTTCCATCAACAGCTCGACCACTTTTGCGCAATTTTGGACGAAAATATTCCAAATGATTTTAAATTAGATAATTGCAAATATATGTAGAGAAAATATGACACTTATATACTGATGTCTTTAGTTTTCTTTTAAATTAGTTTTTAATTTTAAATTAGATAATTGCAAATATATGTAGAGAAAATATGACACTTATATACTGATGTCTTTAGTTTTCTTAAGTTTAAATCAGCCGCTCCATGGAAAGACCGACAATTGATGAAACGGACTAAACGTCAGTTGACAGAACAAATAATTAAATGTAAACAATTTATAAATTTGTAAAACTAGTTAATACTTGAATTAGAAACTTTATATGTTGTTTCTCTTACTCTTATATGTAAGATAAATCATTGTAACAACTATTGTAAATAAATACTCGTATTCTTATAGAGAAACGCAATTTCGTTTTTAATTCTAAGAAGCTTGGGACTATAGAAAACCTTATAAAAAAAACTCTTTTTTTTCGTATATTTCAAGAGCAATGTAAAAGCTCAGGTTTGAATTCTTAGTCAAGGCATTGGCCACTGAGGGAAAAACTAATGTCATTACTATAACCTCAATTGAGACGGAAGACAAAGAGTTTTCAATATGCCACCTGAATTCTAAAACATTGCATATCATGAAAAGTTATAGAATACAGCTGCTTTTAAAAAAGTAAAATCAACTAACAAAAACGGGTACTTTAAGAAGAGTTTGGATTACTTTGAACACAGATACTTTGAAAGAATATAAAGATGAAAATGAGAATATATACTTCCATGGATACTTATTAGAAGAACAAGAAAAATATCTGCAAACAAAAACAAATGAGCAACCAAAATCAGAAGTCCTTAACAAAAAGAGATATTTGAAAAATTTGTCCTTGAAACATTTAATGGTGCGAATAATAATGTATTACAATGGATGGAAATCTTTGAAAGTGAATGTAAACGGTTCAATATAACCCAAGATATAGATAGAATTTTAAGACTGTTTTATAAAGGCTCATGTACCAACTGGTACAGTACAATGCTTATAAAATATTCATTGGACTTTGATTGGGGAAAATGGAAGAAAATATTCTATGATACCTATGCAGATAAAGGTTGGACTCCGGTGAAATACGCCGGATTGAATTTGAATATATTTATGATTCCTTATTAGAGGATGCTCTAAAAAAAGAAAAACTTTTATTACTTTATTAGAAATAAACAAATCAGTGGACAAGCTCATGTTGATTGATTTAATTGCTGTAGGACTTCCAGATTACATATTTGAGAGAATAGACCGAAGCAAATTGAAAGAGACAGAAGATATTTTTAATGAAATAAGAGGTCTATCTAACACTTAGTGAAAACAAAAAGTTGGGATAAGAAAGAAAAGATGTACCCAGAAAATAAAATGAAAAAAATAGAAAAACAAAAACTATGCAGAATATGTGAAAAGGAGAAGAAAGCGTGTTCTTCAGCGTGGTAACGTACACCGTTACCACGCTGAAGAAAAATGTTGGTTTGAAAATAAAAAATATGAAAATCGAAGAGATCAGGTTAGAACTGTTAATAATTCAGAATTAGAACTAGAATTGAATGAAGAAAATCCAAAAATCTAATAATATCACCATTAAATAAAATAAATTAAATTGCTATTGAATGACACCTGAGAAGTTTCTGGAATCTATGACTCTGGATCAAATGTGTCTTTAATTAATGCTAAATTATTGAAAATAAAAAAAGTAAAAACAGGTTATCTACAAATCGTAAATTTGAGGACGATTAATGGTGTAAAGAAAACAAATGGTATAGTAACACTGAAAATAAAAATCTACAATATTGAAAAAACGATGGATATATTTGTTGTGGATAAGGAAAATTTTAATTACGATTTTCTTATTGGTTTGGATTGTATCAAGAATTTTAAACTAATTCAAAATGAAGATCTAAGGATCACACAATCTATCACACCTAAAGAAAATTAAAATGTCAGCATTTCTGATGTTCGAAATGATGAATAGGCTTTGGTCTCTAAGGTAGTGAAGCAAGGAAACATTGAACAAATAATCAAATATAAGGTAAATTTCAATGAGCATATGAATGCTAATTATTTTGAAAATTCCATAAATCATTTAGATCTGGATCAACAATCAGAAATAGATAAGTTGATTGACACATACACACCAGTATTTGCTAAAGACAAATATGATGTTGGTACTTTAAAAGATTATGAAGCTCATATTGACTTAATGGTAGATAAATACTGTTACAAACGTTCGTACAGATGCATAATTAAATATCGACAAGAAATAGAAAATCAAATAGCAAAGCTTTTAAACAAAAATGTGATTGAAGATTCATACAGCCCTTTCGCAGCTTCAGTAACTTTAGCATATAAAAAAGAAGAGAAACAAATATCTTGACTACGTATAGATTTTAGAGAATTAAATAAAATTGTTGTTCCCCAATCTCAACCTTTTCCATTAATTGAAGATTTAATGGTATTGACTAGGAACTGTAAATATTTTTCTACTTTAGACATAAATTCAGCATTCTGGTCGATTACTTTGATATTACAAAACAGAAAAAATTGTAACTCAAGAAGGTCATTTGCAATGAACTTGCCTCCCATTTGGTTTGAAGACAGCCCCAGCTATTTTTCAAAGAATATTGAGCAACATCATAAGAAAACACAAACTCTTGGATCATGTAGTTAATCATATAGATGACATCCTGATTTTTTCAAAAACATATATCTCATCTATCAAAACTACTGGAGGCAATACTAATTGAAGGTTTTAGACTCAAATTCTCTAAATGCACTTTTGCAGAAAATTCTGTAAGATACTTTGGTCATATACTAGAAAATTATTCTATCAGGCCACTCAAAGATTATTTAATTGCTGCCAAGAACTTCCCAATTTCAGAGACAAGAAAGAACATACGTCAATTCTTAGGGAAAGTAAATTATCATCATAAATTTGTTTCAAATATTTCAGTTATTCTAGATCCACTACACAATTTATTAAGCAAAGATGTGAAATTTATCTAGTCAGAAGAATGTCAAGAATCAATGATAAAATAAAATCATTGCCCTGTTCACAACCAATTTTGAGAATTTTTGATCCAGACTTACCAATTGAGAAATACACAGATGCAAGCATTAAAGGAATATGGGGCCGTGCGGCAACAAAAAGATCAAAATGGAGACAGTAAGTCAATGGCATATTTTTCAAAAATAATGAATGACGCACAAAAACGAAAAAGGCAATATACCTAGAATGTTTAGCTATAAAAGAAGCGGTAAAATACTGGCAACATTGGCTTACTGCCAATTATTTATTAACGAGTTTCTTGTTTATTCCGATCATAAACCTTTAGAAAACCTGAACATTAAGGCTAGAACGGATTAAGAACTTGGGGAATTGATATATTACATATCTCAATATAATTTTAAAGTAAAATATAATCCAGGAAAATCTAATCAAGAAGCAGATTGTTTGAGCAGAAATCCGGTTTTAGAACCTTATGAAAATACACATGAAATTTTGAAAGTAGTAAAACTAATCAATCTGAGAGACATAAAAAATGATCAAACTTCAAATACCGATCTACAAAATAATATAAGTAAATTTAAATTGAAGAACGATATTTACTATAAAAAATTTAAAAAGAAAGATAAAATTTTGTTATCAGAAGATTTTAGTAAAACAATAATAAAAGATGTACACATTACATATTGCCATATAGGAACAAAACAAATTTTAAATAAAATAACACTATTTTATACAGCAAGAAACATCACTGCTAACATATAACAAAATATCTGTGAAAAGTGCGAAATCTGTATAAAAAATAAATCAAGAAAAAAATCTAAACATGGTTCCATGTCACAATTGGGTCCAGCAACATATCCATTTGAAATTGTATCCATTGATACAATTGGATGTTTTGGGGGATCTCGTTCAACAAAGAAATATTTACATCTTCTAGTTGATCATTTTACGAGATATGCCTACATTTTAACATCTAAAAAACAAAACTCCAATGATTTTATGAAATTGAATAAGAAAGTGGCACAAGTTAAGGATATAAACATTATTTTGACGGATCAATATCCAGGGATAAAATCCAAAGAATTTAAACAATTTCTAAAAGAGATAAATACAAAAATTATATTCACTGTAGTTGATGCACCATTTTCAAATGGTCTCAACGAAAGACTAAATCAGACATTAGGTAATAAAATAAGATGCAAGATAAATGAATGTGATAGAAAAATAGCATGGATTACCACTGCTCAAAAATGTGTAGAGAAATATAATGAAACAGAACATACAGTCACAAAGTTTGCCCCAAAATACTTATTGGAAGGCGAAAATGTAAACCTTTTACCACATGAATTAAAATTAAGATGTGGAGACGAGGATCTGAAAAGAGATAGAAAATTGGCTTTGGAAAATACAATTAAATCGCACAATTATAATAAAAAGCGGTTCGATCTACAGAGAAAAGCATATGAATTGGATACAGGAGATATGGTTTACGTGGAAAATGGGAATCGTCTAAATAGAAAAAAAGTAGATGAATTGAGAGTTGGACCATATAAAATAATCAGAAAGTTATCCAATTCAATTTATGAGGTCGATACTGGACACAAGAAAACAGAATCAAACCTCTTCCATAATACCAAACTAATTCCGAGGGGGGTGGGTGGGGGTGTTAGGGGGTTAGATGTAAAGAAAACATGGCACTCATATACTGATGTCCTTAGTTTTCTTAAGTTTTAATCAGCCGCTCCATGGAAAGACCGATAATTGATGAAATGGACTAAACGTTAGTTGACAGAACAGATAATTAAATGTGAACATTTTATGAATTTGTAAAACTAGTTAATACTTGAATTAGAAACTTTAAATGTTGTTTCTCTTATTCTTATTTTATTCTTATAGGTAAGATAAATCATTGTAACAACTATTGTAAATTAATACTCTTATTCTTATAGAGAAACGCAATTTCGTTTTTAATTCTAAGAAGCTTAGGACTATAAAAAAACATATTATATATATTATACATTATTTCTAGAGAAAAATTGATTGACTGAGGCACTGACAAGATTTTTTTCACTTTTTTTCATGTAAAATTGAAAACTAGGTAAAAATCTGAATACTTTACGAACCAATGTTAAAAAACAATGATTTATATTACATTCAATGAATAAAAATATGCTTAAACAATAGTGAAATCTCCATAATGCACAACTAGCACAAAACTTTTCGAAAACTCATAATTAAATTAATATAAATGGTAAGACGCACAAATGTTAATTAATTATTGGAAAAAAATGCATTCTCTTATATAACCATTTTTCATAGCCTTGTCATTAAAGAGCAATTAGAAAAAAAAACTGGAATTGTCGTTGTTTGGGCCCTTCTTTATTGGTTTGGCAGAGGACGTACGATTGTCAATAGCGAATCGAATTAAAAAGTCGCGTAGTTATTTATAAAAGAATTAGGTAAAACATGCGCCGCGGTTAAGAATGAATTAGAGTGACTAGAGTCGCAGCGAGAGAAGCACGGCCTGTGTTAAGAGTTTTTGCACGTTTTGCCTCGGCCGGCATGCGACCACGCTCATTTTGTTGAAGGGAACTTTTTAGGTACTCTGCCATTCTAGAAGATTTGCGTTGCAAGGGTGCTCCGCCGAATATCCTTTTTGTCTTAATTCCTCCCCGTTTCCTTGCTTAAATTGATCGGCAACAGAAGGATCGTTTCAATGGAGCAGGAAAGGAAGACATTTAGTAACTAGAAGGTAAGTGGCAAACCACACCGATTTGTTGCCCCATATTTTTAAATTTGTCATTGCTAAATATAGTCCAATCATTTTGGTCCAATCGAACCGGATTTTGAGCCGGTCGAGATTGGATTTACGACCTCATATCCGGTTTTTTGGCTTGTTGAAGCCCTCAGGTGCTGCCGTTATTGTTTCCTTATTTTACATTTGTCGGCTGAAATAGCTTTGTCGATTTGCGTTTTCCTTGCTTCTCGTTTTGCATGATGTTTATGTAGTTATTTCGGTCATTTCTAATTTGTAGGAAGAACAACACATTTTATGTTATTCTTATTTGTCGGTTGAAGTTTTGAAGTGGAGAGGGTAGAAAAACTAATAAAAGCTTTCACTAAAAGATACAAAGCTATTCGCGAGGGTACAACAAGGTAAGCGATGCTACTGCCTCACGTCACTTTAAAACGTACGTCACGTTATTCAAAACCTTTTTGGAGTGTGACGAACTAGAAATGCGCATTAATGAATTGGAATTGGAGATTGATGCGAGATTCGAGCCCACTATTGATACGGCCATTCAGGATTTAACCGACTGTATTGAGCAGGTTGCGTCGATTGTCCTCGCTACCCCTGCAGCGTCGATATCAGCACCGCCAGTAGCAAGTTCAGACGCCCCTAGATTGAAAAGGTGAGAAATTCCAAAATTCGATGGCTTTTAGGATGCTTGGACGCCATTTTATGAGTTGTTTCGTAGCTTGGTGCATGAAGGGTCTGCGTTGAGTATTTGTCAAAATATTGCGCCAACAGGGTAAAATTATAGTCGCACTTGGAAAACTTTACTAAATCGGTTTAATGATCCTTCAGCGTAAGGTGAAGCTTACTTGGAGAACAATTTTTTGTTTCAACCGCTTCTGGTGGAATTTATGTCTGGGCTTAAGTTCCGTTTTGGATGGATTTTGCACACCCGTATCCGCTTTGCAACAACTCTGGCATATCTTGTGGACTTCATCTTTTTAAATCGGGCTATGCAGGTTGTAGATCTAGGTACAAAGTTGGCGTTTGAAGGCGCTTTTCCGACGTATAAGGAATTTGCCCAGTTTTTAGAAAGACATATTCGGAGGTGGCCGTTGTCGGACGTCTCTCCCGACACGTCAAACGGGTCTTTTGAAGCTCGATAGACGACTAGGAATTTTCTTGTTCAGACTGAAGTGAAACCTGTTGTTCCAAAGATATCGTACTAATTTTGTTGTAAAGGTTGAATGCATGAATTGCAGCTTTGTCCAACATTATTTAAATTAGCTCCTTTGCAAATATATCAGATGATCCAGTTTAATATGCTTCATTTTCGCTGCCTATGCGGTAAATATCTGGCATGGGCTTCTAAGGACACAACTAATTGTTCTCATTGTCAGGTTTTTCTCATTATTCACTTATACATTACAGTGAGGTGAAACCATCCGCGTCGTCGGCTTCCCAGAAAACTTGCTAAACATTTCAGGCTCAGGGTTCAGCAAGACAATTGGCCTCCTCTGTGTTATTGCCTAATTTTGTTGGCGAAGTTCCTTATAAGGCGGGAAAAGGCACCGCGTTCGTTTTCTGTTGGATTGTGTAAGTGAGGCGAATTTTCTGTGCCGGGCAATTTGTGACAAATTAGGTCTTCTTGTCAGATGTCAGACGTCAGATGTGTCTGTCGCAGGTTTTAAATGAGCGAAAAATTGGACAAGTTGTTGGACAAATGTCGGCCGCTCTATTTTCGCGTTTTCACACTCGGGAGGTTCTCCGTTTCAACGCATTGGTCGTTAATAACATTGCTGGCGATATTCCTCCCCAAAAGTAGACCTCTCTACTTTAAGTCATTTAAAGGATTTGCCTTTAACCGACAGCCATTTTGATAAATCGGGAAGGATTGATGGCATAATCGGTGGTGCATAATCATTGTTTCCTTTTGTTATTTATATATAGAGAGAGAGTTGTTTTATCTAGGCTTAGATAAAACAACTCTGGCTTAGAGTTTGTAGTTTACTACCTGTAAAGTCCAGGACTCAAATTCTTGACCCGCGGTCGATATTATGATTCCATAAATAAATTGATGTTATTAGTTTTGAAAGCATCATCCCGCTGTTAATAGTTTTAACAAAGCGGTCAAGTTGGATTGCGTAGTTGTTTGGAGACGCAATACTTGTTTATTTATAGCATTTAAAAACTAGTTGCTGTGTTGCTTGTTTCAGAATTTGTTGACTGCGTGCCCTTTATAGTATGAGCTACTAGTGACTTTTTTGGTCAAATTATGTCCACTGCCATCCCATAGTTTGTTGTTCGGGATTTTTTGTAAATTTGTGAACACCAAGAGGTGAAAGTTTTGTTTCAGTTGATAATTCCTTTCGTTTATTTCTATTTGGAGTCGTTTTGTTGAAGTTTGTTGATTTTGTTTCCTTTCTCCTTTTGCATTTTGGCTATCAAAGGGAAAGAATATTTTTTTGTTTGATTGGGTCGGTCCCTGCTGACCTTGTATTGTTTTCCGGTTTAGTGCTGAAGATGGTCACTTCAGGGTCGGCGGGATGTTTCAGCCTTTTTTTTACTAATTTGGTCTTTTGAACAACTGCACGATTGTGAAATGGAACAAAACTCTCTACAAAGAAACTGATGCCGAATATCATCGAGGCAACTATTCTTAACGGAAAGTGGAATGGAGAAAATGAGCTCATTCCACTCATTGCCATTATGGACACCGACATGCCTTTTGATTTCAAACTACTGCAGTTCCCCATTCGACTTGACTCGTTGAATGATTAGACTTTACTCGCATTTTCAATGACCATCAAGTTGGCACAAAGTCAATCACTTCTAGTCTGCGAATTGAACCTAGAAAATTCATGTCTTTCATATGACCAATCGTATGGATACTCACAAGTCGGACAGCCAAGAAGTTTATTTGTTTTTGCAGAAGACGAAAAAACAAAACAAGCACTTGAATAATAAAGTCAAAAAATAGTATAAATATAATTTATATTTCTCCTTTATATATCATTCAATTTTAATGAATATATTCGATATTATCGAAAAGAAAATAAGCATCATCCTTTCTATCATTCGTAATTAAACAAGATTCACTATTTCAAATTTCAAATGATATTTTCAAAATTATTTCTTCCGCGGCAGCAACGCGCCGGGTACCAGCTAGTTAAATTTAACCAGCTAGTTATATAGAACGATTTTAAAGGAAGACTTGTTGCAGTAAAAACGAATCTAAATGATATAATAATTGATGATTAAATAAATAATCAATTTAATGCATATTCGATAGTTTCATATATAATACCAATATATCACAACAAAGGTCAAGGTTTTCGGACGCCATAAATAATTCAATAAAAGATACTAGTATGTGATAGAAACCAATAATTACTTGATGAAGGAAAACTGCGTAACACAATTACAGTACAATTCAATTTATAACAATAATTATTTATAAATATTTAAAAGCATTTCTATATTCGTTTTTGAGAATATGAGTCGTTAGGCTTTTATAAATTTGCATAATAAAAGTTTATAAACACAATTAGAATTTTATAGATGAGAATTTCCGCTTTTCCATGTGTTTATTGATAGCAATTGTTGGTAGAGGGATAATGTGCATAATGTGGTAGACGATTCGTTGATAGATCTCTGTTTTGTGTTTCAGATCACGTTTTAGAATACTTCAGATCGATTTGCGTGTTTACAGGGTCATAAAAGTTTCTTACACAAAAACTTTCTTGTTGCCGAGGTATTCAAATATTTATTGAATGTTTTGCAATTATCGAAACTTTGTAATTATATCAACCAAGTTTTAAGTTTGAACATTTAACTAAACTTTATAAGACGAGAAAATTGAATCTATATAAAATCTGAGTGAATATTTCATAAAAAAGTTTGCGTTCTACCCATATTTGAAACAAACAACATGTACAGTAAGTTTCAAGGTTAAATAATGCTAACTTGACAAATAGAAAGTAACTACTTAATTAATTCTCTACAAGTTTTATTTGAAACATTTTTCAAAATTTCGTTCAATTTTCGACATAATTTCGAATCTCTGATAGAAGAAAAAAGTAAAACAATAAACAATTTAATTTCATTTCAAAGCTAATTATTACCAACTTGAGTTAAAATCCTAAATGAAATGTTTATAAAATTTTTAAATAAAATATTTATTAAATGTGAACTTATTAAAATGTAACTGTTAAATGGCAACAAATGGGAATTGTGATGGAAAGTTTTGAATCCAATCAAATAAGTAGAGGACGAGTAAGACAAAAAATATTCAATTCATTTTTTTTCAATCTATTAAAAACAGATATTTGCTTTTGGAAACCAACTTGTTATTCGAAAACGTTTAATAAGGAAAACATTCTATAAACATTTCATAATATTCCTCTGGGGTTTATACATACTACTCAGATGAAATGTAGACATATTTCCTGCCAAACGTAGCAAACATTTATTGAAGCTCTTCTACATAAATATTATAGGTCCATTGTCTTCCAATCATAAAATAATAAATACATTCCAAATGTATAGAAGTTTAAACTCTCCTATAATATATGTATCCAGTTTCCAAATTTATCCAGTTTGTCATATCTCAACTAGAATTGAGCGTTAATTTCTTGGACCGGCTATTATTCATTATTTTGGTCGTTCTCATATTTTGCACTGCGAAACTAGTCCCTCTGTAGAAACTGTGTTATTTTTTTATTAGTTATAATCAAACAACTCCTTAAAAATTTTACATCAAATACAAAATACATCGGACTAATAAATATTTATAACTAAAATAAAGACTTATGTTAGATGTTTTTAACTTTTTTTTAAGTAACATTGTGGTCATTTTTGGTATCTTGGCATGACTCTCGATGCAAAGCTGCGCTGGAAGTTATACATCAAAAAGAAAAAGGAAACCTTGGAAATTCGATATAAAGAAATTTATCGGCTAATAGGTAGGAATTCGGTCCTATTGATTCAAAATAAACTTCTCCTATATAACCAAATACTAAAACTCATATGGACCTATGGTATACAACTTTGGGGGTGTGCCAAACAAAGTAACATCCAAATCATACAAAGGTTTCAGAATACTTCAAGTAGTAAGGAACATAATGAAGGTGAACACCTTGGTATATCAGGAATAGCGATATCCATAGGGACTTACATGTGGATAATATGGATAATATTATTAAAAAACACGCTGCTGCTCACGAGCAGAGACTCCATCGCCATGTGAAGGTTGCGACAGTCCAGCTACTTGAAAACACGGACCTATTGAGAAGAGTCAAAAGAACTAAACCCTTCGAGTTAGTGTTATAAATAGTGCGAATGTTATAAACTAAGAACACATGAACGATTTGATTCGCCTTTACGTATTCTAAGATGACGTCAGTGGACAACATCATAGTTGTTTTTCTCTAGTAATTTAGGTTAAAATAAAATTACTTATTAGTCTAGATTGTAAGACTAGATTGTAATACAATAAATTAAAAAAAAAATAATTTCTAGTAACAATGATGAACAACAATGTAACATTATGTGTCCCTCGCATCACTCCGTTATAAAAAAGATAATAATGTCGTTTTCTACTATATCAAACTACCTTAAATAAATTATTACCATAAACAGAATACTGTTAATATTTATAAAATATGTCTTAAATCCGGTAAGTATCAAAATGTAATAAATAACTATATTTTAAAACATGGTCCAGCGAATTGTGTGAAACTACCGGGAACACTATGTTACTGAGTGAATTACAACTTTATTTATTTTTTTATTTATATTCTTTAAGGATTAAAAGGCAGTCCGTGGGACTGGTAACATAACCCTAATCGATTTTATTTTAAAAAGCAAGTTAAACAGTAGTACAATTCCTAGTCTGGTATTTAACCTTTAACAACACCACATATAAATCAACTGACTACAAAATACTATTATGTTTGACACCCTCTTAAAAAATATGTGGTACATTACTGATTTTTTTATTTTATTTGGTAAGTTGTTGGATGTTTGCAAGGCCTCATACATTGATGAGAATCTGATCATGTTTGTTTTGGGTTGGTTTAGTCTAAGATTATCTGCTGTTCTTGTATTACAAGGATAATATTATATAATATATAAGGATAATATTTACAAGGATATTGATAATGCATGTCACTATTTCGAGTCAATTTTATGTAGGTTTAGTGAGAATTATTTATAATTTCCCATATAAGTTTACATTGTTTAAAGGATTTCAGATTCGGTATATTCCCCTAAAGACACTTCACCGCCGTTTCGAAACCGATTTTGAAATAAACACACAACCATTCTATGCTTGGAATAAATTATACATCATTATGTTTGACATGAGAAACCCTCACCTTGTACCCGCCACACAACCTACCGACGACTTGACGCTAACAGTAATTTCGATAAACAATGGCTAAATTAAACGTAATATACTCCAACCTAAACAGCTACTACAATAAAAAACCTCATAGAATACACACTTGACAAATATTATATTGACTGCAGCATGTTTGTAGAGACGAAAACCCAAACGCACAAGGAAATAACTTTCAGGAACTAGAACACCATACAGATTCAGGGAAATCCAATCACCAACAAAGCCAGGGGGGGGGGGTGCTCTAGTTCATCAACGCCCTGCTTATAAACTTGGTAAGGCCAACGCTCCCTTCCTACAAAATTCACTCAATGACCGCCTTCACTTCACTTTACCCTCCCAAAATGACAAAATCCACATATTCTTGGTCTATATTCACCCTCATTACAGTATTGAGCAAAATGTCTTCGTCAAAGCCTCCTTGTATCCCTATTCAATTATTATCGGTGACTTAAACATCAATCTTTCTAAAACTAAACTTCTCAACCATTTTCTTAAAAAATCAAATTTCATCAGAAGACCCACTCCTCCAACATTCATTATGCCCAACAATCCCGACTCTACTCCTGCCATATTTCTTCACACCTCTAACCTCTCACACTACATCAAGGACATTCAACTTACACCGGACCTTGGATCTGATCACTTGGCAATAAAATTCTGTATCTTCTCTTATTCTGTAAAAAACCTAACCACTCTTCCTGCAAACACATCTCCTTGTAAACCGAGACCTAACATCAAAAAACAAATATTGCTAATGTAAATTCAGACATGACATACTACCTAAATTCAATAAACGACAAAGACATTTCGATTCAACATATTGAGGATTTCCAAACACATCTTTCAAACCTTATTACCCTTCACTCACCTCTTCTAACACCACACACTAAGTCTCCCTCCTTTCATAATCAGACTCATCAAATACAAAAGACAGATATACAGGGAATATCTACACACAGACGATCCTGACCTGAAAAAAATATTCAACAAAGTTAATAAACAAATTAAAGTACACATATTCCAATTTAGAAGTCATTCCTGGCTTAATGTCTGCAAGGAGATTTAACGGGATTACGGTAAAACTTATTGGGACAAAATTAAAAAATTAAGTAAATACAAAAACCAGATTCAATCGCCACAAATCATAGACTCCAAATTTCCTCACTCCGAAAAAACACTTCGAAAAAGCGTTCACACCCACTCAAAATTCCGACTTTGATGACGAAAATTTTAACTTAGTATCCAACTGGTCCAATACTTTTTTCAAAAACAACAATTTTCAGGCCCCTGTTGAAATCACAGACGACGAGTACTTTTCAATCATTGCTTTGGGTAAAAACAGCGCTCCTGGTAGGGACAACATCTCGAAACTACTTATCAGACAGCTGAACGACCAAATTCACAAGCTTATAATTAAATTATACAATTTTTGCCTATTACACAACGTATTTCCCCCTTCTTGGAAATCCGGTACAACCATCACTCTATTAAAACCAGGCCAGGACAAGACACTTACAAAAAGTTATATAGACCAATCAACCTACTTCCCGTTTTAGGTAAAAACTTTTAACAAATTCTAAAAGCCTGTATTTGGACCTGTTTGGAAAATCAGATCCCCTCATTCCAATTTGTTTTTAAACCTTCACATTCTACTATACATCCACTTTTCATCCTCACGAACAATATACAAACCTCCCACCTTCTTAATCAACACTCTGCCGATCTTTTTCTTGACATAAATAAAGCCTTTGACACAGTTTGGCACGACGGACTGCTTTTCAAATTACACAATTTAAACATCCCCTCTTATCTTCTTTTTATGTTAAGACTTCCTTTATGACAGAAACTTATGCATTAAAGTCAACGACGCTCACCCTAACTTATTCACGCCTCGCCAAAGTGTTCCACAAGGTTCACCATTATCACCCATACTTTCTGCCACGACATTTTTAATACAGACCTCAACTTTCCCAATCTCATAAACCATCCCTACATTCTCCAATACGCCGACGACACATCCATCATATCTCATGCACAATCTCTTCCTAAAACAATTAAAAAATTACAAATACTGGCTAATCAAACAATTGATTGGTTCAACAAATGGAGATTAGGCCCAAACCCTTCCAAATGTCAGGTTCTTCTACCCTTTCGCCGAATTTCTAATAACTCTCCACACATAAAGGTTGGCCTTACCACAGTTAACCCAACACCTACTATTAAATATTTGGGCATCACATTCGATGGAGCAACAAAATTTAACATTCACATAAAAGAACGCAAATGTGAAATCATAAAAAGAGCCAAACACTTTCGGTCCCTGACTTTCCCTGATCAGGGGATTTCCGTAAAGACAGCGACCACTATTTACTAAACTATTTGCAGACCGATCTTGGACTATGGACACTTATTTGGACAAACACAAACACAAATGCCGTATGAACCGCACTGAGAACTATAACAAAAATGCACCCAAACAACCCTATACACAATCCATCTAACGAACTGCTATACGTCAGAACCAAATTAACACCAATCCTTAAAAGACATGACATGCTGCGACAAAAGAGACATCATGGAACAAGTATGGAAAAACAGGAACAACAGAACATCTTCAAAAAAACATCCATCGTTAACTCTTGTGGAAGCTGTTTACGATTAATAAGAATAATAATATCTATTTTGTGCTTATATTTTCGTTAGCGTTTGCGCTTATATTTATGTTTGTTATAATTTTTTTTTCCAACCACTGATGCAATTACCAGGACCGAAAGACTTAGGGTCGATAGCCATTTATACAAATTGTATAATAAAGATATTATTATATCGCGACTTCAGTTCTTCAAATTCAAGGTCTCTCACAAACAGTGTATGGAATAATTGTCCCAAAACCGATCCTTGTGGTAAACTCCGCAGATTGGTCAATTTTGTGCTCAAGGTTTTATTGGCGTTACAATTTTGCGCCGGTTAGTTTATCTAATTTTTCAATTAAAAGTGGGTGTTGTATCCTGTGAAATGCTTTGTTAAAGTTCACAAACACTGCTACCACGGACTTTCCCATGTCAAGCCTCGTTGTTATATGTTCTACGAAATCAGTGGCTGCTGAACAGGTGCTGCTATGTTGCTGAAATCCATATTGATGTTGGTCATAGCCATTGTTATTTTGAAGAATGAAACTATTCTTTTTTCTTAATAAATCCACTATTTTTGAAAAGGTGTTTATTAAGGCTATTGGTCAGTAATTTTGTGGATTGCTACTTTAAATAATGGGATTATTCTTGCTTCTTTAAGCGCGTTGGGGAAAATTCCCGTAACCATAATTTTGTTTCTTAGGTCAACCAAAGTCGGTACCAATATTGGTTTTAGGCTTTTTATTAACTCAGATGATAGAGTTAATACCATCAATGCCTGGGGCTGAGTGAGATTTTAAGTTATTTATAATGCTAGTGATTTCCCTTTCACCAGTTGGCACCAAAAATATGCTTGTAGCGTTAGCTTATGGTTGTTCTTAATTCTGTATACCATGTGTCCAGGCATTGTACGTTCACCGATTTTTACATAATGTTCATTAAGTGTGTATTATATATATTTGATGTCTCTAAATATTATGTTATCTTATTTAATTTCAGTAATATTATCAATGACATTATTTTTCCGAAGTAGGTTATTTATTTATTAGGTTCCACATTTTTCTACCATTACCATTATTTCTAATTAGATAATTTGTTTGGCTTTTTATATTTCTTAGTTCTTCCCTTGCAACTTCATCATCAGGACTTTTTTATTGCGCTTTTGTAGATTTTCTTTTTGCTTTTTAGTTCCGATATTATATCTGCACTTATACACTATTTATTATATTTTTCCGTTTTAATTATAAATTTACTTTTTTGTTTACAGTCTTTTACTATTTTAGTAAGTTCCCCAAATGAGCCAATTTTAATACTATTAACAACTTCTGAGAAGCATTTTATAAATTTAGTCTTATTCACATTTTTTTTTACCAAAACATTGTAATTTCCATGATTTACGTTTTCACGTTCTACTTTAACAATTATAGATTTGTGATCTGATAATAAGTTGTCTTCTATAACAATATTACATTTGTAAAATAAACAATTCGTTAATACATGATCGATTATTGTTCTTGTCTTGGTTCTTTTTTCTACCCTGGTAGCATTATCAAAATTGATATCATTTAAAAATTCATATCCGTTACTCTGCACGACTGTATTAGTATTTAAATACTATATTAGTCGCCTACTACAAAACAATTTCTATAGTTATTCTCTAACAGGGCATCAAGATTTTTCGTAAAACTGTCCAGATTCTGGTTGATTATATAATGCTATTATTGTGTAGGTATTGTTCAATTCTATTACTATGTTGTTCAAATTGAAGTCACTATTTATCACCTTAATTATCTTACCTTAATTACCTTAAAAATAATATCATTTCATATGTATATTGCAAGTCCTCTACCTTTGGAGTTTCTACAAGAATGTAGAAATTCCTTAATACAACCATGTTTCCGTTAAAATAATGACATGCGTAGAAAACTTGTAGAAATCGTAGAAATCGTAGAAATGTTTTAAATAGGCATTCTAGGTTGTCTAGTTTATTTCTAAGCCTACGAACATTTAAATAAAACAAAATGTATGTAAAATATATTCAAATCATTTGATGTGTCCATCACTACTAAAACGATAAACTGAAATCAGCTAACTAAATAATAACTGTAGAACACACGTACGTAAAATTAGTTCATTTTTCCAGGTCTTTAAAATCACTAAATGTCCTGATTCGTATAGCTTCTCCTCCGTTATCTTTTCTTATGTAGACTCGTCCTTTCTTGCACCAAATAAATATTATACTCATGTTTAAGTTTTAGTAGCCGGGCTCTTTTAACAAATAATGAAACAAATTAAACAAATACTGGGCTCTACGGGTTGACTTGACTTCAATCTCCATAAAAAACTAAAGGAGACATCAGGAAGTTTCCGAAAAAGTAATATATCCATGTTAGTAAATCGACAAAACCAAATTGCAATAGATATACAACAGAAAAAAAAGACATTTGTGAAGACTACATCAAGAACCCGGGAAATTTTTTTTTTTATAATTATATATGATTAATTATATATAATTATATACGAATTTTGGCACGATATAATTTTATCTAATTATATATAAAAATATAAAATTTTATCTAATTATATATAAAAATATATAATTTTATCTAATTATATATAAAAATATATAATTTTGTCTAATCATATATAAAAATATATAATTTTGTCTAATTATATATAAAAATATATAATTTTGTCTAATTATATATAAAAATATATAATTTCATATATATATATATATATATATATATATATATATATATATATATATATATATATATATATATATATGAAATAAATAATTAATTTTATATGAATAATTAACAAAATATATTTACATACCTTGGGTCTACATCGCTTCTGATTGTAGTTGCATATTCTTAAACATTTTTTTAAATTCATTTTTCGTCGGATTTTTAACGCGGACAAGTAAAAATTCTCCGGGGACCGGCCGGTAACAATTAGCTAATTTATCGATTAAAACAGATTAATTGATTGACATTATAAATGATTATTGCTCAAATATATATTTTTAAATTAAAAACAAAAACATAGATTGAATTTAACTTTCAAATTTATTGAATAAATCCAACATATGTTTCACAAACACCGTGGCTTCTTCAGGTAATGATATACAATGATATAGTTTATCATTATATGAAGCCACAGTGTTGGTGCAGCATATGTTCTATTTATACAATAAATATGAAACTTAAAAACAATCTATGTGTTTTTATCTTTAATAATGAAATGAAGTTTCAACAAGTAACTTCACAATCAATCAATTATATATTTTTTGGATAATTGTGCACAGCATATTTTTGAAATAATTTTTTACAAATATAGATTTAATTTTTCTTAATATAATATATACACATATATTTCGTAGTCCTTTGAATACCGTGTATACCGCTTGAATTTAAATATCAGAACATAATTTGATTATTTTAAGAAAACTTTAAAGAATACTAAATATTTAAGAATAATAAATTGGTATTACCTGATTGAATAATGACTGTACCATCGTATTTGGAATTTTGCCAAAAAAAAATTACCGACTCTCCAGGATTAGGAATCATTTCCTCATCATAACACACATCAACATCTTCAACTTTGCAGTATGAATTGTCGGTTTTGCAATGAATAACAAATATTTTAAATATTTCAAATTAAATCTCAAAATAGAATTCCGTTTGATATTTATTTGAAAAATAATTTTAACTGACAAAATTTTTGTGGTCTAGGGACGCCGTTTGTAAATATCAACGTTTGTTTGTTGTTGTCATGGTAAACAATTTTATTAAACCAATATACGTATATGATTTTGACACTACTTTGATGTAAAAACATAGACAATCGAAACATAAACAAACTAATAAGTAAAACGGTTACAGTAAAACAAAAACAAAATCTGTAACAGTTACAGTAAAACAAACCCAAAACAAAATTTAACGGTTACAGTAAAATATAGGCCAAATAGTGTTCCTGCCACTGTGCACTTTTATTAGTTACAATTTGCTGAAGCTTATTACATGCACATATCTCTGGTTTTAAAATATTTTAAGATAATTATCTTGATTAGATTCGATGTGTCACAACTAAATATGGACCAGTCGTCATCTAGGCCTACTAAAAGATATAAATTATATAATGAAGACATTGGGGAATATCAATGTGCAAGTGCAAATAACAAACAAATTGTATAAAAAATTAGAAACTTATTTATAACATTTAAAATAAAAATACTTGTATTAAAAGTGTCCTTCGGGATCTTATGTACAGTTTGTAAAATTTTTACGATTTTTTTTTGTTTTAATTTTATTTTCCTATAAATTTTAGGTACCTTTACGCATGCTGTATAGATGGGAGAAAACATTTTCTTGTAACGAAGTCATAAGTAATAAGAACAATTCTAGTCTTTCTGATTGTGTTATCGATTTATCACATATTGATAGTTCTAATGAAAATAATTTAGATGGAAATATAACAGATGAAAGCATAATAATATGTCTCGAAAACTTATTATCTATATGTCAACTGATTAAAGTAGGCGATTTTGTATGTATAAAACCTAATTTACTTGATCGAGTTTGGTAATATTAAAAATGATGGATTTTTTTAAATTATCTTCTATATTTTTTAACTAATTATAATTATTTAATAATAAATCAAAATAAACAAAAACAAAATATCTTGATGAAAATTGTTTCTTTTTAAATAAATATATTTAATAAATATTTCAAAAAACGTTGTTTTTTACTTATCATACTTACTTATCAGCCTCTACATTCAATTTATTCAGCACCAATGATTGTTTTTACAAGAAACATCTTTTTGTTGATGCTGAAAAGTTTTAATTTATTGATTCATTCCCTTTTCGAAATGTAAATTATAAGCACTCGCTTTGGCATACTGGTGTCAACCAGTATTTTTTTTTTATTTATTTATTAACCTAATGGCATATAGAAACCACATACAAAAAAAATATAAATTTAAAAATAAAAATACAATAATATCACAAAACACAAAATAAACTCCAATTTCCTTTATAATACACCTTCTCTGTTACCAGTTTGCTCTTTCCATCTTTTTATCCGTCTCAGCAGTTTCAGACCCTTTCCGCTATCATTCATACATTTCTCCCATTTCTTTCCTTCCCGCCTCTCTCCCTCATTCCATTCACCCCTTGTACACTCTTCCATCCAATGCTCCCAAGTATCCTTTGCTGTCCCACAAACACTACACTTTCTATGCTCCTCACTCATCCAGTATCTTCTTCCACGCTCCTCACATCCACACCTATACCTTGCTAACATGACTTGTGCATCGTCCTCTTGATTTACACTTAAATAGGTTGGTAACCGCCCATGTACCTGTATCTTTACGTACCCTTTATGAAAATTACTGCTTTCTATTTTGCTTTGCCGCTCCTGTAGGTCCACTTCTTGCAAACGTTCTACCAACCTATCGGCCCACCCTGCTCTTTCCTGCTTTAGCGTTTCGAGCCCCTCACCAGATATACCACCTCTTTCATACAATTTCCTCTTATTCTTACCCCAGTCACTCCCTTTCATACCGCCTACTCCCACTCGATTTACCATTCTAAAAACCTCTTTTATTAACCTTTCATCTCCCATTTCACTCACCTTATATTCATACCTTATGACCTTTCTTGCAGCCAAGACTGCCACCTTGCACGCATTCACCTCCTGGAGGACAATGTAACTAGGTGTAGACCTATCAAGCTTCAGGATTTTTTTGAAAAACTTTAACTGGACTCTCTCTATCCTCTCCTCCTCTCTCGTCCCCCAGACTTCTGCGCCATACAATAAAATGCTTCTGGCACACACCTTCCACACCGTCTCAGCCGCCCTGAAGTTACCTTCGAATTTATTTCTCCATTCATTCCAGACTCGCCCAGCTGCCACCCACGCTTTCTTCGCTACATACTCCACATGTTCTCTATTGCTGCCTTCATTTCCAAATACATACCCTAGATACTTAAACCTTTGCACCTCCTCGATTTCCCTCCCTCTCCATTCAAACCTCTCTTTCTTGAACTTCCCACCTCTTTTGAACCGCATCCATTTAGTTTTTCCCACATTCACACTCAAATCTCTCCTTTCAAAAAACCCTCTCACCCTTTCAAATACCTCTCTCAATTCCCCAGCTGTCTTGGCAAATACAACTACATCATCAGCGTATGCTAAACTCCACACCTTTGTTCTCCCTACCACCACTCCTCCAGCTTGTCCGTCTGCCAAAACTCTTTCCAAATCAGCCACATAGAGATTGAAAAGTGTGGGGCTCAGTGGACATCCCTGCCTCAGGCCCTTTTTTATCTCGAAATATTCCGTTACACACTCATTCACCCTGATCTTACACACCGTTTCCCTATACACCTCCCTTACATTCCTCCTCACCCTCTCCGAAATACCCTTTTTAACCAAACATTCATACAATCTCCCTCTATCTACGGAATCTTACGCTGCTTTCAGGTCGATAAAAAGAGCAAAAAGGCTGCCAGATCTAATTTCCTGATCAATTATAAATCTAAGTGTTATGAGTTGTTCGACTGTGCCTCTTCCCTCTCTGAATCCTGCTTGCACCTCTGGTATTAACTGCTTTTCCTCTGCCTCTTTTCTCAACCGCCCTTCTAGAATCTTGGCGAACATTTTGTAGGAAGAGTTCATCAGCATGATCCCCCTGTAATTCTCCACCCTTTCCTTGTCCCCATTTTTGTGGATTGGCTGTATTATCCCCTCTTTCCAGCTCTCTGCGAAACCCTTTGTCCCTTTCCATATCTTGTTGAACTCCTCCGTAAGCTTGTCGATACATTTATCTGGTACTAACTTCCACGCTTCATTTCCAACTCCGTCCGGTCCCGCCGCTTTCTTCTGCTTTAAGGCTGCAATTACCTGGTGTACTTCCCCGGCAGAAATTTCTTCTTCACCTACTTCTTCAACAGTCTGTTTCCTTCTAACACTGACTTTCCCTCGATCCACCGTTATCTCCACTCCTTCCAATAGAACCATATAGTGCCTTAACCAGGTTTCCTTAGGTATACTGTCTGGAATTCGCTCCTTCCTCCCGCTCTTCTCCTTTAAATATTTCCACAGCTGCGCTTCAGTTTTAATCTCCAGTATTCGTTGTCTCTCTCTTCTCTCCCACATTTCTTTCTTTCTCCTCTCCAGGTTTCGTAAGTCCGCTCTCGTACTTAACCACAGTTCCTTGTCACCGGTACCCTCTCTCCACCTTCTCGTCACCTCTCTATATTTTTGTTTCTCCCTTATGAATTCCTTATCCGCCCATAATCTTCCCACTGTTCCTTCTGTGACTTTCCTCCTGACCATTGCTGTTTCCATTTCATCGGTTATCATATCTATATCTTTTAAATTATCCCAGTCTATTGCCTCCATTCTTAATTTAAACAGCTCTGTCGCACCGCTATCCCACCTGGTAACCCATTTTTCTTTCCTGGACCCCTCTTCTACCTGCTGCTTTAACGTGATCAGTATGGGCATATGGTCAGATTCACCTTTCACTCCGATCTCCATCTCTCTAATTTCTTGCCTCGCGGAGTCATTAACAACTGCAATGTCTATCACCGACACCCCCCCCCCAGCACTCCCAAACGTATACTGTCCCTCCCAGTCCCCTTCCACACACCCGTTCAAGACATCCCATTGCCAATCCCTTACCCACTCTGCCCATTCCTTTCCTTCCGCATTCCTCGTTTTGTCCTTAGATTTCCTTCGTAGTACTTTACCAGCTCTATCCACCGTGTTGAATTGCTCCTCTCCTATCCTCACATTCCAATCACCTCCTAGCAGCAAGTTTGTCGATGCCGTACCTTCTATATTACACCTTATGCACTCTTTAATTCTTTCCAGTCCCTTATTGTTATACACCGTGGCTATCTGCCACCAGCCTCCCTTCAGCTCTACCTCCCTAAAAACTATACCCTCCACCTCTTGTTGTAATCTCTCCGCTTCCCTGATACCACACTTCATCCCTGTTACTATCCCCCCCTTTGCCCTTCCGTAGCCACTCTCCCTCAGGGCCGGTTGCATCTTCCATTTGTACTCCTTGGGAAGTCTCTCTTTACAGTTCTCCCATTCTTTTTCTTGGACCCAGGACTCCACTAGTCCAATTATTTCGAATCCCTTCAAGAAGGCTATGAAAGAGCCGTCCTCCCTTTCCAGTTTTTTCCTAAGCCCAGCCACATTCCAAAATAATATCTTAACATTTTCCCTTTCCGATCCGTCCTTGTGTTTCTGTCCCTTTCTTCTTTGGTCCCTTACTCGTTTTTTTCCCCTTCGGACCAAGGTACCCATTTCCCGTCTATTTCAACTCTTTTATAGCCTACTTTGACCCGATGACCCCTTTCCTTGAGCTCCTTTGCCTTCCTTAATAACTCCCTCTGGATTCCCTGCTCCTTCGGGGTGAAATCGTCTTGTATAAAAATATTTGTTCCTTTTAGCTTGTGCTTATTTCTCATTATTTCCCTTTTTGCCTCCCAACATTCTAGCTTTAACAAAATTGGGCCTTTGTTCCCTCCTTTAGAGCCGAGCTGGTATGCATTCACGAAACCCTCGTTAATTCCTAACCTTTCCATAAACGTTTTCTTTGCCTCTTCTCGCCATGTTTCTCCTTCAATTCCGTAAATTACGATGTTATTTCTTATCTCCCTCCTTAATCTCCTCTCTTCAATATCCTTTAGGCTAATCAGTTCTTCCCTCATCGCTTGTCGTTCCTCCTCCCACCTACTCTCGGTTCTTTCCTTCTCCTCCTTAACTGATTCCGCTGCATCCTCCAGCTTCGACATCCTATTCTTTATTTCCTTGTTCTCATCCCTTATTGCCCTCAGCTCCGATAACAATTCTTTTCTCCAGTCCTTTTCCACTTCTTCCTCCTCCTTCTGTCTCTTCACCACTCTTTCCAGCTTTTCCTCCAGCCTTCTGTTTTCCCTTCTCATTTCCTCCAGTTTTCCGTCTACTGCTGTGAACTCCTTTTTAATTTCTTTTAATTCCTGTAGAATTCTATCCAGTTGCTCACTCTGCACTGTACTACTCTCACCTCTTCCTATATCTTTAAACTCATCTTTTTTCGACCTTTTAGCTATCTGAATCGGTGACCGATTTAGCTTTGCGCATCTTTCAAACGGATTCATCGACTCACTGTTCGCTCTCGGTCTGTTCTCGTATTCGTCCATTCTCAAGCTAGAACTATTCACATATGGTGGAGAACACGGCTACTAGTTCAGCTATTCCTCACTAGATGCGCTCTGTAGAGCTGAATAGGTGATTACCCTGACGCGCCGCAGCTACCAATAGTATCTTATCACCACGTGTCTTTTATCACAAACATACGCGACATTTCACTTTCCTCACAACCAAAACAACTAAAAGAAAAACTAAACCTTTAAAAGGAAACCAATCAAAACAGCTCCCACTAACTAAAGTCAGATACTCGCGCGATAAACCACACTATCTTTATTTTAACCGAAAAAACAGTTTATTAAATTCATCTAGAAATTAATTTATCGAGCACTCTAACGCACGTCTTCACTCGCTCTGAACTACTATCTATCAACCAGTATTATACAGCATCATTATATGTAGGGCAACCAAAAATAGTTGCCCTTAAAAATCTACTTTTAAGCGCTTAAAATATGCTCTATAAAAATAAGAATATGCATTTATAAAAATATATTCTCTTAAATATGAAATAAATTATATGAAAAAATGTTAAATTCTAGGTACGAAAACATAGATACAAAAGAAAAATACAGCTAAACTTCAAAATAAGTTCTCAAAAAGAAAACTATTCCTATTTGATCGTAGAACATTTTTGTACATTGAAAAACTTCGTTCCACATGAGTCGAAGTTATAGGTGCAAATTTAAATGCCATTGCGTCAATAATACTATATTTATTGTCTATTGTTGTAGAACCTGGAAACACCAGGATTTTTTAAATAACCGTTGCAAGTTTTTTTTTCACAAAGTTAGCTGCTTCAGCGTAAACGCCATTAATTACATCCTGAGTATGTTCTATTACCTCAATCTGTTTAGCAAGCAGTAGAGGCCAGACGTTTCAAACGAATTTATTGATGCGCTAAGGAATCCATAATTTGAGGCAATGAAAATTAATTTAAATTTTATTTCACCTTCACTTAGTAGCTCTTTTGAAATTTTGATTGATGCTGCCTCTTCTTCGTCCAGTACATTGAACACTTACACAATTATTTCGAAGTTGGTGGCATAGTACACTGCGGCATCAATCCATATTCCCCATCTAGTTGGTTGCAGAGAAAGTGCGACGCCAGGTGCCAAATTATTAAATATCGTTACCCTTGACGGTAATTTCAAAAATCATTTTTTTATTTTACATTGGCTATTTTATACAATCGACGTTAGTATACATTCCTCGAATTTGTTCACAATCTCGATGAAGTCCATGTGCAAGGCAAGTCAGATGTCTCACTTTTGGATAAAATATTTCTATGGCCTGAGTTGCTTTTACCATGTGTGGAATGGCATCTGATATAAAGAATCAAATCGAATCTTGTTTGAAAATTTCAGCCAGAATTTTGATTGAATCATCAAAAAGTCTGGTAATAGTGCTACGATTTGTCTTGTCTAGCACGTACTGCAATATTTACTACAAATTTTTGTTGAGCGATCAGTTCATCGTTGACCAAAATTCCAATGACGACGTTTGCTATATATCTCCGAGTTATATCAGTAGTTTCATCAATTGAGATCCATAAAAAATTATTTTTGGTGCCATTTTTGATAAAGATAATAAATATATATATATATATATATATATATATATATATATATATATATATATATAATTAATAATATATATATAATTCAAAATTTTATATTACTATTTTTTTTTAATTTAATAACCGTTAAGAAACACAAATTCATATGTGAATTTAGATCCCTATTCGTAAGGACATATTTTTGCATATTTCACTAATAAGATTATAAATTGCATATTGGCTATGAGACATATTTTGAAACAACTGGATGCATATTTGTTGTGTAACTGGATGCATATTAAAATAATTATATTCATTCATCTGATTTTTGACGGAAATCTGAAGACCCGTGACGTCGGCTAAGGTAGGTATCCTATATATATATATATATATATATATATATATATATATATATATATATATATATATATATATATATATATATATATATATATAAATACCATAGTATATTTTCAACCAAGAAAATATATATACGTTTAATGAGGGTGTAGTCAAAGCTTTGGTCGGTAAAATCATAAATAAAACTATCTTCGTATATATATATATATATATATACATATATTTATATATATATATATATATATATATATATATATATACATATATTTATATGTATACATACATATATATATATATATATATATATATATATATATATATATATAAATATATGAAATAGTAGATATAATCATATAAAATCATATATATTTATATATAACTATACATAATTTTATATATTTATATATAGTTATATAAAACTTTTTTTTCTTGGGATACATGATTATATATGATTATATATAATTATATAAAATTATACATAGTTATATTAAATTATTTAAAAAATTATCTAAATATATATGAAATACTAGATATAATCATATAAAATTATATAAAATCAAATATATTTATATATAATTATACATAATTTTATATATTTATATATAGTTATATAAAATATTTTTTTCCCTGGAAACTACCCGGGAAAAAAAAAATTATATAATTATATATAATTATATATGATTAATTATATATAATTATATACGAATTTTGGCACGATATAATTTTATCTAATTATATATAAAAATATATAATTTTATCTAATTATATATAAAAATATATAATTTTGTCTAATTATATATAAAAATATATAATTTTGTCTAATTATATATAAAAATATATAATTTTGTCTAATTATATATAAAAATATATAATTTTGTCTAATTATATATAAAAATATATAATTTTGTCTAATTATATATAAAAATATATAATTTTATATATATATATATATATATATATATATATATATATATATATATATATATATATATATATATATATATATATATTTATATATCTTTCTATTTTTAAGCAGTTTACTATCACATATTTACCAGCATTGAAATAATTAATTTTATATGAATAATTAACAAAATATATTTACATACCTTGGGTCTACATCGCTTCTAATTGTAGTTGCATATTCTTAAACATTTTTTTAAATTCATTTTTCGGCGGATTTTTAACGCGGACAAGTAAAAATTCTCCGGGGACCGGCCGGTAACAATTAGCTAATTTATCGATTAAAACAGATTAATTGATTTACATTATAAATGATTATTGCTCAAATATATATTTTTAAATTAAAAACAAAAACATAGATTGAATTAAACTTTCAAATGTATTGAATAAATCCAAAATATGTTTCACAAACACCGTGGCTTCTTCAGGTAATGATATACAATGATATAGTTTATCATTATATGAAGAAGCCAGTGTTGGTGAAGCATATGTTCTATTTATACAATAAATATGAAACTTAAAAACAATCTATGTTTTTTTATCTTTAATAATGAAATGAAGTTTCAACAAGTAACTCCACAATCAATCAATTATATATTTTTTGGATAATTGCGCACAGTATATTTTTTAAATAAGTTTTTCCGAGATGCAATTTCATAAAGACATTTAACTTACAACACTCGTAAGTCGATGTACCACTGTACGTATATAAAGTTGTATATGACAAAATATTTTTTTTTATTATAACTTAGAACACAACGACAATAACCAAATAACAAAACTACAAATAACAAAAAAAATAATCTATTAATATATATATATATATATATATATATATATATATATATATATATATATATATATATATATATATATATATATATATATTTATATATATATATGTATATAGATTTTTTAGTTTTAACAAAACTAAAATGTATTCTCTTAACAATTTTTAAGAGCAGGTTAAACATATTAGTTACTTCTTTGTAACTGTAAATTTTTTTGGTGCGATCTTTTAATTTCCCCTATCTTCTGAGTCATCGCCTGTTGTAACTCACTCCACTTGTAGGGAGCACTCTCATTTTTTGTTTTCTTTTGCCAACCTTTTTGTTCAGCATACTTTAAAGTATATTGAATTATAGTTGCTTTTGCCTTGCTATGCAACGCTTGATAGACTTTTGGTTCACCAAGTTTGCCCAAGTTTCGAGGAGGCTGACCGCTGTATGTGCAGTTAAGGATTTCTTTCCTGCTAAATATGCCATCCATCAATGTTCTAACCATCACTGTGCCCTCACCGCATATGTGAGCCGTGTTCAATTTAATTTCTGTGCAATAAATATTATTGCCTATATCCACCATCTTGTTACAATAGTTAGGACCTAACAATTGAACATCCTCATCATAAAAGTCGTTCAAATTAAGATTTTCTGCCTGGTCTTCTAACGTAATATTATTAGCTTCTTCTTCATTGGCAAAATTTCTTTGTTCTTCAACTATCATTGGTGGATGACTCACGCTTGCACCAACAGTAGGGACATCAGTTTCTTCTACGTCTTCATCGGATCGATCAGAAGCTGATTCAGTTGTGTCAGTTTGTTCAGCGTTATTATGGTTTTTTTTTTCAATTTTTGTAGTACTCTTAAGTTTTCCTGCGAAATACATTGATTTATTTTATTAAGTTTTTTTGCCAGATAAGTCATTAATGAAAATAAATATTCTTCAAGTTAACAATACAAGTCTTCAAATTAAAAAATAATAATATCCGAATGATTTATTTTCTTTCTATTGTCGACCAATATACTAGCACATATATACAAACAAGCATTGAAATAATTAATTTTATATGAATAATTAACAAAATAGATTTACATACCTTTTGCCTTCATCGCTTCTAATTGAAGTTGCATATTCTCTAACAGTTTTTTTAATTCTTTTTTTGTCGGGCTTTTTGGTTTTATTCCCCTTTCCGTTTTTTTTAAAGATTTATTTTTCGAGTCATCCTTACTATGATCTGCACTTTCTTGTTTAGTAACACCAGTCTATTAATTTTCAATAATACAAGTTATTAGTAAAATATTCAATATTTCCATTAGATTCTGATGATAGTACTTTTTCACATTAGTTAAATTTTTAAAAAAATATTGATTCTAGTTAATTGATAAAATTATAGAAGTGTTATTGAATCATATAATAAACATATAATACAAATTATAAAATATAATTAAACTTTCAAATAATATATAATTTACATACTTTATGTTTCTTCTGAATGACATTATCGTTAATGTTTCCATTTGTAGGTGATCTAAATCGTTTGCCTCTGGGAAGTTTACTAGGAGTATTAGATGTAGTACTTGAAGTAGGCTTGCTTTTTGTTGATATATTTAATTCTCGCAATGTCTTATCAATTATTTTCATATTATCTGGATATAATTACACACAAAATGTGAATGATTATTCTATTATACTGTTGAATAATAACAATATATATATATATATATATATATATATATATATATATATATATATATATATATATTTGAAAATACAAAATCGAAAAACTATAAAAAAGTTTTCATAATTAAAATTGTATTATTTACGATACATTTTTTACGCGGACAAGTAAAAATTCTCCGCGAACCGGCCGTTAAGAATTAGCTAATTTACCGATTAAAACTGATTATTTTTTATATTAAAGGTAAAAACATATTGTTTCAAATTTATTGTATAAATACAACATATGTTTCACATACACTGTGGCTTCTTCAGATAATGGTCTACAAGATATACAATGATATAGTATATCATTACATGAACAAGCCACAGTGTTCGTGTTCACATGTTCTATTTATACAATAAATTTGAAACTTAAAAACAATCTATGTTTTTATCTTTATTAATGAAATGTAGTTTGAACCAGTAACTCCACAATCAATCAATTATATTTTTTTAATAATTGTGCACAGCATATTTTTGAAATAATTTTTTACAAATATAGATTTAATTTTTCTTAATATTACACATATATTTCGTAGTCCTTTAAATACCGTGTATACCGCTTGAATTTAAATATAAGAAAATAATTTGATTATTTTAAGAAAACTTTAAAGAATACTAAATATTTAAGAATAATAAATTGGTATTACCTGATTGAATAATGACTGTACCATCGTATTTGGAATTTTGCCAAAAAAAAATTACCGACTCTCCAGGATTAGGAATCATTTCCTCATCATAACACACATCAACATCTTCAACTTTGCAGTATGAATTGTCGGTTTTGCAATGAATAACAAACATTTTAAATATTTCAAATTAAATCTCAAAATAAAATTCCGTTTGATATTTATTTGAAAAATAATTTTAACTGACAAAATTTTTGTGGTGTAGGGACGCCGTTTGTAAATATCAACGTTTGTTTGTTGTTGTCATGGTAAACAATTTTATTAAACCAATATACGTATATGATTTTGACACTACTTTGATGTAAAAACATAGACAATCGAAACATAATCAATCATAAACAAACTAATAAGTAAAACGGTTACAGTAAAACAAAAACAAAATCTGTAACGGTTACAGTAAAACAAACCCAAAACAAAATTTAACGGTTACAGTAAAATATAGGCCAAATAGTGTTCCCGCCACTGCGCACTTTTATTAGTTACAATTTGCTGAAGCTTATTACATGCACATATCTCTGGTTTTAAAATATTTTAAGATAATTATCTTAATTTGATTCGATGTGTCACAACTAAATATGGACCAGTCGTCATCTAGGCCTGCTAAAAGATATAAATTATATAATGAAGACATTGATATTCCCGTAAGTGCAAATAACAAACAAATTGTATAAAAAATTACAAACTTATTTATAACATTTAAAATAAAAATACTTGTATTAAAAGTGTCCTTCGGGATCTTATGTACAGTTTGTAAAATTTTTACGATTTTTTTTTTGTTTTAATTTTATTTTCCTATAAATTTTAGGTACCTTTACGCACACTGTATAGATGGGAGAAAACATTTTCTTGTAACGAAGTCATAAGTAATAAGAACAATTTTAGTCTTTCTGATTGTGTTATCGATTTATCACATATTAATAGTTCTAATGAAAAAAATTTAGATGGAAATTCGGAAAATGATTCTACTACATGTGATGATATTGCTAATGAAGTTACAGAACATGAACATGCTGATAAAAATATAATGGAAAGCGATTACTCAACGGATGAAAGTAAGGAAGAAAATTCTTATGAACCTGAATACATTGATTCCGGCAGTGAAATTGATAATAATGACAATGATCAAAATCAAAATCAAGAATCGGTAATCGATGAAAATCGGGTAATTAATAATGTTCCCAATCATAATAATTGTGGAACAGTAATGTTGTATGAAAATTGCTCAGTGTCTGTAGACGGTGCAGTTTATGATTTACTTAATTACTATATTAAACATAAACTAAGTAAAGCTGCTCTTAAAGAAGCATTGAGGATGCAACTCAATATATTGCCTGAAAACAATGCAATGCCCAAAACGATTTATAAATTATTGCAGTATGCAAAAAAAATTGCTCCTCCATGCATCATTACAAAGCATTACTACTGTAATATGTGTTCAGGGTATATCAGTAGTGATATAAGCATTAGCAAGACGTGTTTAACATGCAATATTAACATTAACAAAAAATATTTTTTCTTTGAATTCGACATTCATAATCAAGTAAAATATTTATTTGAAAATTATAACTTGAGTGAAAAATTAAAACCTTTTATGCCACGTGACGACAATATTATTACAGATATTACTGATGGCTCAGAGTATATTCGAATAAATTCACGGCCGGATAGACAAAAATATGATCTGACACTTATAATAAATACTGATGGACTTTCTTTAATTAAAAGTGCTAAAAGTTATTGCTGGCCACTGCTAGGTACTATAGCTGAACTTCCAGCAAATGTAAGAGAGTCATTTATCATAAATTTTGGCTTGTGGTATGACAAAGATTGTAAACCGTGCATGAATACCTTTTTACAGCCTCTCTATTTAACTTTAAGTAAATGCTTTGAAGAAGGCGTTAAATGGATTCATCCAGTAACGAGGGAATCAATTACATCTAGAATTGTTGCTCCTATAGTGATCGCAGATGCTCCTGCAAGAGCGCAACTTCAAAATATACTAAACTTTAACGGCCGATACGGTTGCAATATTTGTGAAATTCGAACTAAAAAAAGTCAAAATGCAGTAGCTGGAAAAAAAGCTCGATTTTATCCATATAATTTGAATACTAGACTAAGAGACAGCGATAGGATGATAAACCTTGCTCGAAGGCTACCTAAATCAAAAAAGAAACATCTGCGAGGAGTGAAAGGATATTCTATATTGTCTTCTTTCCCATTACTGGATTTAGGAACATGTTTCGTACCTGAATTTATGCATTCGGTATTACTTGGAGTTGTAAAACGTTTTTTTAACATTTACATTAACAAGCCAGGTCCTTGGAGTATAAAACCTTTTATGAAAGATATAGATAACTTCATAACGAATATTCGGCCTCCATTATCTTTTAATCGAATGCCAAGACCTCTGACGCAATCTCATTTCTTTAAAGCTTCAGAATTTTACAATTTGCTATTATTTTATTCACTTCCAGCTCTTACAAATTATTTACCAGAAAAGTATTTCCAACATTTGATGGGTTTAGTTATTGCAATATTTAACTTACTTCAAGATCAAATCACTATTTATAATTTAGAGCAAGCAGATAAATTGTTGCAAATATATGTTAGAGAAATTCCGCTTTTATTCAGTGATAATGAGTTGACGTATAATTCCCATCAACTTTTACATCTAGTTTTATCGGTGAAACGATGGGGCCCACTGTCGGGAACATCGGCTTTTTGTTTCGAAAACTATAATGGTTTCATTGCAAAAAGTGTTACTGGAACTAAACATTTGTCACAAGAAATTGCAAACAATGTTACAATTGCTCAGAGTGTCGGTATTTTAAAACAACAGATAAATATACACAATAAAGATTCTTTTAATATCCAAACAGCAACAAATTATGAAGTTCTTGCTAAAAAAATTACAAATTACAAATTTAGCGATTTAGAACTCCAACTACTCGCATCGGAAAATATAGATTGGACTGATGTACATGTATATGCTCGATCGAAAATTAATAAGGAAATTTATACTTCAAATATATATAAAAATATCAAAGCTAATAGTCATAATGTTGCAATAATAACTGAAAATAAACTTAAATTTTACGGATCGATAAACTTTTTCTTTGAGTATCAAAATAGATTGTATTTTATATTACAAAAATATGCAATTGAACATATGCGAATATTTATTCATTTTAAAACTAAAATAAAACTTAGGCATATTAAACCAGTCAAAGAAACAGATGAAAGCATAATAATATGTCTCGAAAACTTATTATCTATATGTCAACTGATTAAAGTTGGCGATTTTGTATGTATAAAACCTAATTTACTTGATCGAGTTTGGTAATATTAAAAATGATGGATTTTTTTAAATTATCTTGTATATTTTTTACCTATTTATAATTATTTAATAATAAATCAAAATAAACAAAAACAAAATATCTTGATGAAAATTGTTTCTTTTTAAATAAATATATTTAATAAATATTTCAAAAAACGTTTGTTCTTTACTTATCATACTTACTTATCAGCCTCTACATTCAATTTCTTCAGCACCAATGATTGTTTTTACAAGAAACATCTTTTTGTTGATGCTGAAAAGTTTTAATTTATTGATTCATTCCCTTTTCGAAATGTAAATTATAAGCACTCGCTTTGGCATACTGGTGTCAACCAGTATTATACATTATATATAGGGCAACCAAAAATATATGCCCTTAAAAATCTACTTTTAAGCGCTTAAAATATTCTCTATAAAAATAAGAATTTGCATTTATAAAAATATATTCTCTTAAATATGAAAAAAATTATATGAAAAAATGTTAAATTCTAGGTACGAAAACATAGATACATAAGAAAAATACAGCTAAACTTCAAAATAAGTTCTCAAAAAGAAAACTATTCCTATTTGATCGTAGAACATTTTTGTACATTGATAAACTTCGTTCCACATGAGTCGAAGTTATAGGTGCAAATTTAAATGCCATTGCGTCAATAATACTATATTTATTGTCTATTGTTGTAGAACCTGGAAACACCAGGATTTTTTAAATAACCGTTGCAAGTTTTTTTTTTCACAAAGTTAGCTGTGATTCAGCGTTAACGCCATTAATTACATCCTGAGTATGTTCGTTCTATTACCTCAATCTGTTTAGCAAGCAGTAGAGGCCAGACGTTTCAAACGAATTTATCGATGCGCTAAGGAATCCATAATTTGAGGAAATGAAAATTAATTCAAATTTTATTTCACCTTCACTTAGTAGCTCTTTTGAAATTTTGATTTATGCTGCCTCTTCTTCGTCCAGTACATTGAACACTTACACCATTATTTCGAAGTTGGTGGCATAGTACACTGCGGCATCAATCCATATTCCCCATCTAGTTGGTTGCAGAGAAAGTGCGACGCCAGGTGCCAAATTATTAAATATCGTTACCCTTGACGGTATTTTCAAAAATCATTTTTTTATTTTACATTGGCTATTTTATACGATCGACGTTAGTATAAATTCCTCGAATTTGTTCACAATCTCGATGCAGTCCATGTGCAAGGCAAGTCAGATGTCTCACTTTTGGATAAAATATTTGTATGGCCTGAGTTGCTTTTACCATGTGTGGAATGGCATCTGATATAAAGAATAAAATCGAATCTCGATTGAAAATTTCAGCCAGAATTTTGATTGAATCATCAGTAGTTTCATCAATTGAGATCCATAGAAAATTATTTTTGGTGCCATTTTTGATAAAGATAATACCTACCTTAGCCGACGTCACGGGTCTTCAGATTTCCGTAAAAAATCAGATGAATTAATATAATTATTTTAACCAAATTGAGCATAATATGCACTACAAATATGCATCCAGTTATTTCAAAATATGTCTCATAGCCAATATGCAATTTATGCTCTTATTGGTGAAATATGCAAAAATATGTCCTTACGAATAGAGATCTAAATTCACATATTAATTTGTGTTTCTGACCAAACTATAGTTTGGTCAGAAACACATTTCTGGCTAGTCCATTCTTTTATAGGTGGAATGAGAAAATATATGCATTTGCATATTTTTGGTTGCCCTAATTATATCCTATTCATCGAAGGCGTCTATGGAAGGAATCAAAATAAAATATATTTTATATATAATAACAGGTATTAGCCATATATACTAGTATATACGGCTAATATATAGACAATTTTTTTTTTTTTAAATTAATTTATATATAAATCGATGTTAATATGACATTTTTAAAACTAAATTGTTAACTGAAACAATCTAAGTAAAACGGATACAGTAAAACCAAAACAAAATTTAACGGTTATTAAGTTAAAAAAAATAGTAATATAAAATTTTGAATTATATATATATATATATATATATATATATATATATATATATATATATATATATATATATATATATATATATCTATATATATATATATATACATATATATATATATATATATATATATATATATATATATATATATATATATATATATATATGAAGGAAAAACAGAATTTAACATCCAACCAAAAGGACGGGAACAACCCTAAACCAGGAACCTAACCTGTGTACAGTGAATAATACAACATCTTCTGTCACTCTTTGGCACACCCCGCTCGAAGATGCGTTGTGTGAGCCGTTTCGCTGCGTCAAAGCAAGTGACAAGAAACGGTCAAGACCTAAAAATGTCAGGGCCTGAAGGCCGGCAGTTCTTAATAAAAGCGACTTAAAACTAGTTGAAGAGCATTATTCACTGACTATAACTTAACATCTGAGCGGGGTGTACCAAAGAGTGACAGAAGATGTTGTATTATTCACTGTACACAGGTTAGGTTCCTGGTTTAGGGTTGTTCCCGTCCTTTTGGTTGGATGTTATATTCTGTTTTTCTTTCAATTTCTTAGCATGGTTATGCGGTTTGTGCTACGCACGTTATCCGAATTTTACTTTTTAGTAACTTTCATATCTTGTATATTATATATATATATATATATATATATATATATATATATATATATAAATATATGAAATAGTAGATATAATCATATAAAATAATATATATTTATATATAACTATACATAATTTTATATATTTATATATAGTTATATAAAACTTTTTTTTCCCGGGATACATGATTATATATGATTATATATAATTATATAAAATTATACATAGTTATATTAAATTATATAAAAAATTATCTAATTATATATGAAATACTAGATATAATCATATAAAATTATATAAAATCATATATATTTATATATAACTATACATAATTTTATATATTTATATATAGTTTTATAAAACTTTTTTTTCCGGGATACATGATTATATATAATTATATAAAATTATACATAGTTATATTAAATTATATAAAAAATTATCTAAATATATATGAAATACTAGATATAATCATATAAAATTATATAAAATCATATATATTTATATATAATTATACATAATTTTATATATTTATATATAGTTATATAAAATATTTTTTTCCCGGGTATTTGTATACGACGAAACATAGGGCAATTGAGAAAGACAACAACTTAACAGGTCCTTCAATTAGCAAGAGTGAAATAGTCAAAGCTAGACAAACTGCAAAATCAAAAAACGGGACCAGATGAAATTCTCTCGGAAATCCTCAAAATCCTGGATGGGAAAGGTATCTCTGCTTTACACAAAATCTTCAATAAAATATACGATATGGGTATATACCCTGTACAATGGCATCCTTCATCCATCCTTCATCTATATACCCTGTACATCAACGTTTATCCCTCTCCCGAAAAGGAGAATCGCAAAAAAATGTGAAGAACATACCTGATTAACCTTATGAGCAACATCTTAAAACTGTTTCCAAAAATCATACATCAAAGACTCTACATAAAATGTTAAGACACAATGAGTGAGACTCAATTTTGGTTCAGGCAAGGGTTGGGCACAAGGGAAGCAATAACCGCAATACAAGTCCTGGTGCAAAACTGCTACGACCAGAGGAAAAGTATATACCTAGGCTTAGAATATGGGAGGTATTTGACCGCGTACAACACAAGCTTATCGAAACCCTCAAAAACCTAGATATTTACCAAAAAGACATCAGATGTATTGAGAACCTCTATTGGAAACAAAGAGCACAAGTCAAAATTTACAACGAGTAACCAAACCAATACAGATCTGTATATGAGTTAGACAGGGGTGCGTTCTATCTCACTTGTATTCTTTCGCACATCTTATTATTGAACTTTTGAGATAAGGCTGTACCGCAGGGTACTTAAGATCCCCTGGACAGCAAGAATCACAAACGAAGAAGTGCTCAGACGAATTAACAAAGACCGTGAAATATTAATTACAATAAAAAGAAGGAAAACTTCGTACCTGGGTCACATAATAATAAATTGAAAAGGCAAAATTGATGGAAAAAGGGGAATTGACAGGAAGAAGATGTCTTGGTTGTAGAACATAAAGCAATGGATGGGACTCCGAACTGTAGAAAGTTTGATCCACACAGCTAGGGATCGTGTAGAAATGGGATATGTGGTCGCGAAAAACCATCAATGGATATGCGCAGGACAAGAAGAAGAAATACCAGTTATATGTTATAAATATTGAAGTTTATTGTATTTTGATCTCAAGCTCAATTGAGTGCGATTTAGTCATGTAGGATACAAAAAAAGATCAACTTTTACTGTGTTACTTTTCTGTCCCAATGATTAAATAACATACTACAGATTTTTGTGAAAAGCTAGTTTATATAATATAGTAATATTACAATACGTTAATTTGTTAGATATTTATACGGTCATATGTTATAGTTAGCAGTTACTATATAAATATTGGAAGGACTGCAGTCGAATTTAATGTCTGTCAATATTCAAGAAGTAACAGAGTTGTTTGGAATTTAAATTAATTATTTTTAAACTTAAAAAAACGTTGTAATTCTAAATGTCAATATAAGATAGACGACTGTAATAAACACTAATGCCAACATATTCGGGACTGAACTGTTTAACTTCATAATAAAAAGTAAAACATAATGATAAAATAGATGTATTTTTTTACACAATAACTTACAAAATCAAGAATTATTCATAAATCATTAGTTAAACATCGCGGTGGACTATAACAGACAAAAGTTAAGTTGTTTTACCAGACATGAACAAAAAGAAAAGTGATGTTTAAATATTTTTATTTTTTAAGTTTATCATTTTAGGTCACGGTTACCAGCCTCGAAAGTTGACAATGACCCATTTATTTGTTATTGAGAATGGGAAATTATTAAAAGGCTTCTATAGAAGCCTGATTTCCCCCCATGATTTTTCCTCAAAACTAAACAATTATGCCAAACAATCCAAACAAGTATTTATCTCGTATACTAGGTATTGTCTTCGGATAAACTTAGTAAATTTATTTAGCTTAGTTTTCTAATTATTAACTAGTAAACGGAGGAATTTAATTTTCTTTAACTCGTTTCAAATTGATTGATCGAAAAAGCCATTTTCCTTGTTAGTTTTGAAAAAAAAAATTGATACGTTTAGAAAATATAAAACAAAATACTTTCAATTAACAGAAAATTAATTAAGCAACATTGTATAATTATTTCGCGGTATGATATTTTTGAAAACAATACAAGGCGAAAAATTTCATGACACCCGGTCAACAGGTTAAGAGATTAAATTGAACGAAAATTTTTGAAATTTAATAAAAAATGAAGAAATAATTTAAATGATAAATTTTTCAAACGATTTTTTTTTTGATGATCTATTAAAAATTTTATTTGCATTTGGAAATATACTTGTATTCGAGAAAGTTTGAAGATTCATGGAACGTTTATGAATAAGGAGCTGCTGGACGTTTATAAATACAATACAGAGGAAACATTGACATAATACAAAGTAGCATACAATTAATTGAAGCACTTCCAGATTGTAGATTCGGGTGGTGATTTGCACTGCGACCTTTATAGATCTATTGTACCCAAAGTTATTCAAGGCATTAATATTTTAAGCCCATCCGCTGCAATCCATAAAATATACAATAATTTTGCAAACTGTTAGAAATTGGACCTGTTATAATTTATGAATATGGTTTTCATAGATTTCGTGTTTAAATTATTTAATAAGTAATCAATTATTAGTCATTTAAAATTTAATTTAGAATATTAAAATAATAATACACATACGCACACATACAGTCGGAACACTGCCTGAATTTATAAATATATTCATAATATATAAATATATACATCTGTAGACGCGTTTCGAATTGGTTCGGTTTTTTCACATAGGTTTCAAGTAAGTAGTTTACAAATTGTTGTCCATAAAAGCAAAGCTGTATTGATGGTAGATAAATCTCGAAACGCGTCTACAGATATCCACTTAAGATATCGGAAAGACATAATCTACAGAAACAATGTTATTTTTCAGGTTTTTGTTGAGTGCCACGAAGGTGGACTGAAAGGTACAAAATACCTGACAAATGTCGCATAAGATTTGTTTTTAGTAGACTTGTCGACTTGTTTGTTTTTAGTAGACAAGATTTGTTTTAGTAGAGTCCTAAAAAGACTCATTAGTATTATAAAGCTCCGGAAAGGTTAAACATATTTATATATTCAGGCTGTGTTCCGACTTTATGGTATGATAAGTATTTATAGTAAGATAAGAACTATGATTTTACCAATTCTAAATGCTACTTTGTTTGGCTATTTCAATATTTGCCCCAATCGCAACAAACTTTTAGCTATAATCCAAAATTAGCAATAAATATTTAAAAATTACATCGATTAAATGACCTCGATGAGATCGATTCCACAATGAAAGCATTGCACGTTCCTGCCGATATCTCTGCAATAGCTTGTCGATTGTTTCGTTTTAAGTATTCCAAGCTGGGTTTGATAAACTTTAGATTTAATCCCGTAAGAAATAATCCAAAGCCGACAAATCCGGAGAGCGAAGAGGACACAACTGATCCTCACCCTAGGAAATCACACGATCAGGAAAGAACTCTCTTAACACTCCCATAGACATGTTGAATATATGAGGCCTTGCACCATGTTGCTGATACAAAATATCGTTTATTGGAAATTTGAGTTGAGCAATGACATCCATTAAGAATGTTTTATCTTAATGTTCTTAACGTCTTATCTTAACGTCTTATCTTAGCATCTAATCTACATAACGTCCATTAAAGACAACTTCTGCATTACCCATTTCAGTTCAGCTGAGCATATTCCACACCATTTCACAATTACCTTTTGAGAGCGCAGCTCGCAGATTTCGGCAGTTTTCGGCAGACCAGTGATGTAAATTTTGTTTGTTCCTATCCCCATGCATTTGAAAATATGCTTCGACACTAATAATTATTTTCTTGACAAAATTATCCCATCTGGCCAAAATCCATTGCCTGAATTCTTAACGTGAATGTCGGTCTCTTGGAGGAAAATTTTGGGGATTTGCCATTTGTAGGGCCAAAAGAGTAAATCTTTCTTTAACATTGTTCTAACCGACTCACGAGACATTCCAACTGGCAGAGATAAAAGTCGCAGTATTGATATTGTAATTTTCTTCAATTCTGTTCCTAACTTGCAAAGTATTTACTTCTGTTCTAGAAGTCTATCTTCCTCTCTGTAAGTTTATTATCCTTTAAAGAGTCTGTTCGGCAATATTTTCGACACAGCTTGCAATTGTTCTGCAATTTGGCGGCGCTGGAAAATTAAACTGTTGTCAAACCCACTTTTGAGTTTAAATGATGTGTTTCGTTCTAATAATATTCTCTACACAACTATTTTTGTCAATCGGTAACCGCTCCATTTAAAAAAAAAACCTAATGGTTTCTCTGAATATTATGAGAAGTGTCCACTGGCAATCAAATTTGCGGAAGTTGACTTGCGCAAGCAACTTGCAATTCGTAAACGCTCGCGCAAGTAGAGTTCTACAAGTTTTGTGGAGTTCTGCTGTTTTTTTAATGTAATTGCTTCTAATATCGAAGTAGCTTCTGAGTAGTTTGACGTTTCAGTTTGTAAAACTTAAAAAGATGCCCCGTGTTCGTCGTCGTGCACAATATCATCATCTGTGATTTGGAAAGGGGTCGCATTATTGGTATGCGAGAAGCGAGTTTTTCGGTTCGTGCTATTGGTGAAAGGGAAGACCGTAGTATATCGGTGATAGTACGCTACTGGTCTAAATGGTTCTGAGCTGGGGAGAATTGATATAGACTTGGATCAGGACGTCCAAGAGGCACCACTGAGCATGAAGATCCAGCTCTTCGTCTTACAACTTTAAGGGACAGATTTACAACATCGCGGGCATTGAGAAATTGGCTCTAAATCGCCAAAGGGTATCCATGGCTACTGTTTACAGTATTATCCGCAGTTTTGTATTAGATCCTACCATTCACTAGGGCTTCACACGAGAGTGTCGTTTCTGATTTCGTTCCGGGCAGCCGTAACATTTTCTTCATTAATTTGAACCCGAGCAACCCAAACGTGCCCGAGCCCAGAAGGAGCATAACAGTTTCTTCATAAATTTAAACCCGAGCAACCCGAACTTGCCCGAGCTCAGGACGAGCAGATCAAATTTATGAAGATGTTAACGGGTATCCGTTCAGAGTCAAAGATTGAAGACGAGATCAGAAACGAGGCTCTCATGTGAAGCCCTACCATCCACAATTGTGTCTACCTCTTACTCGTACCTTCGCAGAGCAAGACTTGATTGGTGCACGGAAAGACAACATTTCACCCATGCATGGAATAACACTATCTTCAGCGATGAGTTTTGGTTCTGTTGGTCGCAGAAAAATGAGACGTCGACGCGGTTTACGCAGAATTTCATTTTTTCATTTTCAATTTGCTGTTGAAAGATATACAGCCCTTAAACAGGAAGTTATACTGTGGGGACGAGAGCGTATGCTAGTCGGTCTCCTATAGATTTATTTAGAATCAATTCTTAACGCGATTCGGTATATTGACAACATTTTACACCCAGTGTTACTGCCCTATGTAAATGCTTTGCAGAACCCCTTTTTCAACAAGATAACGCTCGGCCTCACACAGCGGCCATTACAAAACATTTTTTTGATAGTGCCAAAATGAATTTGTTACCTTGGCCATCTCGTTCTCCAGATCTATCGCCGATAGAACATGTTTGGGGTATGATAGGTGTTAGAATATGTAACTTACAGCGCCCCGCTAACACTGTAATGGAACTTAGAGGTCACATTAACGAAATTTGGAATGAAATACTCCAAGTCGATATTGATAGCCTGATTTCTAGCATGCCTCGACGTGTTAATGAGTGCTTATGAAATCGTGGATGCCCAACACATTATTAATTTTTATTCATTTGTTTTTTTGTTTTTCATGTTGATTTTTTGATCATTGACGCAATTCATTTACATGATCAAATTCTGTAAATTATTTGATTTTTTTTATTAAAATCGTCCAATAAATACTTGGTGGTTTTCTGTATTTGTTTAAGGCAGTATATTTATACGACATTAATCCCCAATTGTGGGACACAACGCCATTAAAGAATATGAAAATAAAATTAAGGAAAACGTTGCGTTAGAGCTTTTAGCAGAAGAATTTAATACTACGCCTATTGAAACCAATCGGAAGAGTCATAAGCTCAAAACACAATGATATCTCAAAACACAATCGTAGGAAATTTTAAAATTGCACGGGATCTTCGCTTTGGAGTTCTCTTGATAGTTGGTTTTGAAGACCTAAATCATCACCTCTCAATGTCCAATCTCGTACCCACATCTTACATTTTATTTTTGAACAACACAATAAATGCAATTTGTATTTTTTTGCAGCTAGGCATCTTCTTTGACAGCTTTTGCTTAAGTAGATTGTATGCAATTTTTGTCGAAACGGTTCTCCAAGATCTTGCATAAGTTAACTTCTACAAACTTCTAAAAACGACTTGCAAATTGAAAAATTGCAGCCAGTGGAAACTGTCGTCAATTCTTCTGCAAGAAATTGCGAAAGTTACTTGAAAGTGGACACTTTGCATTAGGCAATTAAAATTATGGCAAATAACTCATTATTTCTTTTTGTTTATATTAGGTAAAAACAGGACACTCTTAATTTGTCACCCTATACATTAAGACGAAATACAATAAAATATTTTAAAAAAAAAAACAAATCGAGGTTATTAAAATCTAAATTATACGTTTAATTTAATATAGAGAACCTTTCTCGTAGATAAAATTTCTTTCAAGCGACTTATTTGCTGTAAACAAAAGGATTACACGAAAGGAACAAAACGATTTATCTCTTTTCATAATTTCTCTTGTACATTAGTAATTTTCCTCGGATAAAATTCGACATAATTACATGAATACACAATAGCAAGAAGAATTATTAAAACAATGAATACAATACACCTACAAACTCGTAAATCAGCTAGCGGCAAAAGATCGCCTAACAATTATTTTCTTTAGAAAACCTTCAGGGGATCACATTATGAAACCTATGGTTCTTAAAAACTCAAAAATGCCACGCGAATTTAAAGGAATACCTATCAACCATCTTCATGTTCAATAAAGGGCCAATAAGTTACTACATCAATTTTTAATGAATGGTTTTTTTTATGTTTTATCCCAAGTGCCAGAACATATTAAAATAAAAAGGTCCGTTTCAAGTGTTTTTTTGTTGTAAATTTACAATGAAAAGGGTAATCCACAAGATTTACAGCATGTGAATGTCCAAGTTATATTTTACCAAAGGCTTCATTACAGCCATTAGATAAGGAGATAATTGTCGTAATCTGAAGATAAAACTAGACTTCAAATACATTTTAAAATGTAGGGAAATGGAATTGCAGAACAAAGTTTCAAATTCCCAAAAATAAGTGACCCATATTGCTTTATCATATAGGGTGGGGTTACGCAAGTTTTACCATGAAATAAAAAATGGGTATAAATCGTAGAATCTGTAATTTTCTCAACTAACTCTACTATCTCTGTGGAAATAATATCTTGTGTTGTCGTTGCTGATATTTAATATAATAACATTTCATAAGTCTATTATAAGATTAATAAAATGTATTATCACCAAAACCATGTCCAGTAAAGAAATAATCCGCATAATATGGGCCCGCACAAGTGGCCAACAGCACAGCAAACGAATGTTAGGTTCCATATCTTAAACTCTAACAGCTGAAATCTTGCTAGGAAACAGATTTAACAATGTACACTAAAAGGATACCTGCAGAAGATAGAAATCTGGACAAATGAATCATTATGCAGACTCTGCAGCGAAGATGACGAAACTGTCTGCCATATCACTTTCGACAGCGAAGCAATTGCGCGCAGGAGAATAAAACTGAACATCATAGTTGAGGGACTTCCGACGAATCAAAAGACACGTAGATTTTTTAACCTAATACCTAGGCCTATAAGACCGCAGTGTTTAAAAGGATGCAAATCCCTGAACCCATATTGGGATGACAAAAAAAATATATATGAATGCGAACTTAATACGATTTAACCAGTATTCTAAATCGTACCAACTATAGCTTAAGTCATACCGATGTTTAAAATTAGAACATTATAATAAAACTTTATTTTTCTCAATCCATTTATTTGTACAATTAATTACAACAATATTTACAAAGATACTGTTTCAACTCGCAAATGATAGGTACACGACTAGTCCGTAAAACTCTACCGCTACGATTTGGTAATGCCATGTAGGTACGACCAGACGCGGCATAATTTATAATTATAATGAACATAACTAAACACCGAATTCAGCTAACACGATTTTTACCATGTACGCATGTACCATGCTATGAAGCATAATTTTATTAATAATATACTAGCAAGATAAACTAATAAACAGACAGTTACAATAATAAGACAATTACGATAAAATTAGTTGTTGAGAGATTGCCATTCCGCGGTTTCGTCGAAAAAAGCGCACTTGATATTACCCCGAATATATAAAAGGTACGACTTAAGTGGTGGTATGCCTTATGCAACCTGATCAGCGATTAAACAATCCACACTAAAGGGCTGTTGGAAAATTGTGGCCAAATGTAGATAATGGTGAAGCTTATATATCACCATTATAGGATTAATATTATTCGATAGTACAATTGGCGTATTCATTGGTTGAAGAAGATTTTGGCGAATATGGTAAAGGGTATATTGCAGAACTAGGGGCTGATAAAGAAATGAGTGAAGATGATTTAATTATCATGGTTGGCAAAACCAGTGATTTTGACCTGATCAGTGATTGTAAACCAATGATGCTGATGTAAAAGTATTTGAACCGTTTGCATTTACAACAAAAACTGCGAAGGATTGGAATTGGGAAGAAAATTTTGTAATCATTTAGTAACGAGCTCTGATATTATGAAGTCTACAAAGAACGCGAATATACTGGAATCTTGAAAGTTAACCGCATTATTCAAGAGGATAAAAATCATTCCACTCTTAAAGCCTGATAGAGATCCAAACTTGCATCAAAGTTATCGACCAATAGCCTTGCTTTGTGTTACTTAAAAGCTTCTAGAAAGATTGATCTTGAATCGAATAGCACCTGCAATTGAAGCAATAATTCCAATTGAAGAAGAAGGTTTTCGCGCTGGTCGTGATTGTAGCGATGAAGTCCTTTCCCTGACCACTTTCGTGGAAGCTGGTTTTGAGAAGAAGTTGAAGAGCGTCTCAGTATTTCTGGATCTCTCAGAAGCTTACCACACAATTTGAAAAGAAGGTATATGAAGATTCTTCCTTGCATAAAGATTAACACATTGATAAACATTATTCTAATTAACAGACTGTTTCAAGTGCATTCCGAGAATCCGATTCCGAAAGCTGAATAATGGATTACTTCAAAGTTCCGTTCTATCGCCTGTTCTTTTGAATTTGTACATCCATGATCTGCCTATAACTGTTGCCCAGAAATTTATATACGCAGATGATATAAACCTCGCAGTTTAGCGAAATAACTTCCAAGAAGCAGAGGATGTGCTCTCCTTAGACCTTGCAGCTTCAGATGATTACTTCAGAAAATGACGACTACAACCCTACCCATATAAAAGTGAAGTAACAGCCTTTCACCTGGACAATAACATTGCAAACTATGGCCCAAAAGTCACTTTTGGTGATAGGGTTTTACAGTACAATACCACCCCTAAATACCTGGGAATGACTTTAGACAAATCTTTCACATATATAGCTCATCTTCATAAATCAGCTGCAAAACTAAAGAGCCCTAACAACCTTCTTCAGCGTCTAGCCGGAACACCATGGGGTGCTGATGCCAACACATTAAGAACAACTGCTCTAGCACTTGTCTATTATTCGGCTGAGTACTGCTCTCCGTGCTGGCTTAATAGCTGACACACTCAACTTGTGAATGTTCAGCTTCATCACAGCATGCGCATGATTATCGGAACATTGCTCCCTACTCCAATCCAGTGGCTTCCGGTGTTAAGTAAGATTCCACCTCCTCAGATCAAAATAGAACCAAGAACATGGCACTACCAATAAACGAGTACGTTAGACAACTAGGCACATCTAGATTGAAGGCTCGCAAACCAGCATGCAAGACACTTTGATATTGATAAATGATAACTTTAATCTCAAGGACAAATGGCAGAATGAGTGCAAATTATTTATACCGCAATGAATTCTGACAGTTGAGAATCCCACATTAAAACTCCCTGGATTCAATCTACCTAGGTGTGCTTGGAGTCGTCTTAATCGTATCTGGTGTGGCGTGGAAGAACAGCCTCAGTTCTCCATAAATGGGGTTGGACAGTCAGCCCATACTGTGACTGTACTAACATTCTTCAAACAATGGCTCATGCAGTGTTTGCTTGTCTCCTTCGTGGCTTCCCTGGAAGCCTGGACTACCGGAACACAGCTACTCCTGACTCAGTGGAATGTATCAAGAGCTTGGATATAAAAATTTTAGCACTTACTTGTGAGTGAACAATGTTCTTTGTATTGTACCGAACTTATGGTTCTGTATTATTATTTTTCTTTTTGTGATTATATATTGTACAGCATCATACGCTAAATAATAAATAAAAAAAAACTAAAAAATGAGAATTAATTGTTAATAACGGATTTCGTTATTAAATCTCCTCGTAGTATAAATGTTTTTACTTCAAACATCGAATCAGGACAACTTATTTCTACTACTCATCGTCGAACGAGTCAGGAAGAAGAGATTGAGAGTGAAAAGTTTGATTTATGTACCTTAAACAAATAAAGAAAACTCATCATTAATAAAAAAAATTATACTTTATAGCCGTAGTGAAGGCGACCTGTCTAGGGGTGACAACCCCGAATAATAAGCATCCCAAACTAACAACTTGGGTAGTATCTTGGACCGTGGCGAGCCACTGTCCCATGAAGAATATTCTTCAACTGAGCATGAAGGAAAATCTTGCTAAATGCACTACCCCAGGTGGTAACCAATTCACCGTCACCTATGGTGACGTTAGCGTACCTTCGGATTCTAGGGAGTTCGCACCAACATGCTTTAAGGATTAGTCGGGGCATCCCGAAATCACCGGACGTAAATTCAGACCAAGACGGCAAAGCTTCTTCGCAACATTTAATGCCAACTCACTGATAAGTGAGTAAACTGAAACATTTGACTGATTCACTAACACGACACAACATAATACTGACAGCAGTACAGGAAACCAGATTTACGGACAAACATGCCTTCGAGTCCCAAGGCTACAGAATCCTCAAAGGAAAAGTGGGTCAGCGGGTAATGAAGAACGTACCCCACTTAGGTACAGGATTTATATTCACCGACTTTACCTCCCCGAGTAGTCGTGTATCCATCCTCTCTCTCAAATGTGCAAACACGGGCTACAGTATAGTCAATGTACATGCCCCGAGAGGCACACCGTCATTCGGCTTGGTGACTTCAATGCTCAATTGGGAAGAGGGAAAAAATACAGAAACATAGTGGGCAATTATCCTGAAGACTGTGACAATGCAATATCCCGAAGACAGATAGCATGGGTGAAGTGGAATTCTAAAAAGACCAAGGAAAATTGGCATAAATTTTTGGAGCAAAGAAAGGTTACAGCCAAGATAATTCGAGGAACCAAACGAACCTTCACACAAAACCAACTAACCCAAATCGAAGAGAGCTTTGCTAAAAATAATTCCAGAGATTTCTTTGGAACCTTCAAGCAGGCACTCAGAAAATACGCTCCACCAAGCCTCCACTTCAGAGACTCACAAGGCAAACTGGCTTATAACGACAAGGACAACTGCCACCTTTTGGCGCAGTACTTTAAAAATCTACTCAACTGTGACGCACCCAGCGAAGACTTCGACTATAAACAAACCACACCAAACCAGGACTCGCTTCCCCCTTCATTGGAAGAAGTTGGCCAGATCATTCAACTTCTTAAGAATAATAAGGCAGCCGGAGAGGACTCTATCGTTGCTGAACTGTGGAAAGGTGCTGGAAACAATGCCGTGCGCAAGCTTACCGAGATCATCCAGGACATCTGGGAAACAGGAAAATTACCACCCGACTGGAAATCTGATCTGATCCATCCGCTTCACAAAAAGGGAGATTTTACTGATCTAAACAACTACCGTGGAATTTCTGTCGTCCCGGTAAAATACAAGATTCTCTCGAAGGCGTTACAAAGAAAGGCAGAAAATCAGTTGTATAGTCAACTGGTAAAATACCAGGAGGGCTTCAGGAAGACCCGATCCTGTGTTGAACAGATCCTAAATCTTAAAACTGTACTTGCATACTCCGAGATGAGAAACCGCAAGGTGTTGGTCACCTTTGTTGATTTTAGGAAGGCCTACGATTCCATTGATATAGAAACGCTTAACAAAGTACTCCAGGCACTAGCACTAGACAACAAAACCCGCAGACTCATCCTAGAAACTCATCCTAGAAACTCATCCTAGACCAACACCCATTCCAAGGTTAAATTTAGAGGCGAGATTTCAAAAAGCTTCGAAATAAAAACTGGAGCGAGACAAGGAGTTGGACATTCCCCACTTCTTTTCAACTGTGTCCTTGAAAAGGTTATGAGAGAATGGCGCAAGGAACAGAACAATTTGGGTGCTCAAAGTGGTATCTACCTGGGACGTAAGAGCCATGGACTGGTCATAGATTGCCTGGCCTTTGCAGATGACATGCCACTGTTTGCTGATTCTCTTGAGATAGCAACAATGCAGGTAAACTGCCTCAGAAAACAGGCGGCCAAAGTGGGTCTTAAAGTGTCGCTGGAGAAAACATAATTTTTCACCAACATCAGCGAAGCAAACAAAGATATGTAACTAGAACAGGGAAACATCAAGAGGACTGAGAAATTTAAGAATCTCGGAGAATGGATTGAACCCAACTTATCAGAAGGAGCATCATTATCCAAGAGAGTCAGCAAGCTAGAACTAGCCTATCGGCTGACTAAGAACACTTACAATAAGAAATGACTGTCACGCAACCTGAAACTTAAGCACTACACATCAGTCTAAGGACCAGAAGCCCTGTATGCCATGGAGTGTCTTTCCTTGAACCGAAGGGGTCTAATAGAGAAATTGGAAATCAGAGAGAGGAGAATCTCCAGGAAGATCCTAGGCCCGGTAAAGGAAGATGGGGAATTCCGAAGACGGCATAACTCTGAGCTCTACGAACATATTGAGATGCTCTCTGACTGTGCAAGGAATCGAAGGGTAGCTTTCTATGGCCACGTTGCAAGATTGCCTCCAAACCGACTAACAAACTTTTCACAAACTGTTCACCTTCTGGCAAAACAAGAAGCTTCGTACCACTTGGTTGACAGAGACCGAGGAGGATATTAAAGAACTGGGAATAACAGATCTCAAATATAGACAGTCTGTGAGACGCACCCTGAATGAATTCCGTGGGTGTCAGGAAAAACCTAGAAGGAAAGGTACCCCCTGTGCAGAAGAGAGAAAGCAGTTACACCGGCAGAAGATGCGACAGTACTGGGCAAAGGTCGAAGCCCAGCAGTTTAACAAGCGTGGTCCAAAGTAGGTCTATTCGAAAGAAGAAGAAGATAAAAATTTATACGTTTTGCTTGTTTTACATTTTTTTTACGGATTTACAATTAATAAGTTACAATTTCGATTTACACGTTTTTCTCAGGAACCTACCGTGTAAATCGGTGGATATATGATTTTTTAAATATATAAGAATGACACTCTTATAGCAATGAGATAAAAAAATTTGTTGGTTTGTTTCCTTTCCTAAATCAAAGAATCTTTTCCAAATCGTCACAAGTTCCCGTAAACCTATATTTAAATTTAAATGTTTATAATTATAATTAATAAAACAAAATTACTAATTTATGGTTACCTGTGAGAAAATCAAATGTGAGAAACACAAATTGTAGAACAATAATCAAACTCTAGTCGATTTTTTAAATATTTAATACATCTGTGAGAAACACATTTTGTAGAAAACTAATCATACGTTAGTCGTTATTTTGAATATTTAATATATTACTAACCTAAATAAACGTTTTAAAATCAGGTATTTAAATAAAATTAATAAAAAATAAACTGTTTTTTTAACTTTAGGTAATTTTTACTTAATTGATTAATTTAATTAATTTTACAGAAACGTCCCTGGACGATTCTATATTTCTATCTCTTATAAATAAATATAAATATTTATGTATTATTTGTTATCTTAATTGTTATTATAACGAGAGTTTATTTTTATCTTGTGCTGTTATTGTTATCATAATGAGAGTTTATTTGTGTCTCGTGTAAAAAACATGTCTGTTAATTATAATTAAACATAAAACAAAACTGCTTTGAAAAAAACTCCCCTCGGTTTCAATGAATTTCCATTATCAAATTCTTTTAATTCGATAAAAAAACATACACGGGGGCATGAATAATTGGACAGGAAAATGCTATTAAAAATAAAACGTCTTTTGAGTAAAAACACAGCAAACAATTCAAAATATTTGAATTTGTGATTTTTTGTTTTTGTGACTTGTGATTTTGTAATTTCTTGAATAATGCCTATTTAGTTACTTCAATCGTAATTTAATTTACTGAGCAATTAATGTATATAAAAATAAATATTAATAAGGAAACCATTTAAAAATTATGTATTTGGTAATATTAAGTTGGTGCCAAATTTGTTGACATTTCCACTGACTTATTTAGAAATAATAATACATTGTTAATGTGTGGAACTAATGTGTGAAGTGAAATATTTCTCTAAAATCCGATAAAGAAGTTTATATTTCGAATTGTGTACACATTTACAAGACTATTTGTAAAAATTCGAAAAATTCATTTGTGACATTGTAACTTTCGCAACAATTACCCTTTGTTTTATACATAGTGCAGATGTGAAAACTCGAGCGCGTCATATACGGTTTAATAAGTTCTGTTTTGGGAATTTATCCCTTGAAGATAAACCCTACAGTCTAATTAAATTGATGGCGAACAACTCCGGCCATGGTAAATGAAGACCCTTAACTTAATTTAGGGGCACAAATTAAACCAGGAATTGATTAAAAACTGACTCCATTTAGGGAATAGGTACAGCAATATTTTTATCAAAATAACGCCAGGCCAAAAGCTGTATTCGTCAATAAAGAAAATTAATAAAAATTTTACAATATCCGCCAATATGCACCTACTGAATTACCGAGTAAACAATTTATTTCTCATGGAGAAGTGAAAACTTTCCTTGATAAGCTAAAACCAGAAACTAGTTATATAAATGTGATAAACAGTTATAGCTAATAAAAATACTTGCGCAAACTCGATATAATTATCAGATTCTGTTAACTAAAATCAAAGTCTATATTCATTAACAAATATTGCTTCAATAAACCGTGATGAATCATAGATCAGATCGCAAATCATCAAATGTATCAAATATTTTCAAAAATGGATTACCAAACAACAATACTTTTTATACCCGTCATTTAGTATTTCGTTTGGAATGTTACTTTGTATGTATATTGACTGCTAATTTCCTTCACTGGTCTGCATTGTTCCATTCGGTCCGAACCATCTCAATTTTTTTCTTTGCATGATCTATATTATTGGTTTCAATGCTCTCTCACTGTTTCGTTCCTTATTCTATCCATTCTGCTTTTTCCTTTTATTCCGAGCAAAATCTTCATTTCTGCCGCTTGTATTCTGCTCTTAATGCTGTTAGTTAAGATCCAGCTCTCGCTTCCAAATGTTATTATTAGGAAAACAGCGCTGTATACTTTCAACTTTGTGTTCCGCGTTATCCCTTTCATTTTCAAAAAGTTAGCATTCAACGCATAAACAACTCTAATCGCCGCAATTATTCTTTCGTTTATTACTGCGTCTTGTTTGCCATTGCTTTGTATTATTACCCGAGATATTTACAACAGTTCACTTGCGGTATCATCACTTCTATTCTCATTTTGTGTTGCCAGTCTCCTATAACCACGCAATTTGTCTTCTCTATATTTATGATGATGTTTCTCTCTTTCAATCTCTCTCTCTCTCCCTCCCTTCAGCACGTGTTTGCCCACTGCTGGACTTCCATTGCTCGTTGGCAGGTTTTTGATCTGCTTGCGCTCTTTGCTGTCCATGTCATCGTTTCCAAGCCATACGTGGTAACGGGCAATATGCACATGTCGTACACTTTTCGTTTTAGGCAGTGCGGTGTGTCTGGGTTCTTGAGTATGTGCCTGAGTTTACCGAAAGCAGTCCAGTTCTGACTTGATGTGCTAGGTATTTACTCGGTCACTTGTTTGATTTCCTGCCCGTTCATTTGGTGCGGTTGGGCTCCAACTTCTTGGGTTATGATCTTGGTCTTTCCCAAGTTCATTTTCAGGCTTACTGATAGTAATGCTGTATTAAGTTGGTCTACCATGTCTTTAAGTTCTTGGATGTCTGAGTAAAGATTGCCCAGAATTCAATAGAATCGAACGCTTTTTCATAGTCAATAAACGCTAGATGTATAGGTACATTATATTCCATACACTTCTCAATTATTATAAGCAGGGTCTGTATGTGATTCGTTGTGCTAAACAATTTACGAAATCCAGCTTGGTCTGGAGGTTGGTAGAAATCCAGTTTGTTTTTGGGCGATTTGTTATGATTTTTGTTAGAAATTTATAAAGGCGCAATAGCAGGCTAATGGGTCTATAGTTCTTAATGTCTTTATTGTCCCCTTTCTTGTGTATCAGAATTCCTTCGAAGTTCAGAGTAAAAGTATCCCCCTCCCCCTAGTTTTACCATTTATGTTGATATTTTATCTTCGGCTGATGCTTTCCCTGTTTTAATTGTTTAAGAGCTTTATTTATTTCGGGGATATTTATTTCCGGTATGTCTTCTGAATTGACGTTCTATATTAGCTCGTTTTTGATACCTAGTGTGCTTGTTATGTGGGATCTGTAGAGTTCTGTGTAGAAGCTTTGAATAGCTTCAATAATTTGTTCTTCGTCGTTGACCGTTGTACCGTCTTTATTACTAATGTTATGGATTTCTCTCTTTCAATACTTCTCTCTAAATCATTACGTTGTGTTTTAATTCGTCTTAGTTTTTGGCCAGTAAGGATACTCAAGTATATCAAAAAATACATTCTGCTTATACCTACTGTCTTCATATTTCTATAGTCTATGTGTATCTTTTTTGTCTTTGTTTTTATTTTCTTTAGTACATCGTCCATTACTATTATAAATAAGACTGCACTCAGGACACACCCTTGTCGCAGTCCCTCTCCCGTTACGAATTCTTCTGATTGTTCACTTTCTTTTCCTTTGGTAAATAACCTTAATAACGTTTATTAGTTTTTTGCTTACTCCTCTTATATGTAAGCTATTCCATATAATAATTTTAGGTACGCTATCGAACGCTTTATGGGTGTCTATAAAAGCTAAGAACACTTTTTTATTTTTCTACCCATTTCTTCTACATAATTTGTTTCAGGTTATATGTAGTCTCCTGTACTTCTACTCCTCCGGAAAATACCTACTTCCCTGTTTTTTGGTATATTCTCTTCAACATATTTTATTGAATTAATTAGTAAGTAATTCGATTCCTTTTTCTCCTAAGTTTTTCAGCATTTCCGATATAATGTTGTCAACGCCAGCCTCTTTAACTCGCTTTAATCTTCGCATTGATATTAATACTTCTTGAATATTGGGGTGAAACCAAACTAATTATAGATAAAATCATACCAACTTATTAAAGCGAAATATAACATGAAAATATAAATATATCCAAACCTTTTCGTAGCTTTATAATATTATTAAGTGTTTTAAGACCATAATACAAATCTCATGTGAAAACACAACAGATATTTGTATGCTATTTACTAGCTCCTCGTCCACTTCCGTGACACTAAACCAGAACGAGATAAATAACATTGCTTCTGAGATCACATCTTTCTATTTAACCCAAGTGAATAGCCATCTGCAGACGCGTTTCGAGATCTATCTCTCAACAGCCTTGCTTTTCTAAATTGTAAAATGGAATACACTTACAATAGTTTGAAAATCATGTGCCGGGCTGTCGAGGTTACAAATATCTGTTATGTTTCAACATGAGATTTGTCTTGTAGTATTAAAAAGACTTATAATTATTATAATGCTACGGAAAGTTTGAATATGTTTATATATTCAAGCTACATTCCCCTTTAATACGTGGTATGATTGTATCTATTAGTAGTTTGGTTTCACTCCAATATTCAATTATCATTTAAATCAATAACTGAAACTAAAGTCAGGTCACACATGTCATATAAAACCTAAGCTCGACAGCCAGGCAAATGGTAATGATTCAAAATAATTTAAGTGTATTCTATTTTATAACTCAAAAGAGCAAAGCTGCACTGATGAGAGATAGATCTCGAAACGAGTCTGCAGCTGGCTATTCACTTGGGTTAAATAGAAAAATATGATCTTAACAATGTCATTTATCTAGTTCTTGTTTTGTGCGACGAAAGTGGACTGGGAGCTAGTAAATAGCAAACAAATATCTGCCATGATTCAACATGAGATTTGTTTTGTTGTCGTAAAGAGTCTTAATAATATTATAGACCTACGGAAAGGTTAAATATATTTATATATTCAAGCTATATTCCGCTTTAATAAGTTGGTTATTACTTCTTTTTAGAATGTTACAAATAAAAATTATGTTGGTTAATCAATTGGTTGATTAAACTATAAGAAACTAATTAATATATTTCATTTATTTAAAAAACAAGAAAATTCGTGCACAATTATCGGCTATAAATATCGAGTTTTGTTTCGTTTTGGAGAAGTGTTTAGATATATAAGTTACAATTACAAATATTTACCCTCCCCTGACCTTGCAATTTGTGAATGGTTTTCGTTTAATTTCAATCATGCCGCTATGAACGATGGAGCATCACGTTTTCGTATATGGCAGTTTTGTGAGGAGAGGCGAATCAGTCACGGAAGTTAAACGTCTCTTTCGTCGAAGGTTCTCTTTCGCCATGGAAACATACCGAGCCGGAACACCATTTTACGATGGGTTAATGTCCTGCTTGGTGTAGGCAGTAAAGAAAGAGAAGCCACCTGGACACATCGCACAGTTCGAATTCCGGATAACGTAGAAAGTTTCAGGCAGGCTATGTTACGTAGCCCAAGGCGTTCAGCTCGTCGGCATTCTGCAATACAACGAATAGCAAACACTTCAGTACGGTGAATTCTCCACCAATATTTACGTTTTCACCCCTATAAAATGGCAGTTGTGAGCAATAGTTGAAGAGGCCGACTATACACAACGTACACTTTTTACTGAAGCGATAATCCAACTTTTGGAAGATGAGCCTAATGCGATTTTGATAATGAGCGACGAAGCGCATTTCACTGATCTTCTGAGAATCCAAAAACTCTTCATGAAACACAACTACACAGCCTCAAAGTTACGGTGTGGTGCGGCATCGGGAAGTTTTGTGTCACAGGCTTATATTGTATCGTTTGTTTGCTAGGTGATCGGCTTCTTCGTTTCCAGTGTATTCTACCAGTGTATAACCTACCAGTGTGCCCGAGTACCCAGTATAGAGTTACTTTATTATCTTTGCCAAGCTTGTTTATCTTTCCCACACAGTCCCACCCATTTTTGCGATAATTCCTGTCGAGGTTAAATTATACACATCTTTCGATTGCGTGTACCTCTCTGCATGGAAGATATTTTGGAATTTTCTCATGGATTCGAAGTATTTGGTACGAGGTCCAAACACTCCTGCCCCACTAGCTTCCTTGCTCTTCGAACCATCTGTATTACACTTGATAGCATTTTACTCTATGTGGTATGCTGAGGATTTGTCGCTCCATTCGGCTTTACTACTACACATTGCTATGTAGTTTTCTTCGAAGTGGGATTTGTATACCATGTCGTTTTTTGGTACTTCCAGTCAGGGGATCTTGGCAGCGAGGCTATTTCGGTCTCTTCTCTCGATTATTTTACCTCTGCCTATTCCTTCCTTGGTCAGGAGTCAGCGAAGTTTCGTTTGTATGAAACCAAACCACGTATACTGGCCGAACTGCAACAAGCTATAGAGCAAAATATCGCTCAGATCGATCGTCAATTATTGGAGAGAGTGGAAGCTAACTTAAGAGAGCGTGTCCACATTTGTCAGTGTGAAAAATGATATTAATGATATTATTTTTAGTATATAGGTAACTTACACTGCATGTTCTGACCTACTAATGTCTGCCACTAAAAAAACTTTAAACCCTAAAATAGTGGAGTACCGTTCATTTATAAAACGTCCGTTTTCCATGGCGCACCCTATATAACACAACTTATATAATATTTTTAGAAAATTAGTGGTAAAAGCATTGTGATTTTTTCTATACAGAATTAATACTAGAAAAATATAATTAAAAAAATAATGAACATGGCAATACGAATAAACTACTGTGTACAATTGTAAACAATCTGTAAAAAATTTATTCGTAAGACTTTTAATGAACCGCTATATATTTTTGTTATCTATTTTAATAGTATTCAAAAACTTTTCTTAACTGAATTCCGCACGAACCGTTATATAGTGTATGAGACATGTTGATGGCGATTTTTAACTGCTCTAATTTTGGGTGCAGAATCCTAAATAACAGTCAGTTTAGTTCACTTAGCAGATATAGTTTTTGAAATTCACAATTTTTAGCCATCTCAGTTACTATTTACTAGATTTTCTTTTAGTTTTCATTAAACAATAGCATTGCGCTAATTTTAAGACTAATTTTTGAAATATACTAATCGAGTAAGGTACCGTCACTGAACGCGAAGGGGGTCAAAAAATCAAGATTTTTTGAAAATTAAGAAAAATTGTTAAAAAATGCGGTTTACGTCTTGAATTTTTTCCAGTGAATTGAACAAAAAAATAGGTTTTTTTTGATGAGCCTTACAAAGTTCCGCCCCCGCAGAGGGCGGCTGTAGCTGCGTTTTAAATTTTTCACTTTTTCCGTAAAAACTACGTTCCTTTTGCGCGTCGAGACGGGAAATAGTTATTTTCTGTTGTAAAACTGAACGGGCCTTCGACCCGTGTCTGTCTGCCGCTCGCAAGTCCCACACGGCGTCCTCCAGGTGCCAAAAACAGGAGATCGTATTATTACTAATCAATTAAAGTTGGTTAAAATTTTCTTGAGAAATAACTTATAATCCAAAAGATTTTTAATGGCTTTCAGTGGCGCAACGACGAGTCGATGAAATTTTTTACATTTTGAACTTTCCAATAAAACTTGGAAATGTTTCCCGTCTAATTTTAGGATTCTTAATCCAATTGTGATAACTAGAAGACTTCAATCAGCGTGAAGGGATTGAAGGATCCAACTGTGACTCAGATCACTTCCTACTAAGAGTCCTAATCAAACAGAAAACCTCCAACGCACAGAAAACCAATACCAGAACAAACAAATGGAATACGGATTCTCTTAGAAAGGAATTAAAACAAAACGAGTATAAACAATATATTGCGAGAAGATTACTAGCAAATAATGCAAACACTGGTGTTGAACAAGAATGGCAACAAACAAAATTTTGTCCAAAGTTTTTACTGGAAAAAATGTTACACATGTAACAAGGCTTACATTACAAAAACCTTTAAGATTTTTTTTTTTTTTGCAGCAATATAGATAAAGCAAAGAAGACATTATCTTTAAAACCTTTGGTTATTGACAAATCTTTGAAAGCCAAGTGCTTTAATCAACTGAACATAATTGATTTAAATTATTTGAATAAAACTATTTTTGTGATTTGTTTCATATGATTGTGTTACAGATAGCAATCACATGAAACAAATCACAAAATTGGTTTTATTCAAATAATTTTACAAAATTGAATTAATTTTAAATTATTTTATGTCGTTTCATAAAGTTAAGGCTAAAACTATTAACTCTATAATTCATTTACCTGCTAAATGGCTTGCAAATAAGAACATGACTAGCAGTATAATGGAAAGTTGGCTCACGAATTTCAATTCATGGGTGGTAAAACAAAACAGAAATGATATTTTATTCCTAGATAATGCAACATGCCATCCACATTTGGAACTTTCAAACATGAAAATTGTGTTTTCCCCTAACATAACCAGCATTTTATAATAAATGGACCAAGGAATCATTCAAAATTTTAAAGTTAAATATAGAAAACTCTTGTTAACTAAACTGGTTGCTGCAATTGGTGAGTGCAATAACGTCACAGAAATAACAAAAGCAGTCTTGATGCCTTATATTGGATCAAAAGTGCCATTTCTGCAATTTCATGCAATTGCTTTAGAAAATTGAGTTTTCCAATAGATGTTGTTTCGAAAGATAATTCTAATTCTAGCGAGCTTTTTGAATTTAGAGACGAATATGGAAAATATTTCAGTGCAGGTTATTTAAATATAGATAGTGAAGCAATGACTGATGATGACGTAGCGTTACATCAAATTTTATCCGGTGAAGCACACGAAGCTGAAAAAGGAAATGTTAATCTAGAAGATTACTAAGAGTTTAAAGCTTAGAATGCAACTGAAAAAGAAACTTTGGATGCAGCTGTAACCCTTAAAAAGTTTTTTATTCAAAGGGGAGATGAGTAAATGGTTGATACTACCATAACTACAGAATCAAAAATGATGATAGCATTGTTTTAAAAAAAATCTAAACAATCAGTAATTACAAACTATGTAATAAGACAATATAAAAAGTATATATTTACCAATAATATATTCAATTTACACCCAATTTACTTAAAAGGTCCTAAATGTATCTGATGTTATATAGATCTGATCTGAGCTGAGTGGAGCGGACCCAGTGTGCGACAAGCCTTAGACAAGTTTCACTGTACTAAATTAGTCTGCTAGAAAACAAATAAACACTGGTTTAGACACTGGTTTTAAAACAGGTTTAGGTACGTTAAGTAATAATTGAAACAAATCATATTGGGCTAGCTTTTTCAAAGTTTGTTTGAAGTTTTTCGTTTGAAGTTCTGCACGAAATCTACAAATATAGACCATGAGATAGTTACCAATTATATTCGCTCAAACAGAAGATATTTCTTGCAGTCATTAAAACTTATGAAAGTATGAAAGTCCAACGTGTTCAAGATTTTATTTCTCCAGTCTTTACCATCAAAATGTATCTAACATTAGCCATAGTTTTAGCCAAGTTTTACACATCAACAATTGGATAACAAACCTTTAGCTGCGCTCATGTTTTTCAATCAAGATTTGTCTAAGATCCCTTTACATATTAATTTTCCAAAAATACTTTTATGTATGAAGTTTTGACTGTTTAGTTATGACGGACTAAATTTTGTCCATAAGCAGGTCCAAATCATTTTTTGTTTTGTTTGCAAAAGTATTATATATTAAGTTTTGGCCAACAAGGTTTGTCTCAAAAAATATTATCACAGATAAGACAAGTTATAACACAAGTCAACGTGAATTTTGTGGCTTATGTTGAATTATGCAATTATGATAGGTTTATCATTTGAAAATAAATTATATTTCACAAAAAAATGGTTTTGTAGCCATGTTTCAGACAAGAAATATGTAAAATAAAAAGGTTTAATTTTGTCTTAATTGCTACCATCTTGACAGAGAGAAAATTACAAGATTGCTTAATTCTCGAAATATTTTTAAAATTTCGCCTAGTTTTCGAATTATTTTTGTATTTTTTAGGAAGAAAATGTAAAATAAAATCTATAATATTACAAACACTACAACAGTGAGCTTTAAGGAGAATATGGATATTGTTTATCATTTTGGTGCAGGATTAATGAAAAAAACATAAAATAAATACTTGCATTTTTCAGACAAAAGAAATATTAATCAAAAACAAGAATTTAACATTATTCAAGACTGTTTATAACCAAATCGACAGACTAAAAATTACAAGATAACAAATTCTCTTATATGATATTTATTTCTTTATCAGTTTTATTCACAATATTTTTAAGATTTTTCAAGATTTCATTTAATTTCCGTGTTATTGTTATTTCCTTTATTTCTTTTATTATGTTAGTTAAGATGTTTTGTGATAAAAATATTGTCTTGACATTGTTCAAGGTTGATTATTACCAACCTGACAGATAAAAGCTCACTTGATACTATACTTTCCTATACAAAATTTAGTTTTCTACAAGGTTTATTTAAAACATTTTTCTAGAAATTGTTCAGTTTTCGAGGAATTTTTGAATCTTTGAAATAACAACAATGTTAAACAAATACAAAATTTTACGTTTTTGACAATTTGACAACTGGTTTAAAATTGATTTACTTGACAGACAAAAAATAACTAAGTAACAAGGTTTCTTATAAATTATTTAATTCTCTTCTGTTTTATTTGAAATTTTTTTCAAAATTTCACCTAGTTTCCAAATTATTTTCGTTTTTTTGAGACCAAAAAATGTAAAACAAAATCTGTATTATAGCTAACACTACATATTTTTCATATTTTCGGAAATTCTTTCATAATTTTGGCTCAGGATCAATAAACAGTCAATAAAATAAACCAAAGCACAATGGAGAATTGTGTTTTTTTTTTGTAGTTTTGTGAAGAAGATAAATTAAATTTTGTTTTAATTCAATACGAAATTTAAAAAAATTTAACTAAAATGCAAATTCAATACTTTACAAAACAACAATTTCCTTTTAAATTATATTTTCAACTAAAACCAGGAAAATTAAATATTTATAAATGACCCACTTTATTCGTTAATTTTTATATTTTTATATATCGTTAAATTTATTTCACGTAAGAAATAAAATTTAATATAAACCATAAGTATACATTTAACACGCTTCTAAAACAGCCTCAGAAAAGTTTATTTATTTCATTTCATTTTCCATTATTCTTCTTTGCTCATTTATCTCCATTTTCCCACAGAAAACCAGACATATTTAACTCACAAATAGAAAATAAACCCTCCATTTCCAAAATATATTACACTAAAAGCTATGATATATTGCAGAATATATTCTTTAACTAGTTCTAAGAAAAATCGTTCAGGCTGGAGATATCTAAGAGAATTTAATAAAAGTACCGGGTGTGTCAGACCTACACAAACTAAACAAACTTTCAGGGCTGATTCTATGATGCAGAATAAACATAATTCGTAAGGGTAAAAAACACTACCAACGTTTTACAAAAAGTTTTACCAGTCACACAAGCAATGGTATGAAATTTATTGAAAAAATTTACAAACATCAAAAAGAACTATTTACAATTTACAAAAATTCTTCAAAATTTCGCCCCCTGTGTTCAATACACAGCCAACACCGCTGCAATAAAGAATGAAGAACTCGTCCAAAAATTGCGGGCATGTTTATAACTGTTTGGCAGCTTCGGTTACAAGCGGTAGTATCTCCTTAAGTGGTCTGACTAGTGCTTCGTACACCATGTTTTTCAGATGACCCCATAAAAAATCCAAGGGATTCAGATGTGGGGAGCGGGCCGACCATAATGTCGTAATGCCTATCCATTTATCAGGATACCTCGCATTGAGACATGCACGGGCCTGACGACTAAAATGTGCTGGTGCACCATCAGTCGTACATTGTCCGGGTGTCATCCATTGAGGAAATCATTTTCCATAAAATTTTAGTAAGCAGTCCCCGTTAAGCGATCCGGCGGCACAAATGGACCTAATAAATAGTTGCTAACAATCCCACGCTAAATATTAATTACAAATCTGTGTTGATAACCTCTACCATGTGTAGCGTGAGGATTTCTTCGGCCCATAAGTGTATCTTATGGCTATCGAACATTCCTTCCTTTGTAAATGCAGCCTCATTAGTAAAAAGTTTCCGTTTATTCTGTTGTGTGGTATTCTAGAACCACCTACAAAACTGTACTCGTGGAGCAAAGTCAGTAAAATTCAGCACCTGGGCTTTACAAATTCTAAAAGGGTATTAGAGCTGTTAACGAAGAACTCCTACTGTTGAAGCACTGGTTCCAAGTTCGTATGCCACAGTTCGAATACTAGTTCTAGGATTATTGGCAACAACATACCAGACATTTTCCTCTAATGCTCCAGTACGAACCGTTCTATCGCTTCCTGTATATGTCATAGAACTCCCAAATTTTCCACGTTCTCGAAGATGTCGATGAATTGCTGCAAAATTTGTATGTTTAGGCTGCTACCTATTCGGAAAACGTTCTCCAAAAATCCATGCAGCTACTCGGCAGTTGCTGTCAGCAGCACCATAAGCTAAATGCAAAGCTGTTAATCCTTCAAAAGAATACATTTTTGAAATACTATTGGGTAGATTTATTAGCACAACACACAATTTTCAATAAACTAAAAGTGGACATATTTTATTATAGTAAAACAATGATAAATTAATATGTTTTGGGTTTTATCGCAACTGGGAAGACACACCGATTATTTTTTTGATATAAATTAATCGGTTCCCATTATGTTTTGTGTATTATTGTCCGTTTTCCATTCAGTGATTGTTTTTCCATTTTGTTTGTATATCTCACAAACTAAATCTTTTGACCCCACATGTATACAGAGTTTTATGCTTATTCTGGATCATAGAATAAGCCATTAAAGTTTGTCGGTGGAGTTCTGATACACCCAGTATATGCCAAATAATTCAAATTAAAAAGATCTACCGAAAATACTAAAATATTTATTTTACTTATGCATAAACGAAGCAATAGAATAAAAATTGGATGTTGATTACAAACAGAAAAAGTCCAGAAACCTAACAGAATCCAATTGTGTATCGATTGTTGTGTGTCTCTAATCAAAAAGTGTTATTTTTGTCGCCCAGCACGCGATTGATTTTCCAGCTAATGATAAAGAGAAACAATTTTCCGGGAATGGAAGACTTTAAAATCTGTATATGAAAAACTTTCCGCGTGTACCTATTGCCACTAGAAAATATTTAAAGTTTTCTATGTAGAAGTGTAATCTACATCACTCAAATTTATTGTAGAATATTATACAGGGTGTTTATGGTCTTGTGATTGTTGGTTCTTGAAAATCAAGGGGTGATTAAACATCTTAAAACCAAGTAATTAATGTTAAAATGTCTTAACAAAAGTTGCATAATAAGAGGGTTAAGGTGGAGGCAAAATGTTACTGTTAAGATTTTTAACTGTTAAGGTCATTCTACAGGCCGGAGCGGCCGGGCGCACTTTTAACTAATTATTACATATGGTTAGAATAATATTTCGATGAAACGCCTAATCTCCTATTGCTATGGAAAGATATCAAATTAGTTTTTAAAAAATCATTATGTTTTAAAAATTTATTTTTTTTAATATAGAAGTGTAATCTACATCACTCAAATTTATAGTAGAATATTATACAGGATGTATAAGGTCTTGTGATTGTATTTTCAAGGGGTGATTAAACATCTTAAAACCAAGTCATTAAGCTTAAAATGTCTTAACAAAAGTTGCATAATAAGAGGGTTAAGGAGGAGGCAAAATGTTACTGTTAAGATTTTTAACCGTTAAGGTCATTCTACCGGCCGGAGCGGCCGGGCGAACTTTTAACTAATTATTACATATGGTTAGAATAATATTTCGATGAAGTGCCTAATCTCCTATTGCTATGGAAAGATATCAAATTAGTTTTTAAAAAATCATTATGTTTTAAAAATTTATTTTATTACAAAAAACTTCGCTAGACTCCTTCTACGGGCCGCAGCGGTCTGGCGTGACAGCATGTCATGAGCCCACGGATTAAGTTTAAAAACAAAACAAGCCCTTAGAATAGGTAGGAACATTACTTACTAATCAAGCGAATTTTTTATGATAAAGATTATTGGGATATTGTTTACTGCTGGGCGTCTGAAATCTTCCAATTAACCGTTTGTAGAGGAAAAAATATGTAATATGGAAATTTTTAAATTTATTAGATTTGATGATAAAAAATCAAGATCACAACGGCGTGCAAAGGATAAACTTGCACCTATTAGAGAACTGTGGGATCGAATGAATAATAATTTAGGAAAACTCTACATTCCATCATGTAATCTGACTGTACATGAGCAATTGTTTTGACACTTGAGCAATTGCAACAGTTTTGACGGAAAATGTCCATTCAAGCAATACATATTGTCAAAATTCTGATTCTGAAACAGGATACCCACTACAAGGAATTCCATATTTAGGAAAAGAGGGAAATTAACATACGAGTTCTGGTCTCACTATTACGGGAACAAACGGTACGAAAAAATAAGTATTTATCCGCCAAAATTTTCAGGCAAAACGTTCTCGTGAACAATTTTCAATAGTTTTTGGATTTACAAAAAATCTCACGTTAGTGTCATACGTTCCAAAAAATAGAAAATCTGTTATTTTACTAACAAAGTATCATAGTGATGCGATCACGAAGATAAGAGAAAACCGGAAGTGATTATTGATGACAACAAAACAGATCTTATGGACAAAATGATCTTATACATGTACAAGAAAGACAAATAGATGGCATGTTGCATTTTTTTATGAACATTTACGACATAAGTTTATTGGCTGCGTATATTACATACACTATCGTTTATAAAAATCAGAAAAAAATTTGTTTTCTAAAAAACAAGACAATAGAAATACTTTTATAAAGGAAGTTTCAAACGACGATAGAATCAAAATTTGCGAAATAAGGGTTTGTAGGAAAGTATTTATTCTTCCTCCATAAAAGAAATGGCACATGTAATGTCATTTATGTTAAAGTGAAAGGAGAGTATTCTAATATTTTGTACATTGTAAGAAGAATACTTGTAATAGTTATTCAAATATCATATGCAATAAGTAAATTAATAGAAAAATTAAGTTAGAAAGTGTTTAATTTTTAAACACTATGCGAAAAAATTGATTTATTTTGTTTATCCCACATAATCCTATATGAAAAATATGTAGCTAATTTATTAAAACCTTTACTGAATAAAAATAGAATGAAAGAGTACCAAAACTCTAAGATGAAATTGAAAAATAATTCTATAATAACATTGCCATTGCACTAAATTGTCACCGGCCGCTTAGGCCGGTAGGCGTAGGATGGCTGACTACTTGGTAGTATGACCTTATCGGTTAAATTCAAACGAAAATTATCAGCTGAACGGTTTCCTAAGAGGCCAACACCTATTCCACAAAAACTCACCGCTCTAGTAATCCGTTCACGAAAAACTGGTATACTGCAAACACGTCAAAGTCGAAATGATCACTTATTTTTACAAAATCAGTTGATAGAACTATTGGAAGAAGTTCCTTTTAATGTACCTACGTCAATAAATATAGCTTCTTCAAAATGGCGCACCGTCGCATTTTAATCGTTTCGTTCGCCAACATTTACATAATGTGTTGAAAGTAAATGGTGATTGATGTGATCCTATTCCAAGGCCTTCGCGGTCCTCCGACCTTAACCCCCCTGATTTCTATTTATAGGGCGTTATATAAGACCATGGTATACGCTAACGAAATAATTGATTTAGATAATCTTAGCAACCAAGTTGAGACGAGTTGCAACAATTTGATAGGAAGACCAAGGCCTAATAAATTATGCCATTTCATGGATTAGTCGAGTAAGACTTGCGTACAACAACACAGCGACAATTTTGAACCACTCGTGTAACTTTACATGACCATTATTCGTCATTACGCATCTTAAAGAAGGTCATTAATGTAAAAATGTCTTGGCATAAGTTGCATACTAAGAAGGATATTACTGCTTTAACTATTTTTTTTAGTGGCGATTGAGCATATTAAATAAAACATTATTTAATTTTTTTTATGGATTCCATTTGGAATTAGCTACATAAAAAAAAATAATGTTTTATTTAATATGCTCAATCGCCACTAAAAAAAAATAGTTAAAGCAGTAATATCCTTCTTAGTATGCAACTTATGCCAAGACATTTTAACATTAATGACCTTCTTTTAGATGCGTAATGACCCCTTAAAAATAAAATCAGAAGACCTAAATATATACAGGGTATTTGTTTCACCAACAAAAATTATAGTATTCTACAATACATTTGAAACCAAAAATATTCTGCGTTTCAATTTCTATTATTGAAACGAAATTTCAACAAGTAACTCTACAATCAATCAATTATTTGTTTATTTTATCGCTTTCTAGTTTTCTGTATTGAAATTTGTGTAAAAAATATTTTAAATAATTTAAGGAAGCTTGTTCAAAAATATTAAGCAATATTTCAGAATTCATGAATGTGATGACTCACCAGATACTGTTACAACTTATTGTTACATGGTATGTACTATCGCTCCTAGTATTTTCATGAGATACGAGATAGTCAATTATCATTGACACCCTATCATTATTGGTTTGAAGGGGGGAGGCTTCTTCCAGTCTTTAGGCGACAATGCATTTATTTCAAATGAGTATGTCAAAGATTGAATCAATTTCCTGCAAACAAAAATCAAAAGAACGAATTCTACCAGCCTGAACCAATGCATAAAGCAAAATGGTTAATTTATATAATTAATTAAAATTTATAAAAATGGTATACTACAATTTTTAAACGATAAAAATTGTGTAGTATAATTAAAGCAAAGCGAGTAAAAGAGTAAAATTACTTTAAACCTATAAAAAACTCTAAATAAACTAAAATATTCAATAATGATTTTATAACTATAATAGAAGGAAGCAAATTGAAACTGTGCAATTATAAATTATTTTTATAACAATTGAATTGTATCCGGTAAAACAATATATTTATAACCGAAACTTTTAATAGCTTTTAGTAAACAATAAACAACATTTTTCATTTATAAAATCTCTCAATTAAATATTCTAACATTAGTCTGAAGCAAAACTCTTGTAATCTTTTATGTCGACCTTATAAATTATTCGTTAGTTTTAGTTCATTAATTCTTAATAAACTTTTAATAAAAAAAAAATAATAGAAAGACAATTTATCCATAACACGAATATATTAAATTTTTCTCCACTAAAAGCACTTTAATAAAACTAAACTCCATAAAAAAAGCAATTTATTAATTTAAATACGACAGTACACCAAAAACCTTTATATTTTCTGTTTATTTATATTTGATAAATTATTCACTCAAATATAAATATGTTATATTTGGAGTAAATTTAATTATTAAAATAATCAGTGCTCAAATACAAAAGTTGATAATCGTGTAAGGTCTCCAATCAAATTAAATAATTAGGGTATAACTCCCGAAGCGTGACTGAGAACCAATATCGTCATTACGGTTTTCCTAGCGAAAATTATATCAAAATAGTTCACTTAAACGAAAGAGTATTCAGAGCTTTCAACTCACCATTTTGACCATTATTCGTTAATAAAATGTATTTATGAACAAAAAGGAATAGGAATAAAAAGGAATATAAACTTAAAACAAACGGAACACAGTTTGTTTTAAGTTTGTATGATTATCTATAACGTAGGATGGTTTCACCAATTCTAAAAAGGAATATAGTTTTGGAAAAATGTAGTATCAAATGTGGACCATATTGAAAACTAGAAGTTTTATGAGAAAATAGATCCTTTATTTTGTTAGAGATTTACTGTATTTATGAGCTGCGTAAAGATATCCCCTCAAAATTGAAATCTAAGATGAAATTGAAAAATAATTCTATAATTACATTGCCATTGCTCTAAATTGTCACCGGCCGCTTCGGCCGGTAGGCGTAGGATGGCAAAATAAAATGGGATACGTTTGACCAAGGTTTGACCAAGATTTTTTTAGTATTTGATTTCGATGAGCGATTGATGCCCCAAAAGAAATGGATTGCCGAACTTTCAGGTCACAATACGATGTAGAGTTCAGCAAATGTTGTTGAGTGACGTTGACGGTCCAATTCGCGCGGATAAATTTATCGTCAAACATATACGTTCCATCGAAGCCATAGAAGCGAAGTAAATTGAAGCGAGCTACTTGCAAAAGAAAACTTCAAAAATTCAATGAGAAAATTATTCAAATATCCAAAAAGAACGTAATATTTTCAAGGAGAACATTCGTTTTCTTGTATTTCAATATTCTCTACTATTTCAAGAAGAGAATTGGAAAGGAAAAATTACAAAACTCGAGGACATTATTGAGGATTTTTTTTTAACTAGCGCGGACACAAATACAAGAAAACCTTTCCTAGACACTAGGCTATGAAAACTGCATGTCGGCTCTTTCATACCGTGGTCGTAACAGTTCGATTCAACAAAGTTCCTTGCAATCAACAAATGAAGATCCCAAAAAACCGTTGTTCTCAACAGATGATTCATATTCCTTGGTGTATTTTACACAGACAACACCTGATATCAGCACTATTCCTCAAATCGGAAGAAAACGAATCATAGATGAAACTATACTTCGGATACCAAAAACAATTAAGAGGAAAATTTTTGACACCGTGTCCAGAAGAAAGACTCGTTCATGATCGTTCAATGAAGAGGGACAAGAGAACGATGATTTTAAGAAATGGTGGAATTGTGGGACCAGTTTGGATTGGAGAAAGATTGATACAACTGAAAAGCACTTGCCCGTTCCATAGCATTTTTGAAGTTGCAAAGATAGCTTACACAGATAATGAATTGTCTCAAGAATATTTGTAAAATTTGGAGGAAAATTTTCTAACTATATCTTGGATAAAAATATACGCATCGAATGGACCAACTTTCAGACTTTAAGAGGCAAGAAGAGTAATTCCTGCAAGCATATTCAAAGAGTACAATGGCGTCCTTGATTGCTAAACAAACATCAGAAATCTTATCGAAAAACTATTTCTTGTAAATCCAACTGCAGAACAAATAGCATGTACGATCTGCCAGACCAAACTCCGTACGCAAATTACAATCGAGTAGACAATACATAAATTCCTCGAAGACTTTTTTTCAAGAAAAACACGGATCTGCATCAACTGTCGCAACTCATCCGTCGCGAATCCAGGTAAAGACATCATTCTCGAAGTTGAGTTACCATAGAAGCAGTTACTATAGAAAATTAAGCATTGATGCACCGGACAAGATTTTCCTCGTTGATATTCCCGAAAAAAATACAATCAGGGGAAAAACTTATTATATTCTGAACGGGGCAATAGAATATGTCGAACCACCTGGGGGACGAAATCAACGAGAGACAACGGACATTACGTGGCATATTGTCGAAGTAATTATTGTGGCATATCGTGGCATATTGTCGAAGTAATTACAAATCGCTGGGAAGTTCGCAACGAACTATGCAAGGGAAAACAAATGGTAAATAATTCACAGAAGTGTAAAATAAAAGCTTCCATTTCATATCATAATTTTTTTACACGGAAATTAAAAAAAACTAAACGAATCTAACGAAAACTAAAGGAAATGGAAAATGGAAAATCAAATATGTAAAATGGAATTTATATCTAAGAAGATAACAAGTTGTAACATATGGCATTTAAAATAAATCAACAATGAAAAAATAAATACGGAAAATACACATTTACGTATTACGACCTACAAATTTTTTTATTGCACAATATATCACCTCTTATGTAGTAAAAAAAAGCAAAGGCATTGGCAGCGTTTTGGCATACGTGAAATATGTTTTCATTAATTTTCGAGGTTTGCCCATTTTTTTGGTCCTTATCAAATCTCCGTAAAATCTGTATCATTCCATTTTTCGCCCATAATGTAAACAAAACGTTTTTTCTTACAAGTTCCCGCGACTTGTAAGAAAAAACGTTTTGTTTAACGCATTATACAGTCTAGCAATTTTTTTTTCCAATGAAAATATTTATTTGTGAGTGTTTCATTCGTGTAGATAAGACTATTGTATTATATATATATATATATATATATATATATATATATATATATATATATATATATATATATATATGTTGTATTTGAAGTTGTCGCGGATAGATACTTGTATTGTTTTGTTTTCTCGGGGATTCCGCGTCGATGTTGAGGGTTGGTTCTGAAAAAAACCGGCACATGACATTCGCCATTTTCAAGAGATATATGCGTCCGTGCGGGTCAACCGTTAGACGCATACTGCGTATACTGCGTACACTGCGTGGAAAGAACCGGTTCTTTTCAGAACCAACCCAAACGAGCCAACAATATATATATATATATATATATATATAGACTAGTATATATATATATATATATATATATATATATATATATATATATATATATATATATATATACATATATATATATATATATATATATATATATATATATATATATATATATATATATACACAATCACAAATAAATATTTTCATCGCAAAAGCAAATAATATTTCACACTGAATATTTGAATTCAACTAGAGCCTCTCTACCAGTCTGGAGTAAATTACTAGACTGTATAGTGCTGTCCCGCGTCAGCGTTGAAGGGCAGCACGATGACATAAAATTCACAGATCAGGGAGAAATTTTTTTTTTTTTTTTTGATCGTTTTTTTTTAATATATTTTTTATTTTTTTTATTTTGATTGTTTTTTTTCGTTTGGTTTTGAAGAACTTCGTTTGGCCATGTTTTTTTTAATTAAAAGTATTTTTAAGAGCCCCAAAATGTTTTTTAGTGTTTGACTTAAAGAAAAAAGGTTTTGTTTACATTATGGGCGAAAAATGGAAAGATACAGCTTTTACGGAGGACCTTTTAAGGACCAAAAAAAATAGGCAAACCTCGAAAATTAATGAAAACATATTTTACGTATGCCGAAATAGTTTTGCACGTTTGCCCACCTTTGCATTTTTTTACAGCATAAGTGGAAAAATTGTGCAATAAACAAATTTGTAGGTTGCAATACGTAAATTTGTATTTTCCGAATTTATTTTTTCATAGTTGATTTATTTTAAGCTCCATATGTTACAACTTGTTATCTTCTTAGATATAAATTCCATTTTACATTTTTGATTTTCCAATTTCCATTTCCTTTAGTTTTTGTTAGTTTCGTTTAGTTTTAATTTCCGTGTAAAAAATGATATGAAATGGAAACTTTTATTTTACAATTCTGTGAATTATCTACGATTTGTTTTCCCTTGCATTGTTCGTTGCGAACTTCCCAGCGATTTGTAATTACTTCGACAACATGCCACGATATGCCACAATAATTGCTTCGACAATATGCCACGTAATGCCCGTTGTCTCTCGTTCATTTCGTTTCTCAGGTGGTTCGACATATTCTATTGCCCCGTTCAGATTATAATAAGTTTTTCCCATGCTTGCAAGATTTTCGGAAATATCAACGAGGAAAATGTTGTCCGGTGTATCATTGCTTCATTTTCTATGGTAACTGCTTCTATGGTAATTAATTCAACGTCGAAAATGATGTCTCTACCTGGATTCATTTCCGCGACGGATGAATAGAGACAGTTGATGAAGATCCGTGTTTTTCTTGAAAAAAAAGTCATTAAAAAAAAAGTCGAATTGGATGATAGTTTTTGCGTCTACTTCGATTGTAATTTGCGTACGGAGTTTCGTCTGGCAGATCGTACATGCCATTTATTCTGCAGTTGGATTTACAAGAAATAGTTTTTCCATAAGATTGCTGATGTGTGTTTGGCAATCAAGGACGCCATTGTATTCCATGAATATGCTTGCAAGAATTACTCTTTTTGCCTGGTTAGTCTGCAAGTTGGTCCATTCGATGCGTATATTTTTATAAAAGATATAGTAGAAAATGTTCCTGCAAATTTTGCAAATATTCATTATCTGTGTAGCTATCTTTGCAACTTCAACAATGCTATCGAACGGGCAAATGCTTTTCAGTTGTTTCAATCATCCTCCAATCCAAACTGGTCCCACAATTCCATCATTACTTAAAATAATCTTACTCTTGTCCCTCTACATTGATCGATCATGAACGAGTCTTACTTCTGGACACGGTGTCAAAAATTTTCCTCTTAATTTTTTTTGGTATCCGAAGTGTAGTTTCATCTATGATTCGTTTTCTTCCGATTTGAGGAATAGTACTGAAATCAGTTATAATTATAGGTAATATATATATATATATATATATATATATATATATATTATACATATATGAAATATATATATATATATATATATATATATATATATATATATATATAATAATGCCAACCACAGCAAAGCATCTGCTGCCGTACGGACTTACTACCCGTACGATGAGAGTGAATGGAATATCAGCGACTCACTCGCTCTGGGCTCAAGCCCACCAGCTAAAATCAACCACCAACTTGGCATGATGGAAACACAAGCTACAATGCAATTACCTCAGGCCTTAGTTATGACGAGCGAAGGCAAACCTGGTCATTCGGATTCTGGAGGACAAGGACATCATTCAGGGAAGAGTCGGAGCTTCCCAAAGCTCCTCAAACCCAAGAATAAGCACTTCATTGTTACTCTCAACGTACAGACGCTGACCAAAATAGGAAAACTAAAGACGCTAACGGACACCTGCGATAAATTCAGTATCCTCATACTTGCAGTACAAGAAACACGATTTCGTGATTGTGATTACTTTGACTCTGGTGGACATCGTATCTACAAAGGAAAGCCTTCAGTCAAGCTAAGAAATAGTAACTTTCATATATTGGGAACCGCATTTCTAGTACATAACAGTATCCAGAACTCTGTGCTAGATTTCTCATCACCTTCGGAACGGATCTACCTACTCACAATTAAATGCGCTAACAAGTCCTACACACTGATCCGCGCACATGCTCCGATTAACAATGACCCTGATAAGAACAAAGTGGAGAAGTTCTGGTCACAGCTAGAACGGGCACTCAACAAGATCCCTCAACACCATATCAAGATCCTCTTTGGAGATTTCAATGCACAAATCGGCAGAGAAAGGGAGCACAGGCACATCACTGGGAATTTCTCGGCAAACAAAAAGACAAATACCAATGGACATCGTCTAATCAACATATGTGAAATGGCTAACCTCCAACTAATGCCCACGCACTTTAAAAAACCACCACGCAAGATGACAACCTGGAAATCACCAATTAACCACATCGGGGAATACAAAATCGATCACTTAGCGATAACTAGAAAATCCTACCCAGAAATCATGAACGTGAGGGTACGCAAGGGTTACGTGGAGTCCGACCATTATCTTTCCCAAATTAAAACCTGCTTCTTACCTAATAGAAAGAAGTCTTAAAAATCTAAATTCCCGCGTATAGATCCAAAATACCTAAGAGAACACTCGGAGGACTTCGCACAATCACTACAGACCGACACACAAACATGGGACGAACTTCTTCAGACAATCCAGCAATCAGCAAGGAAACTCGGTCAACCGCCACGAAAACGAAAACACAGATGGTGGACATTGGAATGCGACAGGGCCCTTGAATCCCGTATGCTTGCGTGGAAGACTTGGAATAGCAACAAGACAAAAGAGAATTGGCAGAATTTCTTAAAAATGCAAAGGGAAACATCCAAAACGATTAGACGCATTAAACGGACATACCATTTCAAAAAATTAGAGGAAATAGACAATGAGTTCAAGAAAAATAACACGCAAAATTTCTACACAACAATTAGGGAAGAACTGATGAACTACAAGCCACCGAGCCTCTGCTTCCGTCGGACTTATGGAACCCTTGAAACCAACAAAAAAGCGAACTGCGAAATTCTGAAACAGTACTTCGAGAAGCTACACAACTGTGAACCCCCTGAAGAAAGACTCCAATGCCACATAGCCGCCCCAAACCAGGACTCTGTTCCACCAACACATGAGGAAATACAAAACATCATATTACACCTAAAAAAAACAAAACACCAGGGGAAGACGGCTTAATCGCTAAAATGCTCAAAATCGGAGGTGAATTCTTGATTGACAGACTGCAAGCTATTATTGGAATTACATGGAAGAGCGGCATCATACCGGCGGACTGGAAAAATGCTTTAATTCACCCACTACACAAAAAGGGCGACAAGACTGATCCAAACAATTAACGAGGCATTTCCTTCCTATCAATCGCCTACAAAGTTCTCTCACGTACCCTCCTCGCAAAACTGGAAGAACAGACAGAACATCTGATCGGTGAATATCAGGCAGGTTTCCGACGGCACCAATCAAACGCGGAACAAATCTGGAACCTGAAGATGATACTGCAACATCGCCAGCCCAACCGCACAGTTGTCACTTTCGTAGACTTTAAGAAAGCCTTTGACTGGATTGACCGCATAACTGAATATACTTCGTGAATACGGTGTGGATAGTAAAACAACCATGTTAATCGAACAGACTTTGTCAGGCACAACATCTAAAGTAAAATTCATGGGTGAAATCTCCGAGCCTTTTCAAATCAGTACTGGAGTAAGACAGGGTGATGGATTGTCCCCACTCCTCTACAACCTGATACTATATAAGGTAATCAAAATATGGGAGAAAGAAGTAACTGGAGTATATATGGGAACAAAGGACAAACGAATCAACATAAAGTGCCTCGCTTTTGCTGACGACCTTGCAATAATCACCCGGACTACTGAAGAAGCCAAACACGCCATCGAGGAACTTCATGAAATCGCCATCAGGACCGGCCTTCAAATCTCTTACGAGAAAACGCAATACATTGACTCCAAAAGCTCAAATATGACACATGTTGCAACCAAATATGGCAACATCATGCATGTTAAGCACTTCAAGTACCTAGGTGAAATAATTGGAAACACTGGTAAGGAAAGAATGGCTAACAAAACACGTGCGGAGATGTTACGCAAAGCCTATGCAATCACCTGGAATATGTACAACAAGAACTCACTTTCTACCAAAGCAAAACTCCGTCACTACCAAACAGTCATCCTTCCAGAAGCACTCTATGCAATTGAGACTTCATCATTAACTATCTACATCAATGATATTGAGAAAGTTGAACGTCAGATTCTGAGAAAAATATTTGGACCCAAGGTACAAGATGGTATCTGTTGATTCTCCTCAGTTGCACGGAAAAGACGACTGAAATTCTACGGTCATATAGTTCGAATGCAAGACTCTCGATTGACCAAGAAAATCTTCCACATCATCAATGGAACCCGACAGTCCAAAGTACGCTGGCTGGTAGACACCAAACATGACCTCTCAGTAATCAATATAGACCCATTGGCAACTACGCGAACTAAATACAGGCAGGAAATAAATTCAAATAACTTCACATCAACGAATCAATCAGCTAAGAGTTTGAAACTAAAAACGCATGGACGCAAGAAAGAAGACAGGCCCAGAGCGAAAGGATGAGGAAGTTTTTTGAAGATAAAAAGAACTAGACCAGTGCTAAGTAATGGTTCTACGCGCTCCTTAGAGGGCTAAACGAATAAATAATATATATATATATATATATATATATATATATATATATATATATATATATATATATATATATATATATATATATATATATATATATATATATAATCTTCTGTTGAGAACAACGGGTTTTGGGATCTTCATTTGTTGATTGCAAAGAACTTTGTTGAATCGAACTGTTACGACCAAGGAATGAAACAGCCGACATGCAGTTTTCCTAAATAATGTCCTCCAGTTTTGCATTTTTTCCTTTCCAATTCTCTTCTTGAAATAGTAGAGAATATTGAAATACGAGAGAACGAATGTTCTCTTTTGAAATTTTATGTTCTTTTTGGATATTTGAATAATTTTCTCATTGAATTTTTTAAGTTTCCTTTTGCAGGCTGTTTTGCATATGTTTGACGATAAATTTATCAGCGCGAATAGGACCGTCAACGTCGCCTAACCAACGTCGCCTAACCCCATTTGAACCCTCTAAAGGAAAGTTCGGCAATCCATTTCTTTTTGGGGAAACAAACGCTCATGGCAAATCAAACACTAAAAAAATCTTGGTCAAATCTTGGTCAAACGTATCCCATTTTTGTTTTCTTTATTTTTTCAATTTTGGGTTCACGCAGCTCATAAATACAGCAAATCTCTGACAAAATAAAGGATTTATTTTCTCATCAAATTTCTATTTTTCAATATGGTCTACATTTGATACTACACATTTTTCCAAAACTATATTTCTTTTTAGAATTGGTGAAACCACCCTACGTTATAAATAAGCATACAAACTTAAAACAAACTGTGTTCCGTTTGTTTTAAGTTTATATTCCTTTTTATTCCTATTCCTTTTTTTGCATAAATAAATTTTATTAACGAATAATGGTCAAAATGGTGAGTTGAAAGCTCTGAATACTTTTTCGTTTAAGTGAACTATTTTGATATAATTTTCGCTAGGAAAACCGTAATGACGATATTCATTTTCAGTCGCGCTTTGGGAGTTATACCATAATTATTTAATTTGATTGGAGACCTTACACGATTATCAACTTTTGTATTTGAGCACTGATTATTTTAATAATTAAATTTACTCCAAATATAACATATTTATGTTTGAGTGAATAATTTATCAAATATAAATAACAGGAAATAGAAAGGTTTTTGGTGTACTGTCGTATTTAAATTAATAAATTGCTTTATTCATGGAGTTTAGTTTTATTAAAGTGCTTCTAATGGAGAAAAATTTTAAATATTCGTGTTATGGATAAATGTTCTTTCTATTTTTATAATACAATTTATTTGCATGAAAATTAATGAACTAAAACTAACCAATAATTTCTAAAGTCCACATAAAAGATTACAAAAGTTTTGCTTCAGAGTAATGTTAGAATATTTAATTGAGAGATTTTATAAATGGAAAATGTTGTTTATTGTTTACTAAGAGCTGTTAATAGTTTCGGTTGTAAATATATTGTTTTACCGGATGCAATTCAATTGTTATAAAAAAAATTATAATTCCACAGTTTCAATTGCTTCCTTCTATTATAGTTATAAAATCATTATTGAATATTTTGGTTTATTTAGAGTTTTTGGTAGGTTTAGAGTAATTTTACTATTATACTAGCTTTACTTTAATTATACTACACAATTTTTATCATTTAAAAATTGTAGTATACCATTTTTATAAATTTTTATTAATTATATTAATTAACCATTTTGCCTAGTGCATTGGTTCAGGCTGGTAGAATTCGTTCTTCTGGTCTCTGTTTGCAGGAAATTGATTCAAGATCCTTGACATACTCATTTGAAATAAATACATTGTCGCCTAAAGACTGGATGAAGCCTGGCCCCCTTCTAACCAATAATGAGAGGGTGTCAATGGTAATTGACTATCTCGTATCTCGTGAAAATAGTAGGAGCGATAGTACATTAACAATAAGTTGTAACTGTATCTGGCGAGTCATCACATTCATGAAGTCTGAAATTTTGCTTAATATTTTTGAAAAAGCTTCATTAAATTATTTTAAATATTTGTTACAAAAAAAACATTTTGGGGCTCTTAAAAATACTTTTAATTAAAAAAAGTCATGGCCAAACGAAGTGCTTCAACACCAAACGAAAAAATAACAATAAAAATTTAAAATTTTTTTTTAAATATAATTTAAAAAAAAACGATTCTGGGATTCCAAAAAAAATTAATCAAAAGAAATGGTAGGCAAACATGGTCAAACGAAGTTTTTCTAACATGGCATTATCAAATTTAGACAAAATGCATTTTGGGATGCTAGGCCCCTAATTATATTTTTATAATATCTTTTGAACGGAATGTGGGCAAACAAAATTATTTGGTGATCAATCATGGCCAAATCTTGGTTAAATGTTTCCCATTTTAATTTTTTTATTTTTCCAATTTTGGGGGGCTATCTTCGTGCAGCCGTATTTATGACCTTGTTATTATGAATTTATGTTTTGTTACACTTCTGAAAAGAAAAGTGTCATAAATTTCTCCCTGATCTGTGAATTTTATATCATCGTGCTGCCCTTCAACGTTGACGCGGGACCGCACTAAGGTCTACAGTCTAGCAATTTACTCCAGATTAGTAGAGAGGCTCTAGTTGTAAGTCGAATTCAAATATTCAGTGTGAAATATTATTTGATTTTGCGAAATAAAAAATTTATTTGTTAGTATATATATATATATATATATATATATATATATATATATATATATATTTTGCTTATTATATATATATATATATATATATATATATATATATATATATATATAAATCTATCTATATTTACGTATACTGGAATTTACGTCTAGTATACGATTAACGCTTAACCCGCAAGGACGTACATATCTCTTGAGAATGGCGAATGTTAGTTTCCCTCAACCATCAACATCAACGCGGAATCCCCGAGAAATGTAATCGTATACACACAAATACACTGCTCAAAACAATGAGCGGATTACTATTTCGTGCCTCCATAAAATTCAAACGGGAAATTATATGCAAATAAAATTAAGAGCATCTGAAAGACGCTCTATTTAATTGTTTTAATTGGCACATATGGAAGTGTCAGCATCACGTATTTTTAAAGTACCCGTAATAATTAACAACAACTACCAAAACCAAAGTGCAAAACGATTTTAAATTAATTGTTAATATAAACTTTTGTACATAAAGTGGTAACTTAATGACGATTAAGTGCACCCATAGCAGGAATAACGGCAATACACCGTCTTGGCATGCTTCGCAAAAGTCTTCGAAGGCCTTGTTGTGGTATAACGTTCCATTCTTCAATAAGAGTCGCCGTTAGCTGACCACGGACACCTCTGTCGAGCATATCCCAAACATGCTCTATGGTATTTAAATCAGGACTTAACGCAGGCCATACCATTGTTTGAATATCCAGTTCTTGTAGGAACTCTAAAGTGATTCTGATATGTGATCTTGCTTTATCTTGCATTAACAAAAAATTGGTCCTATGCCATATGCTACAGGCACAACATATTGAACTAACGCAATGTCAACATAGAGATTAGCGTTAAGATTTCCTAGAATTACAACAAGGTCGGTTCTATTAAAGACACTAATCCCACCCCAAACCATAACTGAACCACCTCCAAATCTTGCAACTTCCTGGACATTAGCAACTGCGTAGCGTTCTCCTGGGCATCTACACACGTACCTACTCGGCCATCGCAATAAGTAATACGGAACCTTGATTCGTCCGTGGAGAGTATAGACCTCCATTGTCGAAGTTTCCATGCGACAAGTTTCGTGCAAAATTGATCCTTGATATTCTGTGGCGTCTTGTGAAAGAGGGTTTTCGGACATCTTGCCCTGAAATTTGATTCCCTCAACCTACTCATGATTGTCTGGTATGATACAGTGACCCCATGGGCCGTCCTAAGAAAAATTAAGAAGTCTTTCACTGTAGAAACTGTTTTGCGAGGACTCTAAATCAGTTAAAATCGGTCATGATTTTGAGTTGTTTTTCTTTTGACCGGCATTCAAGTACCTGATCCACAATCACTAAATAACAGACAGGGTTACGTTGTAGTTTCTTGAAACTTGTCGAAGGCTTTCGTCATTTACAATTAATGTTATACAGCAGGAAGAATTTCGTTGAGAGCACTTCGTTGAGATAACACATTTTCACTCTTCTTAAGTCAAACCGTCAGTTGCAAACATTTTCGTCTGTATATTGATCTGAACGAAGCCTTGATATCTTGATATTTCACTTTAGTTTTGGAAGTTCTTGCAAATTATTATGGACATTCCGGAAAAATGCCATGCTGATAATTCCCTATGTGTATATATATATATATATATATATATATATATATATATATATATATATATATATATATATATATATATAAAAGGAGGTAATAGGGAAAAAGGAGGTAGGGCAAAAAGGAGGTAATAATAATGCCAACCACAGCAAAACATCTGCTGCCGTACGGACTTACTACCCGTATGATGAGAGTGAATGGGATCTATTATCAGGGACTCACTCGCCCTGGACTCATCCATCCCACCAGCAAAAATCAACCACGAACTTGGCATGATGGAAACACAAGCTACAATGCAACTACCTCAGGCCCTAGCCATGACGAGCTAAGGTAAACCTGGTTATTCGGATTCTGGTTGACCAGGACATCATGCAGGGAAGAGCCGGAGCTTCCCAAAACTCCTCAAACCCAAGAGTAAGCACTTAATAGGTACTCTCAACGTACAGACGCTGACCAAAACAGGAAAACTAATGACGCTGACGGACACCTGCGATAAATTCAGTATCCTCATACTTGCAGTACAAGAAACACGATTTCGTGATTGTGATCACTTTGACTCTGGTGGATATCGTATCTACAAGGGAAAGCCTGCAGTCAAGCTAAGAAATAGTAATTTACATATGTTGGGAACCGCATTTCTAGTACATAACAATATCGAGAACTCTGTGCTAGAATTCTCATCACCTTCGGAACGGATCTTCCTACTCAAAATTAAATGCGCTAACAAGGCCTAAACACTGATTAACGCACATGCTCCTGTTAACAATGACACTGACAAGAACAAAGTGGAGAAGTTCTGGTCACAGCTAGAACGGGCACTCAACGAGATCCCTCAACACCATATCAAGATCCTCCTCGGAGATTTCAATGCACAAATCGGCAGAGAAATGGAGAACAGGCACATCACTGGGAATTTTTCGGCACACAAAAAGACAAATGCCAATAGACATCGCCTAATCAACATATGTGGATTGGCTATCCCCCAACTAATGTCCACACACTTTAAGAAACCACCACGCAAGATGACAACCAGGAAATCACCAATCAACCACATATGGGAATACCAAATCGATCACGTAGCGATAACCAGAAAATCCTCCCCAGAAATCATGAACGCGAGGGTACGCAAGGGTTACGTGGAGTCCTACCATTATCTTTCACAAATTAAAACATGCTTCTTACGTAACAGAAGGAAGTGTCAAAAATCTAAATTCCCGCGTATATATCCAAACTACCTAAGAGAACACGCGGAGGACTTCGCACAATCACTACAGACCGACACACAAACATGGGACGAACTTCTTCAGATAATCCAGCAATCGGCAAGGAAACTCGGTCAACCGCCACGAAAACGAAAACACAGATGATGGATAATGGAATGCGACAGGGCCCTTGAATCCCGTATACTTGCGTGGAAGACTTGGCATAGCAACAAGACACAAGAGAATTGGCAGAATTGCCTAAAAATGCAGAGGGAAACATCCAAAACGATCAGACACATTAAACAGACATACCATTTCAGAAAATTAGAGGAAATCGACAATGAGTTCAAAAGAAATAACACGCGAATCTTCTACAGAACATTTAGGGAAGAACTGATGAACTACCACCGAGCCTCTGCTTCGGTCGGCCCGATGGAATCCTTGAAACCAACACAAAAGCGAACTGCGAAATTCTGAAACAATACTTCGAGAACCTACAGAACTGTGAACCCTCTCAAGAAAGACTCCAATACCACATAGCCGCCCCTAACCAGGACTAAGTTCCACCAAAACATGAGGAAATACGAAACATCATTTTACACCTAAAAAACACAATGCACCAGGGGAAGACGGCTTAATCGCTGAATTGCTCAAGATCGGAGGTGTACTCTTGATTGACAGACTGCAAGCTCTCATTGGAAATACATGGAAGAGCGGCATCATACCAGCGGACTGGAGAAATGCTTTGATCCACCCACTACACAAAAAGGGCGACAAGACTGATCCAAACAATTACCGAGGCATTTCCCTTCTATCAATCGCCTACAAAGTTCTCCCACGTGCCCTCCTCACAAAACTGGAAGAATAGACAGAACATCTGATCGGTGATTGATTGTGACACAGTTTTTACTTTCGTAGACTTCAAGAGGGCCTATGCCTCGATTGACCGCATAACTCTGTATAATACACTTCATGAATACGGTGTGGATAGTAAAACAACCATGTTAATCGAACAGACTTTGTCAGGCACAATATCTAAAGTAAAATTCATGTGTAAAATCTCCGAGCCTTTTCAAATCAGTACTGGAGTAAGACAGGGTGATGGATTGTCCCCACTCCTCTGCAACCTGGTACTAGATAAGAAAATCAAAATATGGGAGAAAGAAGTACCTGGAGTATATATGGGAACAAAGAACAAACGAATCAATATAAAGTGCCTCACTTTTGCTGACGACCTTGCAATAATCACCCGGACTACTGAAGAAGCGAAACACGCCATCGAAGAACTTCATGAAATCGCCATCTGGACCGGCCTTCAAATCTCTTATGAGAAAACGCAATACATAGATTCCAAGAGCTCAAATATGACACATCTTGCAACCAAATATGGCAACATCATACAAGTTAATCAACTTCAAGTACCTAGATGAAATAATTGGAAACACTGGAAAGGAAATAATGGTTAACAAGTCACGTGCAGAAAAGTTACGCAAAGCCTATGCAATCACCTGGAATATCTACAACAAGAAAGCACTTTCTACCAATGCAAAACTCCGTCACTACCATACAGTTATCCTTCCAGAAGCACTCTATGCAATTGAGACTTCATCATTAACCATCTACATCAATGATATTGAGAAAGTAGAACGTCAGATACTGAGAAAAATATTTGGACCCAAGGTACAAGATGGTATCTGGATGCGTAAATGCTCACAAGAACTGTATTCCCTGACAGAACGATTCTCCTCATTTGCACAGAAAAGACGTCTGAAATTCTACGGTCATATAGTACGAATGGGCGGCTCTCGATTGACCAAGAAAATCTTCCACATCATCAATGGAACCCGACAGTCCAAAGTACGCCTACAAGGCGTAGACACCCAACATGACCTCTCAGTAGTCAATATAGACCCATTGGCAACTACGCGAACTAAATACAGGCAAGGAATAAATTCACATAACTTTGCATCAAAGAATCCAACAGCTAAGTGTTTGAAACTAAAAAACGCGTGGACACAAGAAATAAGACAGGCCCAGAGCGAAAGGATGGGGAACTTTTGGGACAAAACAGAACAAGATGACCAGTGCTAAGTAATGGTTCTACGCGCTCCTTAGCGGGCTAATCGAATAAATAATATATATATATATATATATATATATATATATATATATATATATATATATATATATATATATATGTATATATATATATATATATATATATATATATGTTGTATTTGAGGTTTTCGCGGATACATACCTGTGTTGTATTGTTTTCTCGGGGATTCCGCGTTGATGCTGAGGGTTGGCTCTGAAAAGAACCGGATTCTCGACGTTTCGGCGAACTAACATTCGCCATTCTCAAGAGATATATGCGTCCGTGCGGGTCAACCGTTAGACGCATACTTATACGCATACGCAGGGGTACGCAGTATGCGTCTAACGGTTGACCCGTAATTATATATATAATATATATATATATATATATATATATATATATATATATATATATATATATATATATATATATATATATATATAATTTATTCGTTGTCGTTAACCTGACGAAGTTTTGCACGCTCTGTGACATCTGTTTCTGCTGCTGTTTCCGCTACTTTTATAACGAAAATTTGATCAAGACGAAATTTTTTTTGAAAATTGCAAAATTTGGCAAGAGCAGAAAATGGTTATAGAATGGAACTCAAGTGCAATATTTGGAGAACTGACCAAAGACTACAAGTACACAATTGCGACGTATTTAAATCCGCCATATAAATCTCATTTTTTCAACAACAAAACTACGGAGCAAGTTGCGTCGAAAATAGTATATATGACCAGCAGGACCAGAGAATCCAGAGAGACCCCTAGTCTCACTTGTAATGACATCGTACCTTCCATCAAAAAGCGACGAACTCAAATTGACAACAAAGTTCAACCTACGTCTTCATCAATGATGAAATTCAGGAGTATGTTCAGTAGTATGAAAATGTGGTGGAAATTTAATGCACACAAATATCATAATTTTTTGCCATTAATGCGACAATTATATTTAACAGCTCCAAGGATTGTCGCTACTGAGCAATTCTTTGGCGGATCTAGTCCTATCTATGAAGGAGAGCGGAACAGAATGTTAGGTGCAATTTTGAATATTACTTTTTTTAACTAAAAACTGTTTTTGTAAAAATATGAATATGTTTTCATAATATTTACACTCTCGCATCCGTTTCCGCTTCCGCTAAAATTTACATATTACATCTGTTTCCGTTTCTATTTATATTTAACAAAACATCTCAAGCAGTTCTCTGAATTCATTGACACTGAGTATAATTCTTTACTTCCAGAAATTTATCGTTTATTACATACGTTTGATGCAGGTGAATAATATTTCCATCAATCGACAATGCACCGAAAATTTTAATAAACCCTTTTGAAAATGAATTGAACAAAACCTTTTTCCTGTTATACATTCTTCAATGTCAGTTTCCATGTGAGAAATCAACAAATGGAAAAAAGTTGAAGTTCGATCATGGAAATTATGGAAACAATGGCCATTATCAAGAATGTGTAAGATTCCTTGGAAGAAATGATTAATAATGACTTCATAACGCTAGAAATCCTAAACATTTTAAAGAAAGCTGAAGAAAATGGTATTGGAGTAGATATAATTATTATTATATAATTTCAGGTCTAATATGACTATATAAAAATACTATCTTCAACTATGGGTTGTATCTTTCAGAAATTTTAAATAAAAGAATTATCAAAAAGGTTTTAGTTGGTGGTAACTAATTGATTACCTACAGTAAGTACAACATGACAATTTTTATGAAAAAACTGGTCACCGAATGATGCTGAGAATCTAATACGTGTGAAATGGACAAAGAATTTTAATACGTGCGCTGTATAAGAATCACATAGGGAACGCTTAAAACGGCACAGTATATGTTTGCCATTTCAAGCCGTAACGTAAAGGTGGAGCGAATATTTTCGATTATTCAGGCTGGTGGACCAAAGAGCGCAATAAATTATTGCCAGATCTTCTTCATCAGCTTTCCTTCGTCCTCTCCTGGACATAAGCCTCTTCGTCATCTGGCGACTTTAGGCTTTGCGGTGGCAGTCTTTACCAGCGATCGATTAAATGCCGCTCAACCACCTTCTTTGTGGACGACCCCTGCCCCCTTATTGTTTCTCTAGGTCGCCACTGGGAAATTCTGGCCGTCCACCTGTTGTTGCTTTGTCTTGCGACTTGTCCGACCCGACGCCATTTTAACTGCGCTATGCGTTCAATAACGTCGGATACTCCCCATCTTCCTTTGATAATTTCATTCCTGACTTTGTCTCTTAATGAAATCCCAATTATTTAGCGCTCCGCGGCCCGATGAGTTACCCTTAATAACCCTTTCGAAGACTATGTCGTTCGCTAAGCGAAGGTGGTTTAGTTAAGTCCCATCAATTTTTAAATATATTTGCTCCCTGTGAAGTTTCTTGAAGACGTCTTGCAAGCTCAGTGTAAATAGTTTCGGGGGATACGATCTCCCCGTAACTATTTACACTGAGCTTGACGTACTCCTCTCCGTATATTTAGTTTGTTGTTATAGGGAGAGGAGTACGTCAAGGGGTACAATCTCCCCGAAACTATATATCGTCAGATAGTATGGAAGAATTTATTTTTACAAAATTGTAAACATTCATTGTAAACATTCAAAACATTCGGTGAAATTCCTATGTGAATCTTCAATAATAAAAGTAGAATAAATAAATAAATCACTACGTTTCAATTCACTCTTCACTTATAACATAAATTAATATAATTATAAGTACAACTTGACCTCTTGCATTTTCATGCCACGAGAGATCATGTGGGGTTTCTAAAAAAACACTTTAACCTGATAAAATTAATAATAATGAACATCCCAGACGCGTTTCTAACTTTTGGAGATTAATGAAAAATCCATACTGATTAAGCCAAAAGGCAGAAACGCGTCTATGGATGTTCATTTTTTTAATCTTATCAGGTCAAGTGTTTTTTTTAAAACCCCACATGATATCTCGTGGCATGAAAATGCAAGAGGTCAAGTTGTACTTATAATTATATTAATTTATCTTATAAGTCAAGAGTGAATTGAAACATAGTGATTTATTCATTTATTCAACATTTAAAAGTGTTCTCAATTTTATGACTTCATTTTAAACTAAAATATTGATGAAAATATTCTAGATAAAATTGGCCAAGGAGGCCAGGGAAGAAAATTTCAATAAATATATTTTTAAATACCAAAACGTATTATTTTTATTTCATCAGTGGAATTAGTTTAAATGGTTTATAGTTTGTCCTCTTTTGCATGACAGTCAATTTCTTATGATTGTCCTATATTTTGAACGTCATTCCTCCTAGTTTATCATTTTGAAACAGGGCAACCCTTAACAATCAATCACCATAAAATTAATTATTATATTCTTATTAATTATATATTTTTGTATGCAATATTTATTTATATATCGAAACAAATAACATTTTTCATTGTTAATTCATGATTTATTTATTACTTTGGAAACTAAAGTAAAGTCGTTTTTTTTTTTAATTTTAACATTCCATCCATCCATCCAGCCCTCTGTGGGTCTTAGCCTCCTCCTTTCTTAGCCTCGTTTAGCATTCTTTTCCATCCTTTTCTGTCCGCTGCTGCTCTTTTCCAGTTCCTTATGTCAATTTTAACATTCCGCCTGTCATTAAATGTTTTTAGCATAATGTTAAATAATTCCGAAACATTAAACCGAAAAATTAAACGCCGCTAGAGAAGGTCATGGCAGCACAAAAGATGTAAATATGCCAGAGGGACAAATACCACGGTTAGTAAATGCTAGCCAATGAGAGTTAAATCCAGATAACGACACGTGGGAAACACAACGTCGCAGAGTGAAATCCAGAACACCCAATATAATTGTTGGGACAAATGACGTAACCGAAATAAGAGCGGCCGTGCGTTATAAGCATCTGCATGTTTACCGTCTGCACCCGCAGCTTTCTGAAAAAGAGGTTGTTTCTTATCTAGACACCAAGAATTTCAAACAAGTTTTATGTAATAAGCTTTTGTCGAGGCATCCTGAAGAATATGCCTCTTTTAAAGTCTCGGTATCCGAGGATGACTTCTGATCCGAGAATCTGAAGAACCCTGAAATCTGGCCACGCAACACTTGAGTTAACCATTTTTTAAGATTGGACAAAGCCTCACGGAGAATATAATGCACAAAACGGAAAATAATTTACCATCCTATGTAAGTCTTATTAATCAGAACACGCAATCCCTTGGAAACTCAGTAGATAAAATTTAATTCATGCTAGAAAATAACAAAAATTGTTCTTACCTTGTTCGGAGCACTTGAAGAATTCGTGGCAATTAGACACTGTCAAGATTAAGAACTTTAACCTAGTGGCTCATTTCTGCAGAGCAGAAGGCTTACATGGTGGAGTTGCTTTATTTTGCAAGGAAGGCACTGAAAGTACATTAAGGAGAGACATAGGCGATATTGCTGAGCAATTCGTATTCGAGTGTGCTGGTATTGAAACTTTAATAAATAATGAAATATTATTAATTGTAGCGATCTACAGAGCGCCGCTAACCAATAAGCGACTATTTTTCGATAAGTTACACGAATTGTTAGTACTTTTAGCCAATGAAGGTAAGCCTTTTATAATTTCAGGAGATTTTAATATAGATGCCATCAAGAAGAATGTCTTGAGTCAGCAGTTCTTTTCCCTATTAAACTCTTTTAATGCTCTGCCACTGGCCGATGAAGTCAGCTATCCAAGTGCAGGATCGTGCCTTGACAATATAATAGTAAGTGTGGATTTTGATTATGAATGCAAAACTATTAATTTTCTAGTTTCGGACCATTATGCTCAGCTACTGGTAATAAAATCCTACTGGTAATAAAAAAATGAGCAAGAACCATTACTTTATACCTAAAAGAATATATAGCGAAGACAACAAAATGTATCACAGAGTATTATTGGAGAAAGCTGAATGGGACGATCTCCTGAAGATCGAGTGTTCCAACATCAATACTCAGTTGAAATTTTTTATTGAGAAATACTTCTCCTTATTCAACCAGGCTTTCCCGTTAGTCCACATTAATACCAGACGAGCACCACCACGCGTTTTTGCGAAGCCGAAGCTAATACGTATCAAAAAAGACTTGGAATTGATACAAATAATAGCTCTCTGGGATTGTAGGTATAAGGTAATTTACAATAATTTACGTAGGAGATATTACAAGCTATTGAGAAATGACAAAAAACACAGTTTCATTAAACAACTGCAATCATCCTCTAACATCCAAAAAACTGTATGGTCAATAGTATCTCACAAATTAGAATTAAACAACCAATTTACTGTGATAAGAAGGTGTTATCACAAGCAGATGTTACAAAAATTAATGATTACTTTGCCAGCAAAGACTCAACCCTATCGGACTAGGTAAAAAAACCTAGCATACCCTACAACAACATTATAATGGAAAATAATACCTCTATATTTCTAAAGCCAGTGTCGAGGGAAGATCTTGCTGACACAATAAACTCAGAGTAATTATTAAGATCAGAATAATACTCAGAGCTCAGTTAATGATGATATACCTTGTATAATTATCAAACATTCAATTTTAAATATACTAGGTCCTCTAGAGCATATATTCTTTTATGTACGGGTCTTTCCCTGACTTATTGAAAGTTGCTCCTATCTAACCTATTCATAAATCGGGTGTTAAAACGGATATAGGCAATTATAGGCCAATCAGCATACTATCTACTTTTTCTAAGATCTTCGAGAAACTCGTATGCTCGAGATTAATATCATTTGCTAACAAATTTCAATTAATTAACCATCAACAGCATGGTTTTATTAAAGGCAAAGGCATCGACACAGCCTGTTATGAGATAATTAGTGGCATTATGAATAATTTGGAAACAAAAAATGTACCTATGGGTATGCTAATGGATCTGTCCAAAGCTTATGATCTGGTGGACCATGGCATACTGTTTCAAAAGCTATATAATTATGGAATCAGGGGGGTCGCACTGGATTGGATAAAATCCTTTTTAACAAACCGAGTACATATAACAAAATTAGTTACTAAGAATGGTGTTGTTAAATTAACACCAAGAGGCATAAACATGGGTGTTCCGCAGGGAAACACTATTGGCCCCTTGCTGTTTACTCTGTTTATAAGTGACTCACCTCAAGTATCCATAGCTCCACAAAATTTGCTAGTCAACTATGCTGACGATACCACCGTTTTGATTAGTAATAAATCTGTACAGGACATTGGCTTCAATGCCAATCGTGCCATGAGCTCGCTTATGGCCTGGTTTACAGAAAACAGGTTGGTTATAAATAAAGATAAAACTAATATAATACTCTTCCAAACGAAGCGATCTACAGAAGCATACAAGATATTCAGACTCAGTTCTCTATGCGGCTTTTGGGGCTTTATTTCGACTGTAACCTGGACTGGTCAATTTACATAAACAAAGTATTAGCGAAACTTAATAAAGCAGTATATGCTTTTAGAAGACTATGCAAATACGTAGATCCAAATATTTTAAAGATGGTCTACTTCGCAAATTTTCAGTCCCATCTTAGATTTGCTAACATATTCTGAGGCAATGGAGTTCAAATTAACACCATATTCAGAGCTCAGAAACAAGCACTACGCATTCTGCTTAACCTACAATTCAGAGTGTCTTGCAGGGGACATTTCTGCAGAAATAACGTATTAACATGCACGGCTATTTACGTATGTGAAAGCGTCATATTTTTATTTAAACATAAGGATCTGTTCGATACTTCACTAAGCCTACTGAATGAGAAACCAGACATAACAAAGTAACCTACGACCTTCATAAACATAAATTGACGATATTTAACCTCCTACCAAAGGATATCAAGAAAATTGGAAATCTAAAGACTCTAAAAGCTGAACTTATTAATTTATCAAATAATATAGAGCCATATAATATTGGTGAATTTGCAACAAAAGTGAAAAGTATATAATGATTTATTCTGTGTGTATTTATGTGTGTATGTATATATATATATATATATATATATATATATATATATATATATATATATATATATGTGTGTGTATGTATACATGTATATATAAAGAAAGATGTATGGACTATTTTGTACTATCCTAATGTATACATTTATTTTGTTCTCAGTAACAACACTATTGACACATTTCACTTAGAATTTTTTTGTTTTGTAAATTTATTTAATATTTTAATACATACCCATATATCCAACAATTAAAAATATTAACAGAAGTACTTTTTAATAGAAAACGTAAAATTTAAAACAGCACTAAATATTCCATAAAATCCCGATTATACTTCTACAAATAATAGAAATGTCCATAAAAACACTGAAAACATAATGAAAAACTCGAAAATCGAATCGAAAAAGTATCATTTTATAGTATTATTATTTTTACGTATATTTGATACTTATCGAGTAATTTTATAGGCTATAAACATTTTAATTACAATTAATTAAAATTTTTTTAGTACAACACAATTTTAATGTTTTGTTTCGATTTTCCATAAATATTCTCGCAAAAAAGTCTCAAAATATATTTTACAATGCAATTTTAGTTTGGTTTACAGACATTAAATCGAAAATATTTAAATATTTTTAAAATCAAATAGATTCAAATTTTCATATGTTATGTTTTCATGTATATAAAATAGTATTAAAAGCTGAAAGAAAAATCTATTTTGTAAGTCTTAAAAATATACGCATTTATTTTTACATATCTTGCATTTATATTTACGCATAATTACATTACTTGCAAATTAGCAAACCTTTCACCGTTCATAGTTCTGATGAACTGTTCGAAAAAATCATAACATATAATTGTTATTTTCAATAATGAAAAACATCTAACAAATATTTAGCAACAAAAGGTATTAAAATGGTTATATAAATCGTAATTAATTCTCAAAATATTTGTAACTAATTTGAACAACAATATAATATACAAACATGTTTTAACGAATTGAAAGTTAATCGAAATCTCGAATAAATTAAAGACAAATGTTTTAAAACTAGTTGAATAGTAGAAATACATTATTACGAACACAAATTCAATATTTACTAGTAATATCAATTTATATAAACCAAAAATAATACAATAATGAATTCAATCAAGATTCTTTCAACGAAATAAAATATTCAGAAACAGTATAATTCAAGATATTATTTAATCAGAGACAAGAATCGAACGACATTTTGTGTATTTTCATTTAAATGAATTGAAAATTATGTGCATATTTTCGAATTTCCATTATTTTCATTTATTATTCAAAATTTATTCCTATCATAAAGAGAAAATCATCTTTATAGATATGCAATATCAATGATATTTACTCAATATGTTATTGAAATGTATGATGAATCTTTCAAGGAAATAATATATTAACCAATATTTTGATTGTCAATTAAACTTGATATCACTAATTACATCATTTCAAAAATCACAAAAACAATCACCAATTCAAAATATATAAAACCTGTATTGATTTCTAAATTTCAATTAATTTCTTAATTTAATTATATTAAATTTATTCTTTACAATAAAGTATGAATTGTGTTTGTAAATATCGAATTTTAATAAAACATATACAATGTGCTGTTAAATTTTGGAATTAAACCAATAATTTATTTTTATTACTCATGCGCGAAAGGTACTTCTTGACGCACGTTTTTTTAATGCGAGAAATGCCACTTCTCGTTGTATTTCCACATAACCTAGGTAACGCAAGCAAATATTCAATATCGCTAGGTTATATTAAAAAAAACAAATAAATAAATAAAATAAACACAATCAAGACCTCGATATTAAAAAAGTGACGCAAGTGTCAGAAATTTTTTCATTACAAAATATTAATAAAAAATAAATAAAACTTTAAAAAGTGAGTGTAAATTCTATGGTTGTTCAATATTGTAATTGTTGCGCGTTGCGACTGCTCAAGTTTCTTCGAGAAACATTCATTTTAAGTAAAACATACAGTTCACTAATTATAAAAGGTTATATAATATTGCATTTTAATTATAATAAATATTCTAATATTAATCAACCTATTTAAAATTTATTATTGACCCAACAATTGTTATACCGAAGACGAAGGAGAGTTCTTATGACGAATCCACATCACCGGAGACAATTGAAAAAGGAAATTCTTCATTTTTGATACCATATTTATTGGATGGCCCCTGGAACCCAAACTTGTAAGATACTCCCGCATGACTAATAACAAATATTCTTTGTAACACTGGCGGTATTGCCAATTGCCCACTCGAGCGAATGTGCGCACTTCGTTCGTGCGCCCAATTTCGCTCTCCCGTCAAATTGACAACTTACCGCCCTAGTTATAAAATATTCTATTAATTACTGTTTTTGGGATAATCACTCCGACACGTAAATATTATTTTCCAAAATGCAATGTTATATCGAAAAAAATTTTGATGGTGTAAAAATTTGTTACATTAAAAAATTTTCGAGATAACTTATTTGAATTTTAAGATAACCAACATTACCCAGTTTAGAAAAATGGGTTAACAAACAAGAAAATCTTAATAATTTTACATGTTCTCAAAGAAGTCGGTTTTATTTACAAAAAATACACTTTTTTATAAACTCTCTTTTTTCTCGGTCTTTTTTTTTTAATTGCATTCCTTACTTGTTTCTTTTGTTTCTGATTAGGGCGAAGTAAATTTCTTTTTAATAAATCTAGCAAGCTTAGTTCAAATAGTTCCGTGTAGCTGCTTGTAGCCAAACTTTGATTACATTAACTAATAAAAAATAATTCATCTATCTGAAATTTTATTACAATGGTACGTCATTTGAATGAACGAGAAAGAATAGAGATTCTAATGATGGTTTAATACGGCGATAGGAAACGCACTCATGAAGAAGCATGTGAGTTATACAATCAAGAACATCCTGATAGACCCCCGATTGTTAAATCAACAGTGAGTAAATTGGTCGCCAAATACAAAAGAACTGGATCCGTAAATGATATGCCGCGACAAGGCATATCATTTACGGCCTGCGGTAAATGAAGAAACCAAATTAACGATGCTACTTGAGGCTGATGAAGACCATCATATTTCAACAAGACAAATTGCTCTAAACAAGAATGTAGACCGTTCTGTAGTTGACAAATTATTTTAAAAAAAGTACCACCCGTACAAAGTGCAACTGATCCACGAGTTACACGAAGGTGATACAGATCGCCATTTACAATTTTGTGAGGAGTTCAGATTGCGCTGTTTTAATTTTTTAAACAACGTATTTTTTTCTGATGTAGCCACCTTTTGCTTGAATGGATCAGATCAGGTCAGTGGAAAAATCCTAATTGTACGCAAGAATCCCACAGTCAACGTGGGCAACCAAGGCAAATTAAACGTGTGGGTGGGCGGTTATCATAGTGGGGCGTTTTATAGGACCCTACTTGTTTAAGGAAACCTGACAGCTGCTCGATATCTATATATTTGGCGATTTGATTTGGTGCCATCCCTAGCAGTTCTTCTTAGACACAATGAAGATGACTATGTACCTCATAAGAATATTTTTTCCGGTTTCAGCAGAATGGGGCGCCTGCTCACTTTGGTTTAGAAGTTCGTTAATATCTTGACGCCACGTTGCCTGGAAGATGGATAGAACGTCGGGGATCAATGGAGTGGCCTCCGCGTTCTCCCGACTTAATCCCATTATAATTGTATCTATGGAGTTATCTAAAATCGCGAATTTATTTCAACAGACCTAATAATTTAGAGGATTTAAAACTCCCAATTCGCACAGAAATGAAACAAATCAGTAAGCAGATGATTGAGCGCAGTGTAGAAAATGTTTACGCTCGTGTAGGTCTGTTTCAAATGGTTGGTGGCGGATACTTTGAACATTTACGTTGAATTTGTTTTGTATTTAATTTGGGTTTAATTTTATTTTTTATATTAAATGTTAAATTTAACTTAATTTAATTTTTTATAATCGCCGTTTGTAGTAATAAACGGAAGCAAAAGCTAGAGAAACAAGTGAGAATTTAAAAAAAGGCCGAGAAAATAGAGTTTATAAAAATATGTATATTTATAACATAAAACCGGCTTGTTTGAAGACAAATTATTAAGATTTTCTTGTTTCAAACACATTTTCCTAAACCAGATAATGTTAGTTATCTTAATATTCAAATTAGTTTATTCGAAAATTTTCTGATAACATATCAAAATTTTTACACAAGCATTTAGACAATTATGGCTATAATTGGGTCTATAATAATTAAAGGTGTATCTAATTCGAGAATAGAAGAATAGTGGTTTTCAATTAAAAATAACCTAAAGAATTTTTTTTACGCCATAACATTGCATTCTGGAAAATAATATTGACATGTCCGAGCGATTATCCCAAAAACAGTAAATAAAGAAATTATTTTTTTAATTCCAAACTTTAACACCACACTATACTTAATCCGTTCAAAGCTTTCGACGAGTCTTTATACTAATAATATTCCATAAAACATGATACATCGTATTAAATCATACGCAAATCAAACAATATTTCATGTCTTTTGTGTAAATCATTGCTTTATTTTGAAATTTAAATTATTTTACAACCATGATTTATTCGTCTCTTTAATGAATAAATTACGGTTGTAAACATAATATTTTAATGATTTTGACTAATCTGTTTAAGGTTCTCAATTAATTTTTGAGCGAAATAAAATACCCATAAAAAGTTTGATTGTTTGATTGTGAAATGTGAAACTGAAATGTGAAGTGTGAAATATTTAATTAAATCAAACGAAAACCGAACGATATTGCATGTATTTCAAACTAAATGAAATGTAAATAATATGTTTATTTAAAATTTTGAAACCTTTTCATAAAATATTTCCAATTTATTCATATGAATAAAGAACGACTTATGTTTAAAGATATCTATTTTTTAATATTTACTCAATCTGTTCAAGGCATCTGATGGGAAATTTTCCAGAGATATAACAAGTCACCGTACATTAATTGTGATACGATAAAACGTGATACCTAATTACATAATTTAAAAATTAAATTTAATGAAATATTCTAAATTTATTCATAACAATAAAGGAAGAATGATATTATATATATATATATATATATATATATATATATATATATATATATATATATATATACAAACATACAAAATGTTTGTTTGTTTATTTTCACTGATATTTACTCAAATCGGTCAAGATTTTCGATTATTTCATAATTTATTTATATCAATATCCTCAAGTTTATTTAATATTTTTTATAAGTCATCCGCGAAAAGTACTTCTTGACGTAGATTATTTATATTTTTTACGAAAAATGTCACAACTCGTTGTATATCCAGATAACCTAGGTAACGCACGCAAATATTCAATATCAGTAGGTTATATTAAAATAAACAAATAAATAAAAATAAAATGAACGCAATCAAGACCGTGATATTAATTCATTAGCGTCCATTGTACTCGCTCGAGTACAAAAAATATTGAGACATTCCTTGACCTCTACCGCAATCTATATTTAAATAGCTGCTTTGCGCATTGTAGGTAATTACTAACGAAGCATATAGCAATCTATAATACAGGTATATATCTTACCATCGGCAACTGTTGACATTTGCAGCTATGTTTTGAATCGGTAACGTGGTAACAGATACATTTCGCATTGCACTCCCTTCTGAAAAGTGTACTTACATACTTGAATAAAAGTTGCAATTAATTTTGGCATTTGTTTTGTGTAAGTAGGACTTGATTATTTATAAATTGTGATAGTAAGCCGCCTGCACGCCGATTTGTTGATTTTATATGAGGTCCTATTACTCGCTGTACTCGTGCGAGTACAGTGGGCTAATGTAGGTTTAGAGCGTTACTTTTGAGCGAAATTTTGTACACCGTAAACCCTTTTTAGATCCTCATCATGAAAGAATCCGATTTTCCCACTATATCATCCCCATGTTGTTATGACAGAAGATTTACCAATATAACAGCAGCTGTAGATGGCATAGAAACATCAGAAAAAACTGGTGATGTATATATGGTTGTTATACCACCTGGCGTTGATGAACAAACCGATGAGTAAAATATTGACGAAAACGAACTACAAAATCCTAAATTAATCCCGGATGATATACCTGGACATGTGAAAATTCACATGGATAATGGGATGTCCGATGGAGACTCCGAAGATGATATACCACTCTCCGTATTGTAACACCGTATCCAACGAACAAAAAAGTTTGAAGCCAAATGGACGAATAAAACATTAGACGTAAGTATGAAAGGTACACAAGGAAGTCGCGATCGAGAGGATTGTGTAAAGGGAGAAGTTGATGGGTTAAATCCCGTCGAAGTATTTGAAAAACTGATGCAGTGATATCAGTATGATTGTGGAACAGACTAATTTATATTCAACGCAGAAAAACAATCATAGTTTTCTTGTGTCCAATGTGGACATAAAAACTTTCATAGGAATACTGCTTTTTACTGGCTTATATCAGTTGCCTCGTGAGAGACTCTATTGAAATTTGGATGAAGATTTACAAGTTCCATTGGTATCTAATGCTATGTCCAGGAATCGCTTTTTAGATATAAAGAACTATATCCACCTGATTGATAATAATGATGTAAATAAATCAGATAAAATGAGTCAAATTCGTCCTATCATGAACATTTTGAATCAGAAGTTCCGACAGTGGAGAATATTTTGTGAAGCGCTATCAATTGATAAAGCAATGGTTAGCTATTTCGGGCGCCACTCGTCTAAGCAATTCATAAAGGGAAAACCTGTCTGATTTGGATATAAAGACTGGATGTTGTGCAGTAACTCCGGATACTGCTTCGCCTTTGACACTTACTGTGGTGCAAAAACTGTTGCTACTAGCGAAAGGAACATGCCATTAGGTTCAAAAATTGTAATAGAACTTCTCGATACAATTGCAGTGCCATCTGACCATACAATTTTTTTCGATATCTATTTTACGAGTTATGATCTATTAGCTTTACTAAAGGAAATGAATATTCGCGCAACAGGAACAATCAGAAATAACCGAACAAATAAGTGCCCAATAACAGATCAAAAAACCTTCCAAAAGAAGGAGCGTGGATTTTATGAGGAGAAATTTGATCAGAACTCCAAATTCCTTTTCGTTAGATGGAGGGATAATAACATTGTACCGACGGCAAGTAATTATGATTGTGTCAAACCGGCTAAGGTAAAACGCTGGTCAACTGCTGCTCCACCAAGGATTGATATTCCACAACCATTTCTCTTCCAAACCTACAACAGGTATATGGACGGAGTGGATATACTGGATCAGTGTATGAACACCTACTGAATTGGTATTCGCGCAAGAAATGGTGATGGCCACTTTTCACCCATATGATCAATTTGACTGTAGTAAATGCTTGGAGAATCTACAAAATTGCCAATGGACGTGATAGCATGGATCCTCTAGAATTCCAACGATATATAGTACGTCACCACTTGCGATCATCTACGTCTAAGAAAAGACCTTCTGCTTCAGTTCCGATCAGTATTCGTTCTAGCGAAGCAGGACATTTCCCCAAGAAGTTGAAGAATCAGTTGATATGTGTAGTGTGCCACTACAGAGCGAGATGGACATGCTGTAAATGCAATGTTACCTTAGGCATAGGAAGAAATTGTTTCTGCCTATACCACGGTTGAGGCCATTGTACTCGATTGAGTACACATTCATATAACAATTCGTATACATTTTTTGTTATTATTGTCCTATATTGTATCATTTATAATACATATATATATATATATATATATATATATATATATATATATATATATATATATATATATATATATATATATATATATATATATATATGCAGTGATGTAAATTTTATTTATTTTTCCCAAAAAAAATCTTTGGGCGCTAATGGGTTAAAAAAGTGACGTTAAATCTCATATTTTTTTCATTACAAAATAATATTGGAAATTAAAGAAAACGTTTTAAAATGAGTGTAAATTCTATGGTGATACCGGAGACTGAGGAGAGTTCTTATGACGATTTTTGTTTCCATTTTTTTTTTTTTGGAAGGCCCCTGTATCCCGAACTTTTAAATTACATCCCCTTGCATGAGTAATAAAAAATATTGTTTATAACACGGGCAAAATTGTCAATTTCCCTCTCGAGCGAATGTGCTCACGCACTCACTTCGCTCGAGCGCACATTTTCGCTCTCGCAGAAAATTGACAACTTTTCGCCCTAGTTACAAAATATACTATTAAAACATGTTATCCATATATGCAACAAATTAATTTAACAAAATTATTGACAGAAGTACTTTTTAATACCAAACGTAAATGTTAAAATATCACTATCTCACATAGTGTTACAAACAATATTTTGTATTACTCATGCGAGGGGATGTGTTTTAAAAGTTCAGGATCCAGATACCTTCAAAAAAAAGGAACCAAAAAAGTTTGTTTTTTAAAAAAAAATACTTTTGAAATTGTCTCCGGTGGTGTGGATTCGTTATAAGAACACTCCACAGTCCGATATCACCATAGAATTTACACTGATTTTAAAACGTTTTCATTATTTTTCAAAATAATTTTGTAACACATTTTGTCCATAAAATCGTGTGTGTCCGCGGATTGAGATACCCAATAGGGGAAAAATCATAAAATTTTCAGTTTACAACCAAAAGTCATTCTTTATAAAAAGTTCTGCGTGTCGAGAAAATTAAAGAACGATAAGAAAATTTTAGATCAAATGTACAGGATGTTAATAAATTAGGAAAGTTTGAAAATGCTTCAAGGCATAAGTTACATTATTTATTATTTTTTACAAAAATTTTATAAAACAAAGTTGTTTATAAACTAACCTAGAGTCAGAATACAAATTTTGAAATAAAAATCCGAATTTTTAATAATAAATCTACTTAGCTAGCAACCAACCAGTGTGTCCGCGGATTGAGTTACCCAATAGGGCAAATATCTTTATTTTTCATTTTACGACCCCAACGGTCATTCTTTATAAAAAGTTCTGCTTGTTGACAAAATGAATTGACGATAAGAAAATTTTAGATCAAATGTACAGGGTGTTAATAAATTAGGAAATATAGTAAGTATATAAGTTGTTATAAACTAACGTAGTCACAATACAAGTTTTTAAATAAAAATTCGAATTTTTAATAATAAAATAATAGATTTTTATTTATTTGCATTTTACATTATTAGCAATGTACCTACATTATTAGTAATACGTTTAGTTTTAGATAACCCGATATTATCTTTAAGGAAGCGACACTGGATTTAACAGGGCAACAGGGTATTAAACAATTTTTAAGGAAAACAAAATTATACCGTTTAAGCCAAAGATGCGGCACTTGAACCTGTTGATGAAGAGAGACGTTTAGAGTTTGGTTATGGATAGGTGAAAATTTCCCTGAAAACTAAAGATTTCATAGATTTATTTTTTTTATCGAAAATTTTCATTTTACACAAACGGATTTGAAATTGAAATGATTGACGAAATTGACGTTAATTTTGAAAACGTCATTGGGCTTACGAGAATCCTAATTACATAATAAACAAACGAGGTCAACGATATTGTATGGTGTGGAATTTTTTTTATTGTATCATTGGCCCATATTTTATAGAGGGAAATTTCAACCAGCACGTGAACATTTTGGTACATTTTGCCTTACCATTTCTTAATACAATAAAGCCAGAAGTAGGTAATAATTTGTTTGGGCAACAAGACGGCTGCTCTGCACATTACACTTGGTCAGACAATGGTAACATGATCATTCTGGCGAAAGGTGGATAGAGAGGTTTGACCCAAACCATTACCCAGCTAGGTGGCCTGAGTTTTTATTATTAGATTTCTTTTTGTGGGGTGTCTTAAAAAAAGGTGTATCCAGATGATCTTCCACATTATAGGGAAATATTAAAACAATGCATAGGAGAAACAATCCATGATTTAAACCTGCTGAGAATCATTCGTAATGTATATGGTAGGTTAATTAAGTTAACGGAAAAGTTTGTCGAGTTGGTAGGTAGCTATTTAGAATAATTATTAAAAATTCAAATTTTTATTTAAAAATTTGTATTCAGACTTTACGTTAGTTCATAATCAACTTTCTCTTATAAAAATTTTGTAAAAAATAATAAACAATGTAACTTATGCCTAGAAGAATTTTCAAACTTTCCTAACTTATTAACACCCTGTACATTTGATCTAAAATTTACTTATCGTCCATTCATTTTCTCGACAAGCAGAACCTTTTATAAAGAATGAATTTTGGTCGTGAAATGAAAATTTTACGATGTTTGCCCATAAAATCACTGAAAACATAATCAAAAGCTCGAAAATTGTGAACATTTCAAAACATTTAGTATACAAAACTAGTATTTTATTTTATAGTGTTATTATTTTTACAATAGTTGAAACTACTGATCGAATATTAAATCGATTATTATATTTTATGGCCGGCATTCATTAAAATGTTTTGGTATCACAAACAAGTCAACAAACTTTTTATTTTGTTTCGATTATTAAAAAATACTCTCGCAAAAAAAATCTCAAAATATATTTTGCAATGCCAACAATATTGCTAGAAGCTAGCCGAAATAGTGTTGTAGGATTCATTTGAAATAGAAACCAAATTAGTTGAATTGATTAAATAACGAAATTAAGACATCCTAACAACATCCTCCTCAACCCACTCAATGATCTCCATTGATTGATCTCTCATTGAAATGGTTTACACAGTTAAATGAAAATACAACAAATATCCTATACTCCCTGACCCAAATTCCAAATATCTCAGACAGACACGCGACAACTAATAAGCAAATTTAAAGACAGAGACATAAATCGGACAATCATCGACTCACTCTGCATCAAGCGCTACCTAAGCCACTGTACTTGCAGACATCCCACAAAGACCCTATTCGAATCATTATATATCGTCCATGACGAATAACAAAAGTTCTAAACATTTGGATTACACAAAAAAATCAATTTATAGTCTTCTTCTAATAAATAAAAAGTTTTAAAATGGTTTTTGAAACCCCCACCCCACAGTTCCTTAATGACACAACTTAAATGTATTCAATATTTGCCAATTTCGAATATATAATTGCTTCTCAAAATAATTGTAACTAATTTTAACAATATAATACATGTGCATATTTAAATGTAAATAAAATTAAAAATTTTAAGGCCCCCGACACAAAGAAAAAGTCTCAATAAAGTAAACTAGAATCTCTCTTGCCCTTTTAACTTCATTAGAAGACCTATTGTTATTTTGATTATGAGTGTCACCGCATCGGGGACCGCTATGTGAAGAAGTATAATTAGTTATACCTACAAGGGTATCACGAATAGAAAATACCTAGTAGTTTCAAATTGTACGTATGAACTTAGATGTAGCAATCTATCTTACAAGGTATTAAGAGTCTGATTTTATTATTTGATTTATTTAGCAACCCGCCGACGTGGCGACGCTCATCATCAAAATATTAATAGGTTAGAAGTACGTGTTAATATTTTGATGAAGTTAAAGGGACAAGAGAGAAATTAGTTTTTTACTTTTAAGACTTTTTCTTTAGATCGGGGGTTACTTAATAGTTTTAATTTTAATTCATTATTCAAACTTTTTTGCTTTCATTAATAATTTGTTTGTAAATACGTGATTAATGTTTACTCTTTGAAATTTCTTTCGCAAAAACGTGTTTCATGAGTTTGTATATACAGAGCTAGACAAACATTTGTGTTTATTTGGTTGAAGATTAACGTTGTCAAGTCTTCAGATCTTCAGACAGATCTTCATAAATTATAGCTAAGAATCATCTCGATCACGTAAGCTTTCAAACGCAAGATTGGATATACGGAAATAGACAAACGTTTGTATCAAATTGGTTGCAGATTAATTATCTCAAGTAGGAAATGAGCTGATGGTCATCAAACGCATGAACAGATCTTTATTAAACATAGCTAAGAACCTCCTCAATCACGTCAGCTTTTAAAAAACTGCATCAAAATCGGTGCGGTGCAATTGTTTATCAGCTACGATTTCATAGACAGAACATAACATACAGACACGTCAAACTTATAACACCCCTCTTTCGTGACGGGGATTAATAACGCAAATAGGAATACATAAATACTAAACGAATAGAACGAATGGAATAGATAGAAGATTCTTTAGATGAAATAAAATATTCGTAAACAGTTTAATTATTCACAAGATATAATTTAATCAGACGAAAATCGAACGATATTTCGCGTATTTTCATTTAAATGGGGTGCAAATCATCTGTTTATTTTGAAATAAAGGACAAATCAGGTTTATAAATATGGAATTTGAATGACATTTATTCAATCCATTACGTTATTAAGATATACGATGATTCTTTCAAAGAAATAATATATCTACCAATATTTTAATTGTGAATTAAACGTGATATCTTTTTTATAATTTATAATAAATAATAATAAATGATTAATTAATCACTAATTAATATTTTTCGAATCCTTCGAAGATACATAATAATTTGTCTTCGAAAGATATTTCATAAATAAAACTTTCATAGTAATTAGTCACATGTTAATCGAAAAATATGAAACATCAAACTAAATCCTACTAAAATGTAATGATAGTTCTTGAATTTTTATTTAATCGAAGTTTAAATCGTGTGCTGATTTTGAAATTTCACTTCTTTCCATGAAATATTCTAAATTTATTCTTTTCAATAAAGTAGGAATCGTATTCACAGATATAATCTTTCAAACGAAATAAGTAATAAATAATCACAAAAAGTTCCATAAAATATCATCGTATTGAAAATGAGCTGATGGTCATATGAATATAAAACAATATTTTATGCCTTTTGTGTAAATCGTTGCTTTATTTTGAAATTTTAACCCTTTGCACTCGTATGTCCCCGTACAGGGGACATCAATCGTTTTACCGTTGCACTCGTATGTCCCCGTATAGGAGACATTGCATCTCTATGTTGACAATACAAATTTACATTGTATGCACGTGTTCAAACAGTTGTAGGCGTTCCTATTTGGGTTAAAACGGTTATAGTATTGTTACTTTATAACTTATTATTTTTTACGGTCGCAATGCCTAAGCGACATTACGAGGCAACATTGGAAGTGAGTTTGAGAGCAATGACGACGAATTTTATATGGACGATTATGATCAAGAAATAGAGTGTAATGAAGTAGTGACGAAGGTAGCAGCAAGCTGAAGGAAGTGATACATGTGGTAGTGACATTATATATACAAACAAAAAGCGGGCAATACCTATGCCCAGCATAAGCAGTAGCGACGACGCCGACGATACAATTCAAGATACAGGAGAAGACAATTATGGGCCATGGGTGTATGTATACGCAGTATAATGAGCCGGACAGGATAGATTTTACTTCTGGGGATAAAGCTGAAGGACCACAGATTCCTGACCACTGTACAAAACCCATTGACTTCTTTAGGCTTTTCTGCGAAGCAATTGATGGAAAAAATTGTAGAACAGACGAATTTTAGAATATTGTAGAACAGACGAACATATGCTCGAAATAAAATTAGATGAAAAACGTCATCAAAGCGATCCACTTGGAATATATGGGTGGATCTTACAGTCTCAGAATTTGAGGCCTTTCTAAGAGTCATTCTAAATATGGGTACAATAACCGCCAGCTGCAGGAATATTGGTCCCAAAACTTTGCAAAAATTCCTTTTCTTGGTGCCATATTCAGAAGAGAGCGATTCATGCAAATTTCTTGGATGCTACATTTGCATGAGACAGATCCAAACGATCAGTCTTCGGTGTCGGGTGCAAAAGGTCAGTCACTATTTAGTCTTTTTGGAAAAGAAGGTTCAAGGAACATTTTGTTCCGTCAAGGGAAATTTCCGTGGATAAATCTGTAGTTGGTTTCAAAGGCAGAATATGGTTTTTGACTTATAATCCAAATAAGCCAACAAAGTGGGGAATCAGGATATATGTATTAGCAGATGCTAATACTGGGTACATATATTCCATTTTGCCTTATTACAGAAGCTTGACATCCGAGAATTTATTAAGGCCTGATCTTCCTATAAGTACACGAGTTGTACTGCATTTTTGCCAAAATTTAGTGGAAGGCAATCCTGGCAGTAAAGGATATCATATATTTACTGACAGGTATTATACGAGCTTGCCACTAGCACTAGAACTGCTGAAAGTAAACGTGTACCTAACTGGAACAATCCAAGTTAAACGGAAATTCGTACCGGACTCCATAAAAAGACCGCAGGTTTCCGAGGATAGGACATTCGCCTGCAGATCCGAAAACTTATTATTATTGGCCTGGAAAGATAAAAGGGTCGTCACTATACTTAGCAGTTGGGACGTTGCGGGCACTCAGCCAATAAACAATAGAGTACTTGGAGGAAATTTGCAGGAAGTGAAGAAACCCACCGTTGTTATAAACTACAACAAATATGTGGGGGTTGTTGATAGAGCAGACTCTTACTACGCAGCATATTGCTTTTTGCGAAAATCGCTCAAATGGTGGCGAAAATTATTTTTTGGGGGCTTGAGTCATGCAGCGTAAACGCATATTTATTGTACAAAATCGATCAACGTCGACAATATAAGCGCCCCATGCCGCACCTAAAATTTGTTCGGCAATTGGTTGATGAACTTACAGAAAATTATAGACAATCCACTAAACTTCCAGGTAGACCATCATCAGCTGATAAGGAAGAACGGTTAAACGGCAAATTGCACGTGTTGCGTCAGGGGAGCAAAAAGGACTGTTTAGTGTGTTCCGACAGAAAAGTGGCAGGTGGAAGACGGCAAACTACTTATATGTGCAGTACTTGTACTCGAAAGCCAGGACTACATATAGGGGACTGTTTCAAGCGTTATCACACTCTGCAAGATTATAAAATGTAATTGTTTCTTCATGTTGTGTTTCTTATTTTGGTTCTAGTTTGGTGCTTTTATTATTTTGTTCATTATGGTGAAGGCGCGGGAGCGGGGGCGGCAATGCAATTATTGTGGAGGCTTACATTGATTTTTTTGTCTTGTTATAAGTTCACAAGTGATATTTACTTTTATAATGTTGTTTATTATACAAAATACATAATTAAATAGTAAATATTTGATTTTTATTGTTCCTGTTCAAGGAGTTGTAAATAGGGATGAAACCTTTGTATTTTTAGATATGAACTATCGAACCCTAAATTTGAGAGGTAATATGTTCTAATAAAAATACTTTTATCCTAATCGATTATGACAAAAAAATCCGAGTTGGTAGTTACTCTTCTCAGACATAAATACGATTGCAAAGGGTTAATTCTTTTCATAAATTATTCCAAATTTATTCGTTTCTAGAGTTTCTGGTTCGGATATATCCGAACCGCAAAACCGCGGTTTTCTGTACAAAAATCGAAACAGTATAACCGTGATAAAGAACCTTTTTGGTTTTATCTAAAAATATAAATAGAACTAAAATATATTGAATTATTGCTCTTTCAAACATTGCATACTGTTGTTGCAGAAAGGGCAACCATCGACGGTATATCTGTTCGACCAATTTCAAAATCTGCATTTAATCGGAAAGCAATAGCTGGCCGGTTTCCCAACCAAACCCTGACAAAATGTCCTTCAGGTGCTATGAACTTAATTCAAAAGGAATACGAAGAATGAAAGAAAGAATTTATTTTAAAGTTTCATGAATTAAAAGCAAATGGACAAAAATTAGTATTACGCTAGATGAGTGGACTAGTTTAAGACGCCGAAAATATTTAAACATTAATATTCATGGAGAAAACAATTTTCATTGCAATGTAGGCTTTCTGCGAATCAAAGGAACTTGTTCTGCACATAATATCGTAATAAGTGTTGAAAAACATTTAGATTCATTTAGTGTCAGTTTCAGAAATGATATTGTGGGAACTACACATGATGCCCGCGTCATTAAAAAAAAGGTACAGATTATCCTGCTGTACCATAAATTTGAATTAACCATACAATTCATCTCTGTTTGCAACACGTCTCGCTGTTTGCGACACGTTTTACAGGAAATTACATCAAGCAGAAAACAGCTGCAGCAGTGAAGATGAAGGTTTATTTCCTTCATGAGATGAAGGAGTATTATGTCGAAGATTAATTTATAAATGATAAAAAAACATCTCATTTCATCATTGTAGTTTCCTACAACGCAACGTAAAATCTATTTTTGGAAAGGTAATTGAATTAGAAATGGACCGCAAGACAAGCTGGTCTTCTATGGAGCCAATGTAAGAAATTTTGTTTATTCTAAAAGTCATTATATTACAGATTCTAATAGATTTAAATTCAATGCATTTAATTGAAATAGTTAATTTTCAATTGTTTTTAAACTATCTCCAGTAACCGTAGCAGTAACAACATTAATCCGTGAAGTTTCTAACATATTTACGGCACATGGTGCAATAGGATTCTTGGAAAAGAAATTGATTGGTTCTGTTATAAGCAAAGCTTCAATTAAAAATATCATGCAACGTTTAAAATGAAAACGTTTAAAATGAAAATCTGAAATTAACAGAATTGGCTATATGCTTATTAGATTCTTCGAACGTTCCAACAAAGTTTTATGTTTTATTATTGGCCGAAAATCTTTTTGTACGGCTTTATACGGACAATAATAAGGTTGAAGTCGAAGGTGAATGTTCGGCATATTCAGGAGAATTAGAAGAAGTGATCAATCCAAACTATTCCTTGCAAGACGAAGTTCAAAAAGCTATTCAAGAAGTATTAAACAAAAATAATTATTTGCAAAAAAATCTCTTTCCTAATTCTATGAAACAAGAGGTTGCTAAATATAAAAGAACTTTTGACAGAACAAAAAGATAAAATATTTTGTTTCAAGCACTCTCTACAATTAAAGCTACATCGATCTACGCCGAAAGATCATTTTCGACAAGCGCCAACTTTTGTACAAAATTAAGACCTCGTTTAAATAACAGACACTACTACCAACAGTTCTAAAAAACCGAACCCGAAACCGAAATCGCGGATTTTGATTTTCAAAAACCGAATACCGCGGTTTTGAAGAGGTGCGGAAAAATTGAGAAACCCTTGATTTTTACTAATCCGTTGAAGGTTCTCAATTAATTTTTGAACGAAATAAAATACCCATAAAAGGATTAATTCTCCATAAAATATGAAACATTTAATTAAATTATAAGAAAATCTAACGATATTCCAAGTATTTTCAATTTAGTAAAATGTAAATCATTTATTTATTTTGAAACTTCAAGCCTTTACATAAAATATTCCAAATTATTTGTATTAATAAAAAACGAATCCGTTCAAGACTTCTGATGAATCTTTCAAATAAATATCAGCTTACCAATACATCTATAAAACGTGATATATCGCATTACATAATATAAAAATAAAATGTAAATTGTATGTTTATTTTGAAATTGGAAGCCTTTTTATGAAACATTCTAAATTTATTCATAGCATTAAAGAAATTTGTATATATCAATTTTAGTTGATATTTACTTAAAGATTTTCGATTAATCTCAAGGAAAAGTCAATAAAACTTTAAACTAAAACATGATATATCTAATTATATAATATACAAATCCACAAAAAAATCAAATATAAACTTTGAAAGTTATTTTTTAATGTATTTTCATTTAAATGAAATATAAAAGTCCATCTATTACAAATTAAAATTTATGTTATGCCTATCTATAAAGAAGAAATCATATTACTAGATATCAAGTTAAAATGCAATTTACTTAATCCATTCAAGTCTTTCAGTAAATCTAAAATCTATAAAACGTAATATATTTAATTACATAATATAAAAATCTACAAGAAATTAATTATAAATTTCGAACGATATTTTTTAAAGAATTTTCGTTTAATTGAGATATAAATGAACTGTTTATTTTGAAATTGCATATATTAAAAATTAAAATTTAATTTATTGCTAGGTATACATACAGAAGAAATCATATTACTAGATATCAAGTTAAAATAAAATTTACTTAATCCATTTAAGTCTTTCAGTGAATCTTACGGCGAGATAAGATAATCTTCTAAAGCATTTAAAGTCGATAAAACGTGATATTTCTAATTAGATCCATAACAAAATTCAATTATAAACTTCGAACGATATTTCATTTAACTTAAGTACAAATCTTCAGTTAATTTTGAAATGCCGAAGGAAAAATAAAATATTTACCTTTCAAAAAGATTAAATATTTTAATTTTTCCTCTTCATCAGTAGATGAAACTAGGTTTTTAATTCTAGTTCTTAACTAATAGGAGAATAAATATTAAGTAAAGAACAGACGACTCGTTTTATACACATTGCATTTTTCCACCAGTTTTTAATACAAATATTATGTTCTATTAAAAACAAATTGAAAAACATGTAGTGTAAGGTTGTTAAAACAAACTTTTTTTATATAAAAATATCGGTTTCAGAAGCACTTCATAGTGTACACAACTAGAAAACTTATCCACAACAAAGCAAATTTAAATAATTTATAAAACCGGTATATTTTACACTCGGCAGTAGTCCAAGAAACCTTTCAGTTTCAATTACTCATTTATTGTTATTTAATTTATAAATCTAACAGCAATTAATATATACAGTCACAGCATGCGATTGATTTCCAAGATAACAGTAAAACGAAAACAAACATAAAATTGGAGCTTGTGTTGCAAGTGTGCGTGATCGGTTCAACCTTACGGAAAACTTTCTACAAGTGGTTGGAGTGGGTAATCAACTATAATCTAATTGAAACATTAAAAAACTTTTTAAGCTAATAAGACCAATTTAAATTTGATTTATTCAATGGGTTTAAAAAAATGTGAAGTTGGATGGCACACAGATTTATTAGTTTGAACATTGATGGGTAGAGAACATTCCAGCCAAGCTATTGCAGTGCATGACACATTCACATACTGTGGAACGTACCTAATACATAATTACGATTGTCATGTTGCACTTTTACGCAGTGTCACTGAACTTCCCGACCGACGTTCCCCGCGTCGGTAACGTACGACGTCGGGCCGCGGCGACGCTCACAAGACGTCGAAGACAACTCCAGCACCTGTCCCACCACGTGCGACGGATGTACGGGAAATGCTGAACGATCATGCACCAGGAGGACGCGCGCGCAATCCCACTCCACGATCGGGATGCTCCACGTGCTTACTGCCGCCGCGACGCTTGATAATAAAAGTATGGAGTGTACACAACATTTAACAAAGTTGTTCGACGTTTCTGCTCCATAAAACTGCTGTTATATCAATTTTGAATTGACAGATTTGTTTTTTTTAATTTCAGTTTGATATTTTCCATTTTATTTTATTTAAACAAATTGTTTTAGTGGCTTATAGATTTAAATAAAATAATTTATAATTACGTTGCATGAAAAACATATATGGCACTAATCAAATATTGCGTTTATTTTGATATCTAAATAGGAAACGTTATTAATTGTTTTTCAAAATTGCTGTTTGCATAAAATAAACTGGTGAAAATATACATCAAATTTAATGGTAATGAACTGTAGCAACTCAGCGTTTATTATAGATAAAACACCAATATTTATTCGTGATTCAATTCGATATTTGATTTTATTCGCAAAATCAATTCAACCTATATGTGTTAATAATTTAAATATTTTTAAGTAATTTTAATTACTTATAAATTTCAATCATCATTTGAAAAGGTAAATGCAATTTATGCGTACGGTTTTAACCGTGCAACTAGTGATGGGGATCATTATTGTAGTAGGGATTTTGTAGTTGGACAAAATAAATATTTCAGAATTTTAAATATGAACTTCTTCATTAAAAAAATTCTGTGTCAACTCTATTCACCGTGAAGATACCAAAATATTCATTTCAATATTAAAATCAACGATCTATGCAGAACTGATATATTTTTCATATATCACTTACAATTTTCAACGAGTAGCTCTTTCAATTTATTTCCATCAGTTCCGCTTTGACTTTGTGGGGCTGCTGGGGCCAATTGATAAAATATTTTGCAAAACTGACACAACGATTTCATCCTCTGATCCTTTCTCCTTTCTTTACAATTGTCTACAATTTTATTGTTTCACCTGGAGTGGAACCTATTAAGACGATTTTTTAATGAATTCAGATACGTCAATTAGATATACTAAACAAAACCGAAGACGAAAATTTCGAAATAATAAAAAATTGCAAAGAATTTCAATGAAATTTTAACTGAACATGGGTGTCCATGGTTGCCAGGGAGTACTTCTCCCTGGCAAAATTTGAACACTCCACCTTCGCCGGGGACTCCATGGGGAATAATTTTTCCTGCAAATGTTTTCTGCAAGTATCGTCCGTAAATGCTTTAAAATAGAAAATTGAGACTCAGACCATCATATGTAGGACGTATGTACCTACAAAAAAGTATGCATTGGGAATTTTACAAAATCGTTCGGTTTAGTACCAAAAGTGAAAAATGTGAAAATATATTAGTAAGTACTATTTATTAGTATATTAGTAGTACCAAAAGTGAAAAATATGAAAATTTACTTCTATGAATTTAGGTCACGCTTTACGTTTCCGAACTTCGTTTGTGCGTATTGTTGTGCGGGGGTGTTGTATAGGAACACTGCTGCTACCAATGTTGTGAGGCTGCCACCAATGTTGTGAAGGGGGTTATGGTGTGAACCACCGCCGACTTCAATGTTGAGAGGGAAGGACTGCTGGCCAACAATTCTTCGGACTCTGAGATATATCTAAATATCTCGGGATCTTGTAATGTAATGTTCACCGGGATTCGCAAGGCACGTAGTTTGTCGAATAATAGTCGAGTTGGTTTTAACAATTTAATTAAGAAATAATACAACGAAATAACTCAACACTTCTTACTTACAACTTCTTACTTCTTACTTATTAGTTCTTACTGACAACTGGGGAATGGTATTTATACCATTCCTAGTATAATATATTTGCAAGAGGGGTTAAATGAGCCCTCTAATTCAAACAAAGGGGACATTAAATTTTCTTGGCTCCTCCCATGAACAATCGAGGCTTAAATTCTCTAAATACCTGAAAATGTCTGGTCCTCCGGTTAATCTCTATAAGGTTTTTATAGGCCTTCGCACGTTTTCTAGTATGTTTGGGGGAGCTAGATTTTAGCATGGTAATAAAAACCCTTAGTTTCTGGACAAACTATAAAACAATTGCGTTTATCCAAAACGTGGGACAAAGGGCACGTTTTGGAATGTTGCTAATGGCACAGATGTCCAGTCCTGGTTTTTATTAGAACAGTATATACTCAAAATAAATTCAATTATGTAAGTAATTCAATCATGTTATCGAAACGGCTAGCGGTGAATCATGAAAATTATCAAAATTATCGATGCACGTCTGATTTATCAATGTCTCTTCCCGTTCAAAATTGGGAAAAGAACCCATTTTCCGTGGTCGTAGTTGGGCTGATGTTTGTGTTTGCGTCCTGCCAGTAGTGCCGGTGTATTTCTTGGTGAATTATCGGTACAGAAAATACTGATAAAGATCGAAAATTCGAATCGTCTTGCGACGGGTCTTGCTGGTGAAAGTGTAGACATGTGTTTGCCACCGATTGGTGTTTTTTATTGCATAGTAAATGTCGTGGCAAGAAATTTCCGATTTTGACGAACCCGAAATTTGAGGTAGAATTGGGGAAACCATCCTACGTTATAATCATACAAACTTAAAACGGCTGTGCACCGTTTGTTTTAAGTATGCGATATTTGAGGAGTTTTGGAAAATTGTAACTCGAAATTTATAACTCTTACAGAAAGTAGTTGAAATTTGCGAATTGCGGCGGTAAAAGTTGAAAAACGGGTGAAAGATGACGCGCGATAAATGCTCGACGATTCGCAGGAATCTGGGGGCCGTACCGCAGAATAAAAAAATGTAACCTTGGTTTCGGGATGTCGACCATTGCCTGCGGAAGGACATCGGGCAAAACTTTCTATATAACTCGCAACCACCTCCTAGCTAGAACGCAAATAACCTTGCTAGTTGCTAACTTTTTTGCAACTGTTATTAGCCTATGACACGGTCAGATCTTTTCTCGATCTGCCATTGTAGAAGAGGAAGTTGTGACATTTGCACTTTTTTACTTCTTGCATGTGGATTGACTTCCTACCGGTTTCCTTTCATCGGCCGTAGAGACCTCGTGATTTCTGCGAATCGATAAATCGACATACCGCACGCAAGATATCGTCAACCGTCTTCGCATGGCAAAAATACAGAATTCCACTTACTTTCGGTTTGGCAGCCGGAAACGTCCGGTTTTGCAAAAATATCTCCCGCACAGCCATCCTTGCAAAAATTGCGCGCCATTTTCAAAGACCCAGAGAGGAAGAACCTACGATATCGGATCCGCAACCCAGAAGCCGTTCTGTTCAGCGGTAGACGCAATAGAACGTCAAAATCGTATTTTTTGCGAGTTTTTCGGTTTTTCGTAATTATCCCCGTTTTTTTCGAGGCTTCGCTGAACACAAACAAACAAAAAATCGACGTTCGCGATGTTACTACTTTTCTCGCGATCGGTCTAAATACGGCCGCGCAACGGCCCAAAAACTGAAATTTGGTTTTCGGACCGTACCTCCGCCGCCTTCGTCGGCATCACTACATTTCGGAAATTAGGATATTATTTATTATTCAATTCTGTGAGGTTTGGTAAGCATTTAACTACTCTTGACAGAAAAGATTCCTTTCTAAAATCACTCAAAAATTCCGTTTTCATTCTCCAAACCCGATTTGATATATTTTGCTCACGCGCTCCTAAAAAGGCCTAAAAGGCAATCAAGATAGCGAAAGAAAATGCATGGAAACAAGTATGCGCAGAAGTTAATAACGATATGTGGGGTCTGGGCTATAAAATAGTACGGAAAAGATTAAACCTACCTCCTAAAATAGAGCTGCTAGATAAAGAAAGGCTAAATCAAGCGGAGAAACTATTTCCATGCAATCGAGATATAGACTGGAGCCAGCTTATACAAAAGGAAGATCGGGTAAACTATCCACTATTCACAGAGAACGAAATGAGAGAGGCGGCCGGAAAAATGAAAAACAGAAGGGCCCCAGGACCAGACGGGATACCGGTGGACGTCGTGAAGGCTTTAATGGATGGGAGCCCCCAATACTGTTTAAAGATGCTTAAAAGACTGCTGCATAGAGAATTCCCTAGGGCAGGAGTTCCCAAAGTGCGGTCCGCAGGCCAAATGCGAAGCCCGTGAATTTGGCCCGCGATATTTTTTTATTACTCATACGGGATAAATACTATCTCGGCGCCCGTTTTTTTTAGTGCGGCAAATGGCTGTTTTTGGCTGTATTACCACATAACTTGGGCAACGCACGCAAATATTCAATAAAATCGCTAAGTTTCATTAAAAAACAATTGAATAATTAAAATAAGCACATTCAAAACCACAATATTAAGAAAGTGACGTTGAAGTGACAGAATTTTTTTAAATTACAAAATAAGAATAAAGAATAAAGAAAATGTTTTAAAATGAGTAAATTCTATGGTGATACCGGTATATCATTCTCCGGTATCATCATAGAATTTACACTCATTTTAAAACGTTTTCTTTATTTTTTATTGTTCTGAGTTGATTGAGTTCTTATAACGAATCCATACCACCGGAGACAATTGAAAAAGCAAATCCTTCTTTTTTTATTCTATTTTTTTTTAATGGCCCCTGCATCCCAAACTTTTAAGATACGTCCCCTTGCATGAGTAATAAAACATGTTATCTGCAACTCGTGCGGTATTGTCAATTGCCCTCTCGAACGAATCTCACTTCATGCATGCGCCCAATTTTGCTCTTGTGGACAATTGAAAACTTACCGCCCTAGTTGCACAATATACCTTAGTATATGTAATAAATTAAAGAAAAATAGGATAAGTAAAAAAATCTATCGATTATTTTTTTACTTAAATACAAAGTACAAAGTTTGAATGGAATTTGAAAATGGTTGATGGTAATTATCGTCATTCGTCGCTATCATTAATCAGAGTATATCCCTTGTTCCTGACTCTATCGATGACACTTTCGTTAACCCAAATTATTTGTGCTGATTCGTTGTTTGGCATAGAAATATTTACACCCAAAGGAGATTTAATAATGAAATTCGTTATTAGCAATTAGTTATTAGCAATTCTTGTATCTTGTTAGATCATTTAAGACCAAATTGAGTCAACAATAATTAATATCACGTTCGAATCGGAGTCATTTTGTGCAAAATTATCAATTGTCTTCTCAATTCGAGTACTGCGCGGATGTTTCTTGCTGTAAATGTAATCGGTTCTAATTCTTCTTCCTCAAAATGATTGTCATAATCATTAGTTTCATGTTAATTAAATCATCTATATTTACTTCTTTATCACTTCTTAGCCAATAGTTCTGCAATATCTCCTTCAATATAAAATAGAAAACCTTCTCGACCCATTTAATGCGCCAATTGAATAGGGCTGCACATCAGAATTTTTCTCGTCTGGTCTCGTCTCGCCTCGTAGAATGGAGAAGATACCGAGACAAGACAATTTTGAAAATTATCAACCCTTGCGGCCCTGGCGACGGCAATTGCCACCGCAACATTTACATGTCTATACTTACTATTACAATCCATATTTTTGCTCTATTAATTCACTATTTTTTATCACTAGATGTCAGTTCAACAGAGCCTCCGAAACAAAATACATGCGCAGTTTACGTCATTACTTGACTTGTGTTGTGTGTAAATAATTGTTTTATAAAGTCGTGGGAGATGGGTGCCGATAACCTCACAATAACAATCTACTTGGTAAATAGGAATAATTACTGCATGTAACCCAATATTGATTAAACTTTTACTGATATGTGAACTGTAAGATGTTTGATAAGTAGAATGTAAGATGTTTTGAGGATTCTGCCCAAATAATCCTTGTCATAACCCTTTGAAATTTGTGTACGCAATTGCCACCACTGGATGTCTACGCAAAAATTGTTTAAAAATTAATTTGTTTCCTGTGCATTCTTAGATAATAATGGAATGCCTCCAATGACTTTTTATGGCAATGTAAAGGAATTATCCCGAAAAATAACTTTACAGGATGCAATTGCAGCAATATTTGCATTGCCTGATTCGGACATAGAAGCTGAAGTGGAAAATAGAAACGAAATGGATATTGCAGAAGATTTAGATGAAGAGTCAGATGAAGAGTAAAAAACTTGTTGTAAAACAGTAACTAAAAGGAAAGCCAAATCCATGGGGAGTAAAAGTTTTTATGTTTTGTGGTGCTTCTGGCATAATATATCGTTCGATTGTTTACCAAGGTTCTAGTACTCTACCTGCTCCTTTGCAAGAAACATATTCAGCTACCAACGGACTTGTAATTTATTTATGAATTAGAATTCCAGAGCATAGAGGTCATAAACTATTTTGCAATAACTATTTTACATCACTATTATTACTGCAAGAACTCCTAGACAAAGGTATTTTTATGTCTGGAACCGTACGCCCAAATAGACTAGAAAAATTTCCCCTGAAGGCTGAAAATGAACCAAAGAAAAGTGGACTTGGTAGCAATGATTCATTAGTTACAAAGGACAAGAAGATAGTACTTCGATGGCATGACAATAAATCCGTGACTATGGCATCGAATTTTGTATGTATTTAACCAGAAGATGACGTGAGAAGATGGGATAAAAAGGAATAAAAATATGTAATGGTGAAACGTCCAGCAATTATACGTTTGTATAATATTTCCATGGGAGGGGTAGATAAGAGTGATTTTTCAATTGCACTCTATCGCACTTTTATCAGATCACGAAAATGGATTACTTCCATTACTTCAACCTGGCCGTTTGTAATAGTTGGTTAGAGTATCCAGCAGATATGGAAAGAGAAGGAGTAGTAAAAAAAGTCAGGATGGATTTTCTGGAGTTTACAATGACAATAGTAGAAGGGTTGGCATTTTCTAGTTGCCTAATTAGTACGCCGAAACGAAGTAGACCATTCCTCGAAAGTCCCAAAAATCCAGTACCAATCAAACGTAAGAAAACGCATAATATTCCGGTAAACGACATAAGATATGACAACCTTGGTCACTGGCCGGCACATATAAATGGCAACGAGCAGCGCTGCAAACTCGAGACATGTGAAGGGCGCTCGCGAATACAGTGCGAAAAGTGTAAGGTGCCCCTCTGCTTGTCCAAATTTATGAATTGTTTCAAGAAATTTCATATTAAATAAATTATACTTGTCTTTATGTACGAAACTTTAAGTTTATTAGAATAAATGTAAGTTTTCATGTTTTGCATATTTTTGCTTTAGGACCTGCTGGTGGCATTTGCCACCACTAATTAATTCCTATACTAATTAAGCAAATTAGTTCAAATTTGGTGTTTATGGCCTTAAGAAGCTGCCCATCAATAATAATTAACAAAAAAAAAAAATTCAAATTTAAAAGTCCAGGGCTAAAAGAATTAAGACGAGGGTGAGGCCACATACCACGAGACAAGAGAGTCTCGTTATGACGCATACTTAGACGCATGCGTCTAACGGTTGACCCGCACGGACGCATATATCTCTTGAGAATGGCGAATGTTAGTTCGCCGAAACGTCGAGAATCCGGTTCTTTTCAGAACCAACCCTCAACATCAACGCGAAATCCTCGCGAAAACAATACAACACACACACACATATATATATATATATATATATATATATATATATATACATATATATATATAGAGAGAGAGAGAGGGACAGAGAGAGAGAGTTAGAAACGTATTCTCGATGTTTCGGCGAACAGCCATTCGCCATTTTCTAGAAATATATGCGTACGAGCTTTCCTACCAGTCCCCTATGTCTCGGCACCCAAGCAAGTGTGACCTTGTTGTGTCTTGCCAGGGCCTTCAGGATCTGGAGGCTGTGCCTTTTTTTTTAGATTTAATTTCATGGCGTGCTAAAGCATTTATAGCAGCCTGACTCTCCGTGAAAATTCGGATGTTTTTACTTTTGTAGTCCTTCCTTATATTTTCACGGGCACAGATCACGATGACGTGTATTTTCGTTTGGAATGCCGTGGTATGTGATCCTAGAGGCACAGATAAGCTGTACCTCAGGGACAGTCCGAAGATTCCTCCGCCAGTACCACTGTCCTGTTTGGAGCCGTCTTTATACCAGTCTTGATATGTTCTTATCCAGTCTTGATATGTGAATGTTTTCTTGCCTTCTACCCAACGTAGTTGTGTTTTGAAGAGTAGAACGAATGGTAGCCTTTTCGGCATTGAGTCTCCCTGAATATTGAGGTTTGACTCTGATATTACATTCATTTACGTGGTGTTCCCTGACTTCGCCAGAGCCTCCGAAGTGCCATTACTCCTGCATCTGAAGGCTCCCATTTCTGCCTCACCGATGATGAGGGTATCAAGGGGAGGCACGCCTATCATAACCTGCAGAGCTGCAGTTGGTGCGGTTCTTAACGATCCCATATTTACTAGGCATGGCAGTCTTTGAACATTAGATAATTCCTTTATGGCCTGTTCTTGCTTTAGTTTGGTCTATTTAGTTCAGTTCAGGTTGGTATACAACCTGTATACCATGCTCGGCTTTAATCCCCATGATTTGCCAAGTGTACTTTAAGTCATCATTCTTAAGGTGTTGATTCCAAGTCAGTTTGGAATACAGGCTTATAGCTAGATTATAATTTAGATTTATAGACTTCCTCACTTACCTTCAGAAGCTTATTCTTAGCTATATCCTGAAAATTGGCAGCCGTAGTTCCTCAGTTTTCCACTTTTTTTGTGAATGGTACTAGACTGCATTTTATGGGATTTTCCCGAAGGTCCACTTCCCTGCACCATCTCTCTACGGCGTTCAAGATCTTCAAGCGTTCATCTTCAGCGTTCAAAGATCTCTGCTATTATAGTAGGAAATTTCCTTTTGATGAGAATGACTATGTCATCTGCATATCCTTGGGTGTAAAATCCTTTGTTGTTTAGTGACACAAGTATACTATTGACAACCATGTCCCACAGGAGTGGAGATAGTACCACCCTGAGGGCACCCTTTGTCAACAGACACTTTCATTGTACCACCTGCTACTGTAGTCTCAACATTTCTACCTGCAACATGGATCTCTCGAATGAGGTGTTGTCAAACGCTCATTCGATGTTAATAAAGGCACCAAGTGCCAATTTCCTGTTCTCCAGTGTGTTTTCTATTCTTGCTACTAATTGGTGTGGAGCAGATTCACACGATTTTTCTGGTTCATAGGTATGCTGATTAGCGTCTAGGGGCCTATCCATAAGACAGGTCTCCCTTAAGTGCTTTTGCCTTAAATGCTTTTCACCCAGATTCCCTAACGTTTTCAATATGAACGAAGTTAGGCTTACTTGTATAAATACCACTTTTACTTGCCACCAGGAAGTCGGAAGATACCCTGTTGCCAGACTTGTCCTGTAGAATTTTATCAGTATTGGCATCAGCGTTTCTTTTCCGTGCCACAAGAGGGCTGGAAAGACACCGCCGAGGCCAGCTGCTTTGTATGGGCCAAAAGAACTTCAGGCCCAATCAATTTTTTCATATGTAATTACTTTTTGGACACCTGCCAGCCACACCTCGCCCCTCTTTTAGAAGGTATGACATTCAGGGATTGCCATTGTAGATTCAAGCACATGAGAGCATGCAGAGTGGGCTTTGAATAGAATTTCCATAATTTTTTCCCATTGGCTGTGTGTTTACCGTCTGGTTTTAGTACCAACCGGACTAATATGATTCTTTACCAGGAGTCTTTGGAGTCTGACTGTTTTAGATGTGCTTTCGACATCTTCACATAACCTCCTCCAGAACTTCCTTTTAGCTTTCCGTATTGATTCATTTTAGTCAGTGCATGTTGCCGCATAATCGGCCCACTCGCCTGTCTTTGCCGTATTATAGAGCTTTCTGGTTCTATTCCTTTTTCTGCTCAAGTTCCTTGCTCCACCAGGTTACTTTTCGTTTCATGGTTCGCTTCACTTCAGCGAGCTGTTGTACGACAACTGGATTTGACACAACTTTTATTTGACACTTCGGCTCGGGATGACCGCTTTATTGTTTCAACAACATTATGGAATTGTCACCTTATTGCTGTTCAACTGCAACAAGAGAGCGGCTATTAGACAGTAGACAGTAAGACGAAGACTGCAGGAAAGTAACTTGATTTCTAAGATACTTGCAGTTTGTCAACAACTTACCCCAGCTTATCGTCAAGCACGCCTGCGTTTTGCTAAGAATCATTTAAATTGGACGTTGGAACAATGGGGATCTGTTCTGTTCTCACATGAGACTAGAATTTGCTTCTATGGCAGCGACTGAAGAAGAAAAGTGTACCGCAGACCAAGAGAGCGATTTGAAGAACGCTGCAATGAAGAGCGAACTCCTTATGGAGGTGGTTCTTGCTTGTTCTGTGGTGCTATTTTTATGGGAGCACGAACCGACCCTGCTTTCATGCTTAGGGCGACCGTGGTCACGGGAGGCGAGGTTTAACGGGTTCTATGTACATCAAGGAGATTTTAGCAATTCGTGTGGTACCTTACGTCGACTACATTGTAGAAGAATTTATTCTTATGAATGACAATGCGATTACCGCAGAGTTGTGCAAAGACAAGATGTTTACATGACAACAATCGGTTATCAGGTTATGGAGTAGCCAGCATGCTGGCCAGATCTAAATCCGATAGACTATTCATGTGATGAGCTTAAACGAAGAATTCGAGCTAGGCTTCGTGCCCCAACCTCGATCCTACAGCTTATTGTTGCAGTAAAAGAAGATTGGCTTAACAACCCACAAGAAACAATAACTTGATTAGATCTATGCCTAATCATATGAGATATGTTATTAGGGCAAGAGGGGGCAACTCATTATTAAAAATTAAGTGTTAATGTTGATAATAGTTAATAACCATATTTATTTTAGTAATAAAAAAAGTTTATTTGTTTCATGAGTTAATTTCACTTTGTTAAACAAAAGAAACCGAAATAAATTTTAATAAAATATTAAAATATAAAATTAAATTGTCTGATATTAAGTCATATTAAATTGTCTTTCAAGCGGCATATTTATTTCATATCATAAATAGTTTTTATAAAAAAAATTAAAGTTGAAAGTTTACAGTGGGCCGATTTCTATGCACGCAATTTTAGGAACCAAATAGAAAGTTCATGTAAACAGACATTTGCGGTTTCTTATCGCTACATTTTCATGCACTAAAATGCTACGGCCATTTTTTATGAGATGTTTTTATACGTATTTTTACGATTTTTTACGAAGATATTTTAAACTTCAGTTACAGCAAAAACGTCGTTTAGTGAAGATGATAGTAATGACAACCCAAATAAAAGGCCAAATGAAAGGGCAGAGCCAGTATGTGAATTTGAATCAGTTGATCAACTGTGTTTAATAAATAATATATCAGTGACTAATTTGAAATAATTAAAAATGGGAAATGAAAATCTACAATAAGAAAAATTATTAGCACCAAAAACAAATAATACGACAGGTATGAAAAGTCTATTATTAACTGGTCATCCTAAGGCCTACGAAAAACTTTATGGCACATCGACTTAAAAGTCAGAACTCAGCAAAATGTTGATCGATATGTTTTCCGACGAGGTAATTTAACAATAAGATCATTTTGATTTAACAAATGTCTTTAATAAAGCTAACGACTCACTATATATTGTCAAATCGGTCAATATCTCGTTCATACATCTTCTAGCAAGAACGATATTTGACGAGAGGAGATGAGACGAGATGAGACTAACGAAACCGAGATGAGATTTTTAAAACTCTCGCCTGATCTCGTCTCGTGTCAAGTCCTACAATTGTACTCTCTGAGAATATCAGGTGCGTTTTTAAGCTATTCAGCGGCTTGGTGCAAGTTCTTGGCGGGTCCGCTCTCTCACCAAGAGTTCTGTTGGACTAAATTTAAAATATTGAGAGTATCTCTTTCTATTGAAAGTAATGCCAAACCAGAAGTTCTAACTTAAGTCATTGTGCTTTTTAGGTTAATGTTTTTAGTCTACGCAATATACTAAAAGATCTCTCAGCACTTGCTATACCTATGGGCAGCGTTACAAATAATCGAAAAACTAATTCAACATTGGGAAAAATATCATACATTTTCTGTTCAACTAGATATTCTAGAAGTAGGGAAAGATGTCATGTTCTGGCGCCTCCTCACTCCTCGACCCACCCCCAGTCAGTTTAAGAACAGAGTGGTCAGCTATAGAATTGATGGCTCATGGGATTAATGTAGCTAGCTTTGTTAGTAAATTGCGCAGCCGTTGTTCGAGAATTCGCACAACCCTTCACATGGAATCTTATGATTCTTGAAGTTGTATATAAAATCTACGCTCAAGCACGATTCCATACTTGTACGCGTTCAATGACTCATCAAAACGAGGTCAAACTCTTAACTCCGTCCACTTTCCATCTACTCCATCCACTTTCTATTCACTTTCCATCCACTCTATTCACTTTCCATCCACTTTCCATCCACTTTACATCCACTTTACATCCACTCCATCCACTTTCCATCCACTTTCCATCCACTTTCCATCCACTTTCCATCCACTTTCCATCCACTCCATCCACTTTTCATCCACTTTTCATCTACTGCATCCAATTTCCATACACAAAAGCTGTTTTGAAGCTGATTAAAATCTGTTTAAAGCTGATTAAAGCTGAAAAAACCTGATTAAAGTTGATTAAAAGCTGTTTAATGCTGATTAAAGCTGAAAAACCTGATTAAAGCTGATTAAAGGCTGTTTAAAGCTGATTAAAAGCTGATTAAAGCTGATTAAATTGGATTAAAAGCTGATAGGGGATGAAAGTTTGTAGATGGTGGTGGGGGTCGAGGAGTGAGGAGGCGCCAGAACATGACATCTTACCCTACTTCTAGATAACCCATTACACCTCTATCACAACAAGGGTTATCACTTGAGAAATATATGTCCTGAAATTGTATCATTTTATCTATGAAAATAGGGGAAATAAATTTAAATTTATCACTTAATAATGCACAACTTTTTTCCAAAACTGATTTTGCACTGTTTTTCAAGAAGATTGAATATAGAAAACCTGAAATAATCCTGTAACATCTTCCAGACCCTTCATTCAGTCAGACATTCCGTTTACCATTGCATCTATTACATTAGTTTTAAAATCGATTACAGGATCGTAGCTGGTGCCTTCATCGTGAAATTTTTCTTAGTGATGCAAGTTTATCTTTAGATTTTTTCATGCACAAAAGACTTGAAATAAATCAATGTCTTTTTTATGCAATATTTTTGATGTAACATCGAAAAATTAAAATCATCTAATGTGAAACTATTTAAAAGTCCTGAGGCCGTAGCCACTATATCGTGGTCGTGTCTTATCTCTACAATTGTTTCTAGAAAACTGATGAGCACTTGTTGCCTTTGCTCTTGCAAACCTTATCCACCTTGTGTTGGACAGATCTTTAAGTGTGTGTTGTTTTTCCTTTCTTGAAAATACTTCATCTTCTTCATTTTTCGAGGAAAATTTCGTTTTAAAAGTATTCTCTTTGGCTTTCTCCGTATTATTGGTTCCTCCCACACTAATTTCAGTGTTTTCTGTTTTTGTAGTAAACTTATTATAGTAAACCTATATATAAAGATTCTAAAGACTCTAAAGTCTCGAACTCAGCGCCAGGTGTAGAATTCAACGATGGTGTAGGTGTGAGAACAACAGGCAATAATTTTCTGAACCTGTGTATTGTAAACCAAGTGTATTGTCACAGGGGCCCGCCCGCATTGGGGCCCGTCGGTGCTACGTACCGATTGTACCTACGTTAAGGGGGGCCATAACAGTAAAATTTAGAAAAAATCTTTTTTTTTATTCGCTTAAAAGTTGCTTTAGGGTTTTAAAAATGATTTTAGGCTCTAAAAATACCAAAAGATGGAATGCGGAAAAAATGTCTAAATGCCTAAATTTTCCATTCTGCCGCAACGCCTCTCAGGTATGCGCCGAGCGCCTTTTGTGATCCCGGGGCGCGCTGTAATTTTCGAGTACGTGAGCAGGTAAAACGGTAGTCGATGGGGAGAGACCTGCCCTCCGAAAAGTCTTTAGTATTTAAGAGTGTCTGTAGGAGTCACTACCTGTACTATACATTCCAAGAATAGGTGTGTAGCGTCAGTTGGCGTCAGAAATTGTGAATCAGTTGAACAAATGAAAAAAGCTATAAGGGCCACATTGCTTCACAAAATATCTACGAATGACCATCCGAAACACGACGAGTTGGTGAAAATTCATGGTGCTCGTGGCAACGGGCGATATCTTCGGACACTTTGGATGCTTATACGCACAAAGCACCAATGTGTGATGAAGTTTATGAAGCTATTCAGCCAGTTTATCAACAACTCACTACAGATGATCTTCTCACTCGCTGCATATGGGGTTTCACACAAAACAGCAATGAAAGCTTCAACTCGACAGTGTGGGCGCTAGCTCCAAAAACTACGCATTTCGGCAAAGCAGTTCTCAATATTACTACAAACATCACTTCATGTGTTTTTAATGACGGGTTAATATCAATTCTACGTATAATCCAGGTCATGGACATGAAAATTGGGTTAAAAAGTCACCAACTATGCATGGACCTGGATGAGAAACGCAGAGATCACTGAGTATCGGCGTAAAACAAGCCCGCATCGATTTTAAAGCAATTCGTAATAGCAAAAAAGAGGAGATAGATTTAGAAGGCCAGTTGTATGGTGCAGGCATCGCAGATTATACTTAAAACTTTAAACGCGTTTTTCACCAAACCAGTTTTTCTGAACTGGGCGGACACATTGCTCGGGCAAATCTTCACCGATCGATCTGACATTTCAGTTATATATTCCAAAAACCTAACTCTATCGAGCCACGTAGGATTTTTTTTTATAATACTTGGTTTTTTTTTTTGGACAATTTAATGACTTTTTTTTTGGTTAAATTTTCAAAAACGTTAAAACGTACACCATTCGCCAAAAATCAATATATCGAAATAATCTTACGTGACTCCATAGCTGTTGATATATAGAAACTAAAAAACTTAAATTTTTTGTTAGAGGTCAAAAATTAAGGAGTCTAGATGTCCGCCTGTGGACCTCCTTCCAAAAATAGGCGTCTCCGAACAAGTGGCACACAGCCGCCATTTTGTGTCAAAAAAATTGAAAAAAATATTTGTTGTAGTTTTTTAATAATATTATTAAACTTACTTTACCGTTTTTCGATTGATCTCTTCATTGAGACAAAAAAAAATCCCGAAATTATAGCTCATTTACCGTGCTCTACTGTGATGTCCCCCCTTAAATACGCCTCTGGAGAATATTCATCCTCTAATAGCGAAATAGAAGCCAACAGCAATTTGATTATATTGAAGTCATATTCTTTGGTAAAAATATAATTTGGACATTCTCATGCTGCAAATTTTATTCATGTCCCGGTGCATTGTCAATGAGCCAAATAAAATTGTAAGGGCAGTTTTTTTCATTTTAAATAATTTTGACAACTGAGATAATACATTACATTGCGGCTGTAACGGCACCCACGCTTTCTTATTAATCTTCCAATAAACAGGAAGGCGGTTTATATTTATTCCTTTCAATGTGATCGCCTGAAGCGTAGCCACAGAAAATTATTATGCAATCTTTTGCTGCTTTATGGTCTGCTAGCTGATTTATGAATTATAAAACATATCTAGTTTATTTTCAACATTTTTTTTAAGCGTTATAAAGCCAAAACGTATAATAAAATCATCTTGTAAATCGAGGGATATGTAAAGGTAGACTTCCGAGTAAAGCGGTTCTGGCGTCACTAACGCAGCGTCAAATCCGCCGCGACCAATCGATAGTATTATGCATTAGAACGATACACGAAATGTACGAGGCGCCATTCGAGCGCAGCGCTATTGACGCGCTCAGCGTCAGTGTCAGTGTCTGCGCTTGAATGGCGCCTCATACATTCTCATAGTGCATAATACCATAGCTATGTCGCCGCGTCAGTATCGCTACGCTAGTTAGGCCAGAGCCGCTTCGCTCGGAAGTCTACCTTTAATGTACTAATAAATTTTATTCAATTTTGCCTTATAAAGTAATATTCCAGTTCCTTGGGCACGGATCAATAAAACAGTGGTTTATTCATTAGTGAGATAAACATTTTGTTTCACTAGTGAAATAAAAGTATCCATGGCAACGCCTAAAAATAACTGACATAAACATAACCCTAAATGTTGACTTCGCTGATGTTCTTTTTTGCTCGCCAATAACAAAACTTACTTTTTTTTTCTATAAATCTCTTGATTTCTAGGAGTGCGGGAGTAATCTTTCCACAATTGCCATTTAACAATAATTCCAGTTGTGTCAATTTATGATTAATAAAACACAAATTAATTAAACACAATACTCTAAACAAAATGTAGACCAACAAATCAACAATTTTGTAGTTGTACACAATCATGACCGGTCGACATGCTTCTCTAAAAAAAACACAGAAAACGAAATTTATCTTTGAATTTAACTTGATAAATCAAACGAAAAAATAAATTAGTTAAATTATATTAATCAATAATATTAAATTAGTTATTAAGTTTGTATTACACTCGCGGATAAAATTAAGGTATATCGCAGGAATTAAAATTTAACAGTCGGCTCGTTAAACCTTATTTTTATTCGCCTGTATAATAAATAACTTTTAATGGAACAAAGGATTATTTATCAGCGAATATATATGTAATAATAATAATATGTAATAATAATAATATAAATATGTAATAATAATAATATAAATCTGTTATTAAACTAAGTTTACATAGTAATAATATTTTCGAAGATTTCGAAGATATTTTCTTTCTATTTTCTAATTTAATTTGTGAAAATAGAAGAATTCTTCCCCCTTATTTCCATACAATATTTTCAATAATTTTTGTTCATATTATGAAAATATTGGTAGAAATAAAAACCGTTTGCTCGTTTCTCTTGAAATAATTGTACGATTTCAAGAGATAATGTAGATTTAAAAACATTTCCATATTGTTAAACATATTGGAATGTTCTTAAAATCCCCAGGTATTTTCAAAACTTATAAATCCTCAAATCAGCTGCAATATTCTTGTACAGTCGAAACAAATTTTATAATTGTCGATCAAAAATTGATTAGCATAAAACACTACAAAATTGTTCCCACGAAACTAAAACGCGTCACTTTCATTGAATGATGAAAGTGACGGTAACATACTAAAGGGGAAGGAGCAGACTTCGTGGAACTACTCTATTCCAAGAAATGAAAACGAGTCACGACTGGAAATATGCACAACTGAGCATCTTGCCCCAGAAACCTCAAACAAAGAAGTCAAAATAGCAATTGCGCACCTAAACAGTAAAGGAGCGGGTGAAGATAACGGAGCAATCTGACCAACTGTAGAAATAGGCGGAAGACAGTTTTAAGTGGTGGAATCTTTCAAGTATCTGGAAACCATAAATAAAGAGTCACAACCTGCATACAAATAGGGAACCATCGCCTGTATAGTCTGGTCCCAATACTCAGCAGCAAAGACAAACCGCGCAGAACCAAGCTAAGAATATACAAGATACTAATTAGACCAGTAGAGACATATGGTAGTGAGAACTTTGACCCTTGCAAATGCACATGAACTGAAATTGAACCGCTTCGAACGTATCTTAATGAACCATGAGCTACGACAGATTTTCAATGGCCCAGATTTGGTAACGACAATTAAATGAGGTGGGTTACGATATGCAAGACACATAAACAGAATGGAGGACACTAGTAACCCCAAATGGGAATTGGAAATCACTATAGGAGGATGCAGGCCGCGTGCTAGACAGAGGATACGGTGACTGAACAGCATGGAAAACGCGAGGGGGATGACAAATTGGAAAGTCTCTGCAAGAAACGGAGGTAGATGAAAACTCATTTAGGGCAACAAAAAGAATAAGATGAAAATGAATGAACTGTCCCCAATTCGTCACAAAATTTATATAATAAATTTAATTTTAAAAATGTTCGATCTATATGAGATGGATAAACTAGGACAGGAAGTATATCCTCTTGTCGATCACGTCGGGGTCACCAATTTGTGGGGTGATACGCGGTAGAATAATGTATCACTCAGGGTTTGCAGAGGAATTCGGTCACCCACAAATTGGTGAACCCGACGTGATCGACAAGAGGAATCCGATCACCTACAAATTGGTCGTCGTGATCGAATAGAGAAAACTACACACTCAAATATGGAACCAAATGCACCTGAAATCTGCCGCATCGTTGAACTACACCCTGCATCCTGACCAAGAAAACCTTACACGCGAAACTGAACACCGCAAGTCAAGGTCCGTCTCGGGTACGCCTCATGATACCAGACGTCAACGAACAAATGCCGCAACATCGACTGATAGGTGCAAGTTGGTTTTGCTTAGGAAACCGCCTATCAGCAAACGACGTCCACGAGGACGCCTTGCAACAAACTTGCAACAACAAACAACGTCTACGGTAGTGACTTCAACTGTCAACCAGACGTCCACGAACAAACCCCGCAACAGCGACGACGATGACGAATTCAACCGTCTACAGGGACGCCGGCAACAACAAACAACGTCTACGGCAACGACTTCAACCGTCTACGAGACGTCAACGAACAAATGCCGCTACAGTGACTGATAGGTGCAAGCTAATTTTGCATTAGGAAACCGCCTATCGGCAAACGACATCCACGAGGACGTCTTGCAACAAACTTGCAACAACAAGCAACGTCTACGGTAACGACTTCAACCGTCTACCAGACGTCTGCGAACAAACCTCGCAACAGCGACGACTAAGACGAATTCAACCATCTACGAGGACGCCGGCAACAACAAACAACGTCTACGGTAACGAACTAAACCATCTACCAGACGTCTATGAACAAACAAACAACAACATTACAATAATTACCCAAATATTTTCGGACAATTTCCGAAAATATTTTGTTAGGGTCTGTAATGTAATCCTCGAGCAGATTTAAAAATATTTGTACTTTTAGTTTTACGAAGGCATTACGGTGATTATCCAAATATTTTCGGACCGATTTCCAAAAATATTTTCTTAGGGTCAATGGTGTAATCCCCGGGGAAATTACGACAAGATGTTTTTCCCGGGAACCGGTAATCACCAAAGCGACAAATAGCCTAAAAAAGAAAAATAATCACCCTCAGATGAAGGACCAGTCTACCTGGAGAAAATATAAATACCTGGACCCCCGAATAAACAACACAGTTCGATCCAGAAGTTCCGTCCAAACAGTCAGGCGCAAACAGTCATCAACTCGACTTCAGTTCAGTTCAACAGTGAGGCGCAACTAACCAACGAGTCCAGTTCAGTCCAGCCAGTGGACCCATTCACACCGGCCCAGCCAGTGGACCCAGTCAACCAGACTCAGCTAGAAGTTCAGTTCAGCACTAGTTCAGTTCAGTCCAGCCAGTTCAGCCAGCGGCCAATTCAACCAGACCAGACCAGTTCAGAGAGTCCAGCTCCACTCATTCTCTTTTGTTTGTATCTCTTGTACATTTGTATATATATATATATATATATATATATATATATATATATATATATATATATATATATATATATCGAATGCTGGAATAACGCAATTATCATTAAGAATGTAGCAATTTAACTCTCTGTTTTTATTTAAACCAATTTTGGTGAACCTTCCTTTCAAGAATGTTCACAACCTTTGCCTTCAATTTTATTTTACTTATTGAATGAATTATCAAACTGTGTTGTATTTCTTAATATAAAAGTTTTCAAACTCTTGAAATTTATGTTTGTGTTATGCCGTGTGAAGCTTCTTAAAGCTCAGTTGTGGATTTTCTGCAGTTTCTTAAATTACTTTTTGTTTACGAATCCTAGTATTATTGTGGCGGGCTTCCATATTTAAACTCTTTCTAAATTTTAACTAATTATGCACGATAAAACATAAAAATATATAAACATAAAGATTTTGTCCATCAATATATACGGGTGTTTAAAATCTAATATCGTGGATCTCATCACTTTCATTCAAGGGTCTTAAGTTACCAACGCTTTTCATGGTGTCCCATAAGCGTTGTAGAGATTGAAGTGATTGGGCGCTTAAACTCTGCGTTTGGTTCATCCCACAGCGCCAATTCTGCTTACCAAAAATGGCCCACTTGACACTCTGATCCGACTTCTCATAATAAGAATTCTCTCAGCTCCACATCTAAGCAAGCCGGAGATCTCACACATTTCAAATTTGATGATAGATTGAGGCCGTTTCGATCCCAATGCCTCTAATCATTTGCTTTGCCGAATGAGACTCGTACATTGAGCGCCAATTATACTGACGGAAACTTCGAAGAGAACCATTGGATTATAATATAGCATACAACTTTGATTAATTAAACCTCACAGCCTGTTCAGTCTGATTAAGCCTGTTCGTCCTTTATGAAATGATTTTTATCATATTAAGGTTTAGAATCCCATTGAAAAGAGGTTAGGGCAGTCGACTTCCTTTTAGAACAAACACATTGATACTGAGTAGAAATGTGTTTGTAGAAATGTTCCGACGAGGCGAAACAAGACGAGACTTTAAAAAGTGTCAGTCTCATTTCATAACCGTTTGTCTCGTCTCGTCAAATATCATTGTTGTTAGAACGAACGTATACGTAAGATAGTCCAAAACGTTTATTAATATTGACGACGTAATTATTAATTCTAATATAATAAAATGTTTCACAGATGGTTACCAACTTTTAGATTTTGTAAATTCTTGTAAAAAAATTCCGAAGAAATATACAGCGAGATCAGAAACGAGACTCTCGTCGTCTGTGGTATAGGTATCGCCTAAATAATTTTGAAAAATATCTCATGTCGATCTCATCTTACTTTTACGAGACGAGACTAGAAAAATCGTTGTCTTGTAAAGCCCTAACATAATCTCTCTAGTCTCTATTCAACCCTCAGGATACCTTTTTACAATTAACTTTCCAGATGAACAAAATATTTTAATAAAAAATACATTTGAAGGTTTTTAATAAATTAAATTTTATTGATTGAGAACGTATTTTACTCTCCTCGTATTGTTTTATTATTATTGTTTCTTCTGACCGCAACCTTTGAAATTCGATAAAATAGTCGTCGCCGATTAACGCATTAATTTTGATAATTCCGCAATTAAAAAATACAGTAATTTATTGGTAGCAATTGTTATTAACAACTTAATACATAAAATGGAGATTTAAAAGGCAAAATGTAAAATTTGTAAATAGAAATTACAATTCTTTCCATTAAACTCTCTTCTAATGTTGTTTCCTGGCATTCACAAAGGCCTAATGGAACTGCATAATAATAAGAGAATATTTTAACATATTTTATAGCATTTTGAATTAAATATCGAAATGTTAATTATTTCGAATTCACATTGAAATTCATAAACAACTGCTTCATATCTCAAGATTATAGCAACAACTAAAACAAGGAATTAGAATCCTAAATATATTAAATAAATTGTTTAAAAGCAGACTAAATAATTGGACAGCCAAAATATCTGGATATAGTCAGATAAATATGAACATACTACAGGACTATGTAAACGGAGTTGTCCACGCAATAAGACAATAATGTGTTGAATGTACATTAAATCTCGACACACAAAACAATATTAGTGGATCAAGGCAACCTATGCAGATTGGAGTACATTAGACCAAGCTAGGCTGGTAAGACGAAAGCTAAATGAAAACTTAAACCAATAAAATTTCGAATCTAAATAGATACATAACTCTAGGACGTAACCTACCTATCTATTTAAACCGAGACTCTAACCCAGGATTTACTAAAATGGTCGATATAATATCATATGCTATATTTATACATTATTAGAGGGTGTTTAAAAATGTAAAAGTTGTTTATTTAAGCCAATATACAAAGATTCTATTATATCATTTTAAAGATGCTTGTCGAGAATTTTCATTCTATATAGCCACCCTGCGCCTGCACAATGCTCGCCCTAATGCACGAGCACGCTCTTTTGCCTACACGTGCAGTAACTTTCAATCCAGAATCTCACGTAACCTTGATTTGGTTGTGAGTGTTCTATTTGATCAGTATTTCTCATAGTTTTTTCTTGATTTTAAGCAGTGTGATAATAACTGTCTTACGTGTCCGCTGCCATTTTTGTGCTCTACTTTGGGCTTTTTCTGTATATATATTTTTTTTCTTTTGATAATGGTTGTCACAATTTATAACCCAGGAAAAAATAAGGAATGACATGGAGAAGTAAATGAAAATAATGATGGTGATGATGACTCACTTGGCACTAGTAGTGAATTAGATTATAGTCGAGATTGATGACGAGGTTGAATAAGACGTTTACCGTAGCTCTGGGGTAATGGATATTGATCACAGTAAACATATGGAGGAAGAAGTATATATAACTATAGTAGATATAAATACTACTATAAGTAGATATAAATTTCATGTTGGGTAAAGTTGGGTATATGAAGACTATATGGGCAGGTCTCTCTGCTAACTTCTAGACTAAACTAACTTCTAGAAATTCTAAAACACCAACCAGAAATGTACCAAATTAAGGGCCAACGAGCTTATAAATGAGGGTAAAATATTCCAGTTGTTCGTTTGTTTGTTCATAGCTGACGAAATTGTTAGTTTTGTAGTTATTTTCAGAGTGAAGAAATGATAATGTTGCCAAAAAAATTAAAATCGAAACAGTGGTACTCATTTCTAGAGAAATAAAATTATAGGTTGGTATTGTCGGCATCACAGGGTTGAGTTAGCTTATGATTCTAAGGTACCGGGTTCAATCTGAGCGATGTCCGCACGCATTTGTTCGAATAAAACAAATGTGACTACTAACGTACCAACTACATAGAGAAACATAGAAACTTAGAAGAGAACTTAGAAACACGACACAAACACTTAAAACCTAAAAACGATATTGGATTATGTAATCTTCGGGACCATTGTATAGACCATAGGTTCCCAACCTGGGTTACATGTACCCCTGGGAGTACATTACGTTGTTGCAGGGGTACAATAGAAATTTCAAGAAATTTTGATGCAGAGCGAAAGTCACGGCGATGCATAGTGGAGGTATGTTCCGTCTTCTGCCCCCATCACTTCTCAATATACAACTCAATAACATTCAACGCGCCGCGCCGCCACCCAATTCGTTTTTATACGCGATGACCTAATGTTTTGATTGTTGTTATGAAAATGTGTGCTTTTGTATAGATTTTCAATGTCAATAACTTTTAAATCAATTACGAGTTAAGCTGTAAGTTTCAGTACATACTTGATATTTATAAATATTTAAATTATAAATAACAGTGGCGAGGCCTGCATGTAACCAATGCATTTTCCTACTGCAGTGTGTGACATAATGACTGAAATATAAGGATTTTTTTTGGAAAACACTTGAAATTACATAAGATGCAAATAACTAAAAATTACATAAAATAAATAGGTAAGTACGCCTATAATTTTATGCAACAAGCTTATAATTCAACCAAAACAAGCTTTGAATATAAAAATTCTTCAAAATATATATGTAATATATTTTTTTAAGAAAGTGCATGTCTAATGCCAAAAACCACGCTTCGCCACTGATACATAAGTAACTATTATAACGGATAATCTATAACAATGGACAAATGGTTAATAATTTTTAAGAGAAAACTAACAGAAAACTCTGACAGTCCTAGTAGCAGCACTACCAAGCCACACCCTCAAGAAGATTCTGAAAAATTAAAACAGAAAACAGAAAAAAAGACTGTATTGTGTGTTATGAAACATTTTCGAACAACTCGATGAAGCTATCCCTTCTTAAACGTCATTTATACAACAAATACAAACATTTAAAAGATAAGCCTGTTGATTTTTTTGTGAAGTGAAGTGAGTTGAAAAATATCAAAACGTCAGTACAATGTTTGACTACAACTAACAAACAAGCTCTTTAAGCATAATATTTAGTTATTCTGAGAATTGCCCAAACTTCCAAACCTCACACTATTGGTGAAACTTTAATACTACCTGCAGCAAAAAATTTAGTAACATCAATTCTTGGCCAAGCAGCAGCAACAACACTGGATTTTCACTGGAGTTTCTATCAATCAGCACTGTTTCTCCAATATTAAATTCATTAAATCCAGAGCTCTTAATTCAAGACTGTTTAATATTTTGTGTAATGAAATAGGTAGCCCACAATAAGCTTCTTCTACATACAGAAGATGGTTGTCGAGATGGTTTAACTCGACTTTTTAAGCTTCGTTAAGAAGTGCATGTCTTCCTATCAGAATACAATTGGAATTGGTTTAGAGATGAACTCTGGTTGGCACGATAAGCATATTTGGCTGCTGATTTTTTGGACGCTTAAATGATCTGAATTGGGTTGTTGAAAAAAAAATTATCGTATAATAAATAAATGTTTTTAAAACCTTATTGTAAATAATTTGAATATTCAATGCGAAAAAGTTGAAATTTGGTTTTTTCAATTAATTATAAACAATTTGAAAATAATAAAATTATAAATTGCTATTAATGAAATATCAGAACATATTGAATTTCTAAATGAAATGTTATTGCACTTGGTCAACAGTAAAGTCAGAAGTAAAAAAATTAAAATTTGAAGTGAATTCACAAAAAAATGCACGGGTAGAAATTGCCCTTGCCCACGTCACACCGTGTTTTCGGCCTTTTTAACTTTTTTTCTATTTTGCGTCTCTAATGGACTCATTACAGCACTCATATGCGTGCGGTAATGGCTCGCCGAGTGCTGTAATATTTTTGGTTAGTTAATCAATTCAAAGTTGGCACAGAAATTCAGAGCTGTCAGTGATGTCAAATTTTCGGCGAGACAGTTTTGAGGTTATGTGATGTGTGGAATCACAACAAAAATTTGCTCGTTGAAATTATGTATTTTTTGAATGGTATAAAGTTTATATAGAGAGAAATTTATAGTGAAATAAACAAAGTTAACTTGAGATTGGTGTTAGTGTTAAAAATTGTTTTAAAAACAAAATGAATTTGGTTTCAAGAAAATTATCGTTCGAAACGTCAAATTATTTTAGTGTCAAATATTCTTTTTCTTTCTTTATGAGACTTAAAAAAAAGTAATATAATAATATATGAATATTATGTAAAAGACTGAATGTGCGCCGGTACAAGCAATCAACTGATATCAAATAATATCGGAAGGGCTCTCTATTGTCCTGGGGGTGAGAAATCGCCCCCGAAGGTGGACGAACTATAAGAAATAGTCAACGGCATTGGAATCAGGAAAGCAACGGGAAACAACCTGATCACATATCCCTAGTTAATCAACATGGCTAATTTGAAGGCGGAAATACCGGAGTCTCTGGTCCCCTATTCGGATCTCCGTGGGGGACAGTTTTGAATGTAGCTAAGATGAAAGTAAGATGTAGGAGACGCATTTTCTGGTTAAATAATCTAAGAAAATGGTACAATTATAGTTCCGTTGAGTTGTTTAGAGATACAACAAAAAAAGTGAAAATAGTTATGATAGCCAACCTTCTAAGAGGAGATGAAGAAGAAGCTGTGTGGAAATCGTGAATACACAAATTTAATTAATTAATGGTAATAAACGATATCACACATATTTATTTTAAATTCTTTTCAGTGGTACAAGTATTAAAAATATTTATACTAACATTGGATTCTTGAGCAGTAGCACTCACACCAGGGACATTATACAGTGCTACCACTACTGTTGCTATCAAATTGAAAATGTGGGACACAGAAGAACATCCAGGTAAGTTGATATTTGCTTGCTCAGACCCAAGCATTTTAGATATTTCAATCTTCTTTTTTAACGAAGCGTCAATATACCCCTCCGCAACAGTAGTAGACTTCCATCCACCATGATTTTTAACTGTCAACAAATCACCACCATGGTAGGCCAAATGTGTCGCACTACTTCTTTAGAAACAATGTCCAGTGTAAAGATCGGAGTTTGGTAATTTGAGAAATGTCGCAATGTCTTTTGATATTCTCCCCATATTAATACCAATTGGACTATTAATACAATGACCGTTACGAAAAGTTAAGAAAAATCTCTTATGCGTTTATTAGGACGTAAGTTAGCATATTTTTTAGTTAAGTCAATCCAATGGGGATCTGTAATTGCAAACATACTTGGAATGTATTTTTTTGTTTTAGATACAGACACAATGATGGAATCGGATCTGTATTATATGTCAGGGGTCTCCAAATTTTCCAGCCTTAGGGCCATACTGATTACTCCAGTGAGTTCCGAGGGCCAAAACCATATTATCATTGTTGCCGGTGGTAAAAAGTTAAATAGTCCACTGATGAAAAAAAAATCCGAAAAAGTACGCAAAAGGCTGCAAATCGGACTAAAGTCCGCAAAACGGCAACACTGCATATTATTAATTTTCCTGTCAATATCTGTAATTTCTAGATTAGTCGTAGAGTACGAGCCATGAGTAGTAACGTGACACGACATCTGGTGGACACAAGCGGAAATAGGTAGTACCTTATATCGCTAACAGATGGCGCTAATAGCACGTACAGAATAATCTCGTTGGTCCGAGAAAGTTCTGGTGTCTTCCACTCACTTCTAGATTGCAGTAATTGGAATATATAAGAAGGCTAGTGGCGCAACCACAAGTCAGTTCCTATGACACTGTTGTGAAATAAAATAGTGCGTACCTCCTTAAAACGTGTTTGTGCGTGTTTAAGTTTAAGACATCTTTGTAACAGTATTTTGATTTGAATTGTTGCTTTTGTGTGTGATTTAGTAGTATGGAAAAGAAGCGAAAAATTGATAGTGAATGCAGAAAATTCAAAGATCAGTGGAACATTCAGTATTTCGTAATTGAGTCCAGTAACAAGGCGCTATGTTTGATTTGCAATGAAAGCATAGCCGTTCTCAAGGAATTTAACATTAAACGTCATTATGAAACAAAACAATTTCAAAATTACTCAAAATATACAGGAAGTATGCGGACAGAAAAATTCGAAGCTATGAAGCGCGAATTGAAATCGCAGCAATCTTCATTTACAAAACTCCAAACTGAACAAGAGGCTGCAACTCGTGCCAGCGTTCGTGTGGCTCTTGAAATTGCAAAACGTTGAAAACCATTCACCGATGGAGAAATGATCAAACAATGCATAATTGCAGTAGCCGAAGACATGTGCCCTTAAAAGGTAAATTTATTAAAAACTGTCGGTATGTCAGCAAACACTGTGGCTCGAAGGGTAGAAAACATCGCTGAAAATATATCCTCTCAACTGTTCCACAAAAATGGACATGTTGAGTGGTTTTCTTTGGCTTTGGATGAGTCAACGGATGTGTCAGATACTGCTAAGGTGTTGATTTATATTCGAGGAGTAGATAAAAGCTATGAAGTGCATGAAGAACTTCTTGAAATGCATAGTATTCATGGCACAACTACTGGTACAGATATTTTTAAGGAGTTGAAATGGCCATTAATCAAAAGAACCTTCGATGGAAAAACTTGAAATGTATTACAACTGATGGAGGCAAAAACATGAGTGGGAAAGATAAAGGAGTGGATCGCTCTTGTATCAAAGGCTGTAGAAAATGACGGTGGTTCAAAACCATTAGTCTTACATTGTATCATTCATCAACAGTCTTTGTGCGGAAAATGTTTGGATATGTCTGAAGTTCTGAAACCAGTCATATCAACTGTTAATTTTATCAGATCTTTTGGGCTGAATCACCGACAATTCCGACAATTTATTGAAGAGATTGGAGAAAATGACTTACCTTATCATACTGCCGTACGTTGGCTTAATTGTGGGAAAGTCCTTCAGCGCTTTTTTGAACTTCGAGCAGTGATCGAATTTTTTTTGAATGAAATGCATCTCCATCTTACTGAATTACAAAACAAAGCATGGCTGTGGAAGTTAGCATGTTGATTTGACAAAACATGTGAACGAACTGAATTTGAGATTGCAAGGAGAAAACCAGCATCCTCCTGATTTATACTCTAATATCAAATCATTCCGGAAGAAATTGATACTGTTTCAAACACAACTACGAAGTAAATGTTTTTCACATTTTAAAACATGTGAAATATTCAGCCACACCACTGAGACTGAGTTTCCTCTCGATTTTGCAATCGAAACTTTGAGTGCTTTGAAAATAAATTTTGATACTCGTTTCTCGGACTTTGATGCCATTGCGAATCAAATTAAGATTTTTCAGAATACTTTTGATACTGACATTGAAACCCTAGCCCCGGAACTTCAAATGGAAATGATTGATCTACAGTGCAGTGATATAATTAAGAACAAATATCAAAACTCATCTTTGTTGGAATTTTATAAGAGTCTTCCACTGACACAATATGATAATTTGCATAAATTTGCTCGTGGGCTGTTTTCTGTTTTTGGTACTACTTATTTGTGTGAGTAGACCTTCTCCAAAATGAAGTACACAAAAAATGTTTACAGATCTAAATTAACTGATGAGCATCTTAAATCTCTTTTAATAATTGTTACAAGCAAAATTAGTCCACAACTACAAACTATTGTCAGTGGAAAATCTCATTAGTATTTCATATGTCATTATGCTTGTTATAAGTTATGTTTTTATTTAAAATGTATAAAATGTTAGTTGGATTCATTTCAATAATTTGTTAGTTATTATATACTGAAGTTAAATTTTCTGCATATTATACATGTCTTTACTCATTACAATTCTGTTTCTTTATCCAACTTATCACAAAAACAATAACAATAAGCCTACAACAATGTTATGAGTAGTTAGCCCATGACCATATCAATGTAGATGTCATATTAATAATTATTCAACATAAAATTAGAATACTTCAGTAAACTAAATTTAATTTGCTATAAAAAATATGTTCTCTAAAAGGAGTTTTCAAGTATGCTAGCTCTCCTCGGGCCAGACAAAATCTTCCGCGGGCCGGATGTGGCCCTAGGGCCGTAGTTTGGAGACCGCTGTTCTATGTCATTGTCAGACATATCCGTTAATGCCTGACGCCTAAGCACACCATTATAACCCATTATCAAGACGATCTATAATGAATACTGTTACATACAAAGCTGCGATATACATTCAAATTTATCCACCTTCATAGCCAGATGAGACATCATCCACGTCCCTTATAAATTCATGAATATCTTCTTCTAAAATCTTCGACTTTTTTGGTGCATAGCCCTGAGATATCCGTTTCAATAAGGCCTGGAATTTACAATATTTCGATATATCTACATCCTTGTGTATAGATAAACAGGACCTCAACATAGAATATATCGTCCATAAACTTGATGGCATATAATTCTTACATTGTAATTCGAAGTAAGCAAGTAAAACATTTTCCAAAACAACTGTAACCTTATTTAGATTAAACCATCCCACTTAAATTTGCAGTATTCTTTTTCATATCTTGCTCGCGATTTATCTGGCAACAATTTATTCACTGTATTTGCAGATATTTCTCTCAATTCTAGTGGAGTGCAAGATATTTTTTCACCCATTTTAATTATAACCTTTAAATTAATTTCAAGTGTCAATTATTAGTGTAACCAACCACCATAAATTTTTATGAACATGTATTGGCGAATTTTTTTTTTAGAAATGGCATAAAATAGAAAGCGCAAAATAAAGAGCGCAAAATAGAAAAAATACTATAAAAGACTCGTTCGTAAGGCGCTTTTCATCACTTGTCCATACTTGGACGCGTGCTGTAAAATCGCGCTGACTGAACTCGTCCCAATATACTATTAATTACAACGAAAAAAAAACAAAACAAAAAATTGTTTTGTTATAAAACTTATATACGATCTTAATGAAAAAAAAAATAATAATTCAAATAACCAATTCCAGTTTACAAGGCCAAAATGTAACACATTTTACTATATCTGACAAAATTAAGTCACTAAACTGGAATTTATAATCAAGGATATAAGAAAAAATGAGTTTGCGGCATTACCTACATTAGAAGACTTTACTTCCCAAAATGAACTAACAATAAATAATACTGATTGAAGACGTTGAAAAACATTGCGCGGGTCTTGTTGAGAATATCCGATCATACTTTCCTGAAAATTTAGATAGTGAAAGCTGGATAAGAGTTCCGTTTTTCATCAGTTTCGGAAATTGTGTTGGATCAATTTACAGTGGAAGAAAGAGACGAATTAATTGAAATTTTATGAACGGAATTCTAGAAAATGAATGTAAAAAAGACAGCTTGTGTAAGTGTTGGTTAAATAGAAGAGCTGAATATTAAATTATTACAAAGCTTTAACATTTTTAATGCCCTTTAACACATCATATTTGTGTGAAACTAGGTTTTTCGCTGTGTTGTATATTAAAAATAAGTGCAGGACGCAATTGAAATTAGAGCCTGACTTACGTTTCAAGTTAACGAATGTAAACCCCGATATATCAAAGATTATTTCAACAAAACAAGCCCAACCATCACATTAGTAAGTATTAGTTATTAATAGTACTTTATATTTAATTTATTAATAGTACGATATTACTAGTTAGTATTAGTTATTAATAGTACTTTTCTTGTCTAAACATACTAAAACTTTTGTTCCCTTACATATAAAATAGGGGAGGGTTACAGAATTTTTAGCAGTTTATTTTGGGGGGTACAATTTTTCAAAAGGTTGGGAACCACTGGCATAGACAATGAAAAGGGAGAAGTAGGGAAAAATGATTCGTTCTGGGTCAGCCTCCTTATGGGGAAATTACATGTAAATTATTGTCCCAGCCACCTTATGGTAAATTACATGTAAAATTAAGTACCAGTCGACTTATGGGAAATGCTGCACTAAATAGTTCTGAAGGTGGCCGAGCGTGTATGTGTAGATGGCGCGACCACGAAAGGTGAGGAGCGGATGGACGCAGCCCTTAGACCGGACAAGACCGGACAAGACTACACAGACAATACTAGACAGACAAGACTAGATAGACGAGACTAGACAGACAAGACCAGACAGACAAGACTAGACAGACAAACGGGAAAATTCAAAATGTGTTGCGGAGTGGTTAGCGGGGAAACGGATATGTATGCATAATTGTTTGAAGACATAAAATACAAAATAAAAATACAAAATGAGTTGCGGGTGGGTAGAGTGGAAACAGGTATGCATCCATAATTGATTGCAGATATATTAAAGGTTGATTCAAATGTACAATTTTTGGATGTGCACATGCGTGATATTTGAACACATGCAAGCGAAATTTCTTAAGCTTGTTAAAACTTGTGTGTAACCTCGATCGTATAAATTATTTTTAAATTTAAAATAAATAAAATGTATATCGACTATTAGGTTTAATTTTGAGTGTAAAAAGGAATATATTGTTCCGTTATCAGTTTACGTAATCGGTCTATTATTTAAACTTGCAGATTTTTTGAATGTGTGTGAGAAGGAAAAAACATCCGCCTGAGATAATTTTACTACAACTAATACGACAGGAAATGATGATGTAACGCGCACCTTAATAGGGCCGGGCGGTTAACTTAAAAAATATAAACAATCGTGTCCAGTTTATAAATTACAACCGCTGATAATTTAACTACACCTACCGCAATAAGGAACGCCTCGTAATCAATTTCGTCTTTGAACTTATGGAATGTCTGAATTGTGAAATAATTGATAAGAACCGCAGAGCACGCATTTTCGTGTAAAAACTTGTCGAATTTTATGGCTATACATCCGGCACGTGGCTAGTATATAATCTTTTGCTCTAAATTCGTCGGCGTGCCATCTGTCTCTCAAATCCTGTCTATCTAGTTTCACCATTCTAGGATTATCCGTCTAGTCGTCTCTATCTAGCATAAATTTTAAATACATATTTCATAAAAAATAGATGTGAATGGAAAAAATCAGCCACATATATTCACCCGACACTACTACGAAGTTTGTCTCCATTTCGACAAATGCCCTACAGCCACTCACGTGAAATCTTATGATCCCCTCGTTACCGTTACCCGTTAACCAATAACTCATTAAGGTGAGGGCTAGGCTGTTCATAGTCTTCGATATTATTCAGTGTTTAATCAGCTTTAATCATATATTATTCATCTTCAATCAGCTGTCAATCAGCTTTTAATCAGCTGTCTATTAGCTTTTATTCGGCTTTTAATCTGCTAAAGAGAGTGTGGAGCTACATATTCCTCACACCCTCCTTAGCGTGGGGCTAAATAGACCTCACACCCTCGTTAGCGTGAAACTACATAGAGCTCACGCTCTTTTAGTGTTTTAAAATCTGATTAGAGGTGATTAAAAGCTGATTAAAGCTGTTTAAAATCTGATTGATGTTGATTAAAGCTGATTAAATCTGATTAAAAGGTGATTAAAGCTGATTAAAGGCTGATTAAAATCGAAAACTTGTGCACAAGCTAGCCGTCACCGTAATGAGTTAACGGAGACAAACTTCATAGTAGTATCATGTGAATATATGAATCTGCTAGACCGGATCTATCATCGATCATCGAGAATTATAGCTGGGGCCATTTGCCGAGAATGCAGATTGTCGTACTATCCTCCAGATAGGCATATGATAATCACCATCAAGTAGGAGTGATAATTTTCTATTCTGTCTTATTTAAAAATTCTGTTTTTTTAAATTATTGAAAAGTTGTTTTTTCTCCCCTTCTGGTCGTCTGTTGGTATTTTGTCCATTCACATCAATTTTCTATTAAATAAATATCTAAAATTTATGCTAGATAGAGAAGACGAGACAGATAATAATCCTAGAATGGATAATGGTCCTAGATAATGGTAGACAGATAGGATTAGAGAGACAGATCAAACGACGACGAATTTAGAGCTCAATCTTATATACTACCCACGTGCCAGATGTATAGTGATAAAATTGAACAAGTTTAAACACAAAAATGCGGGCTCTGCGGTTCTTATCAATTATTTCACAATTCAGAGATTCCATACTCGCTAACGTCTACAAGTTCATAGGCGAAATTGATTAGAGGCGCTTCTTATTGTGGTAGTTGTAGTTAAATTATCGCAGCGGTTGTAATTTTTCAACTGGAGACGATTGTTTATATTTATATCAAATTTTTAACGGCCTTGCCCTATCAAAGTGCGCGTTACATTATCATTTCCTGTCGTAGTAAAATTATCTCAGGCGAATGTTATTTCCTTTTCACACACATTTAAAAAATCTGCAAGTTCAAATACTAGACCGATTACGTAAACTGAAAACGGGACAATATATTCCATTTCACACTTTTTCCAATATTAATCATAATAGTCGAAATACTTTTCATTTATATTAAATTTAATAATAATAAATACAATCGAAGTTTCCACAAACTTAAGAAATTCCACTTGTACGTGTTCGATTTTAGAGCATGTACAGATCCAAAATTTAAATCAACCCTTAATATATGTGCAATAAATTGCAATACATTCATATCGTTTTCCTGTTAGTCTGTCCAGTCTTGTCTCTCCATTTTTGTCTGCCTGGTCTTGTCTGTCTAGTCTTGTCTGTCTAGTCTCGTCGGTCTAGTCTTCTCTGTCTAGTTTTGTCTGTCTAGTCTAGTTCGGTCTGTCTAGTCTTGTACGGTCGTGTCCGGTCTAAGGGCTGCGTGCATCCCCTCTTCACCTTTCGCGGTTGCGCCATCTACACATACACGTCGGCGTCGGCCACGTTCAGAACTATTTTGTAGAGCAGTGTTTTTCAACCTTTTTCATGTCTCGACCCCCTTAGTATGGAAACATATTTCGCGACCCCCTATCCTACCCTCCGCTGTTTTTAGCATGTATTTTTTATGATACAAATATCGAATCCGTACATCATTTTTAATTATTTATATAATTAGATATCGGCCAAATATGTAATTACTTACATACAACAAACATATTTTTACCGCATCGGCAAACGCCTCCACGGAGAAGCGATACGACAATAGCAATGCAGTTTCTTCTACCTGTGTTAATAATATAATTTGTCATACAGGGACTATTTCCAATATATGTATATAAACATATACATAAAAATTGAAAGAATGTCCCTCTATAACCCAAAATGGTAACTCAACACCAAACATCCAAATGAAAAAAAAACAAATCGTTGCAATTTTTTCATCAAAAATGCTGTCCAATACAGACGTCCAATACAAATGAAAAAGCGTTGCTAGCTAGTTATCGAGTAGCTTTTCGAGTAGCTGGAAAACCTCATACGATTTCCAAAAAAATTATTTTACCTGCGGCTTTAGATATAGCAGAGATTATGTTTGGGAAACAAAAGGTAGAAAAGTTTAAAAATATACCACTCTCTGACAATACCATTCAACGCAGAATCAGCGATATGGCGACTGACATGCGTGATCAAGTCATAGAAAAAAGTACTTAGTATCCCTGCAGTTTGATGAATCTACTGATATTGCGGGTTGTACGCAGTTTGTGGCTTTTGTGCGTTTGAAATCCAACGAGAGATTGATAGAAGAAATACTGTTTCGTAAAGCTTTGATTACGAATACAACAGATCGGTGCTTATATAACATGTATCTTGAACCTACACAAGACTTCCATATTGATTGGGTGAAGAGATGCATAGCTATTTGTAATGACGTAGCAAAAGCTATGACTGGTACGAAAAGCGGTTTTATCACCTACACGTAGAAAGCACTGATGCCAAACGCTTGTTTGCATTGCTTGATGCATGGCTTTTTTCATCGCCTAGCTATTGCGTCTAAAACCGTTCAATAACGTTCAATAACGTTCTTATTATTAAAGATTATTTTAAAATTAGTAAATTATATTAAAGGAGAAGTGTTACTGAAAGGTTTATTTCGAAACATTTATGAGGATATGGGTTCACTGCACCAAAGTTTGCTTTACCGCATCGAATGGCAAAGTAATGAAGAGAGTTTTGGAACTTCGAGCTAAACATTTGGTGTGTTTACAGCAGGTCAAATTCAAGTATACCAAATTTATTTGTGACCCCGGAAATCCTTTTGAAACTGGCTTTTCTTTCGAGCCATAGTCGAGCATTTAAACACTTTGAGTAAAAGCCTTCAAAGGAGGGATGGAAAAATTCATTAAAGACAAAATCCATGGTTTTACAAAAAAAATAAACCTGTGGTCATCATCCATTAAGCAAGACAACTTTGATTCATTTTGTTCTACTCAGTCTAATATTGTAGAAGTGCGATCTGAGATAAACATCAAATCATATATACCTGGTATGGAAATTGTATTTCAGAATTTGAATTTGGAGAAGAATTGTGTCATTATTTCTCGTTGGAATAACTGTCAGAAACACTGGGAAAAGGTGTATCATAAAATTTGTTTTTAAAAGCAGCTACAGACGTGGCATTTTGGGAACCAATCTTAAAGAAAATCTGTTGGAGCTATCTGCTGTTGGAATGTGTGTAACATTGTGGAATTCATGTCTTATCACTTTATAATTCATATCACTTTGGAAACCTTTTGGCTAAAGAGAAAAAAAACAGAATATCCACTATTAACCAGAGAAGAATTAAAGTGTTTGATTCCATTTGCCACCTCCTATTTCTGCGAGTTAACGTTTTCGTCGAAGGCTCAAATAAATGGCAAACTAAATAACAAACAAACTTCACATCTACTATGCTCTCTCGAAGAGAGTCGTCTCTACTCGTCTCTTTATTTCAATATAACATTTATGTATATATTGTGCATATTTCGGGGGGGTTGAACCACCAAACCACCGCCCCCCGACCCCCATGGCTGCGCCCATGCCAACAGCTACTGTAAATTTTGAATTATGATGAAACACTAAATTTTTCTTTATTGTACATTACAACAGCAAGAGACGTACGTAGGATATTTTTGATGTATTGATTTTTTGCCGAATGGCGGACTTCCAAAGTAAAACTTTCAAAATTCTCGTAAAAATCGCCAGAAACTTGTTAATAATAAATGAACTATGCCATATAAAGAAGAAATCCTACGTACTTATTTAGACAATATATTTTTAAAGATCCAGTTAAAATTTGAAGTGAATTGGTTGAAAATTGTACTGGGTACGGCCAACATGAAAAATCAAGTTTTGAGATAAACGCGTTGCTAATAGTTACAAACAACGGGCCCATCCGAGGCCTATGTGAGCATTAGCTGCCACTTAAACCTAATAGTTACAAAAGCATCAACCGCATAATTACTTTCATTCTGTACTTCGAAAAACAAGTACTTAGAGATATTTCCAGGCCATAACCTTTTGAGATATCATTTTTGAAGACCTAAGGGGCCCTTTAAAACAATTTAAAAAAATCGATTTTTAAAAATTCTAGAGTGGCCTAACCCCAAGGTAGTTTACTCATAAAAGGGCTTTGTTGATAATTCAACTATAGTCCATTCCGTGTATATATTTTCGACGTTATACGATGTTATAAGTTTACATGTCTACAGTCTCTTACAGAAAGAATATTTTCATGTTGAAAAACTCTAGCTTTGATACTTGAATATAATACGATGTTTTGGTCTACTACTGTCACAAGTGACAGCGATCCCTTTAGAGAGGCTTCGCAACCCCCCAGGGGCTCGCGACCCACACGTTGAAAAACCCTGTTGTAGAGCGTTTCCCATAAGGCGGCTGGTATAAGATTTTACATGCAATTTCCCATAAAGTGGCTGTGACTACACTTTACATGTAAATTCCCCATAAGGAGGCTAGCCTAGAAGGAATCAACTTTCCTACTTGGAGCTAGCAACTTTCAACAACCTAGCACAAGCAATGATAAGGGGCAGTACAGTACTTGTGCTGGTACCATATATCATATATCATATATCATATAATGGTAAAAGATGATGGGCATTAATCGCATCAATTCTTGTATGGGTACGGTATCATAGAGCGGTATCATATTCTTCCAAACCTACCATTAGAAATGATAAATGGGGCAAGATACTTTGAACCATCATTGCAAAGGGTGAAACTAACTTTCGAATTTCTCATACGAAGTTCTCTCTGTATAAGAACAACTATCAAATGGATGAATTATCGAAAATACGGCCATATAGCCGCAGTGTTTGTACAGCTGAAAAAAGAGCCTTGATGTTCACATTAGGAGAGGACAAAATTAGGTTAGTATAAGTCGGACACCACCAATACTTCCCTTGTTATTCTAGGATTTAAATACAAGGTGTAAATAAAACGTCAAAAAATCATTAAAACCGAATGAAATAGTTTAGAGGCTCCTAGTTTAGGTTTTTAGGTTTAATAATAATAATTCATGAATTACAATTCATGAATTTTCATGATATTAGAATACTAAATTGATTTATATAATAACTGCAAATATTAGCATGCACATACGCAGTATATTATAATTAACATTTTCTTCATTAGTATATTGATAGTGCGGTTTGTATTGTAGGGTTAATATGCGATTTAATTGAAAACTATTCATGGATTAATCTATAAACCATCATAATTTAAACGTATGTATTGCATAAATGTATTAAAATAAAATCACACATTTATCCATCAAATGCAGCGATTTCGCTATTAATTTAAATAAACATTTATCATATTATATAGTATTATTTTGTCGATCGCATAATAATAACCTGATCCGCAACCCAACAAAGAACAACCATATAAGTTTGATTTATTCAATCATTCAATTCCGTGTTTAAAAAGAAAGCTTTAACTAAATTATGTTTCATTATTGCTGTTTGGATTATTAAATAAATCTGAAATATTTTGTATAGCTACATATATATTTTTTTTTCTTTGAATATAAAAATAGGTAGAAATGAAGGGTGAACAAATCCTTTGTTAGTCTCTGGTATATAATATTCGCGGTGAATCGATATAAAAACAGGGTAAGAAATGAATAATTTAAAAAAAAACGATGAGAGAAGAATTAAATTTTTATAAACCATTTTAAGTTTAATCTATAGCAATGGTCCGCGTAGCCATTAGTATGATTCCGCGAGACCGCAAGGTATAAAAAAATGGTTGGAAACAGCTCGAGAAGTCGATGATACATTGTACACTTATTAGATCTTTTCACTACTATTTCTATTCATTTTATGTTTTTTATTCTATGGGTATATCCTAATCAAAATATTTGTGTTCTATTAAAAATCACCCTTTATTAGAAAAAAGCAGAGATATTTATTATGAAGTAGTGTCTATGAGATTATTGAGCCAGAAATTAAGTCTCAAGAACTACGTGAAATGCCTAGGGTTGAGGATTCCTCAAAAACAAAGATCGGGTCCTTAAATGGGGGTGCTCGGACTACATAAGTTTATGAACCTCTGATCTATATTCCTCCAATTGATTAATTGACTCGACGCAATATATTCCTATTTAAGTTTTAGTCTTAATCTTTTTAAAAAAATCTTTTCCAATTTACAGATTTACCATTCATATGAACAGGTATTTGAAAATACCTCTGCAAGAATTTTAATATGTAAATTATATGGTTTAAATAAATAAATAAATAAATATTTCTTTTTAGATAAGACCTATCGATTATCCTATTCGTACCAGATTGGACACAGAATAATATCCAACTATTTAAGTTCCTCTACTCAAGTTATTTCTGGCTAGGCAGTTTATTAGTAATGTAAGGCTATAGGATTTTTTGTCATAATGCTTATAATATAGTTTAGACGAAAAATTAGTTTTGTTTCTAAACATTTGTGTAATTTAATTTTGTCCATTTAGTTTTGACTATCAAGGTTTATGGAAAACAATTTTGAGCATATTGTTTTATCTATCAAGGTTTGCGCAACACAATTTTGTTCACTTACAATTGGTTTTGTATATCAGGGTGAAATGTTATAGCCAAAACTGAAATGATATAGCCAATCCTTGGCCATATTTGAATATAAAAGCTACATGTTTTATCAATTTTATTCCAATTTTGTGCATCCAAATAGAATTTTAAAGGATAGATGAGAATTCCAATTGAACGGACGGAGATAATGGCATTTCAATCGTTAATTATGTCGCTGGAGATTTGATCGTAATCATGATGGTCTTCATAGGTATACAAATGTTTAATGCTTAATCTCCTACAGTTATCAAGGGAGAAAAGTTTATGTGCAATAGAAATAAGAGATCACTCATTATAAACACACAAGGCTATAGAGATTATATTTGAAATTCCAGATTAGTCACACGAAACTAGACTGGAAGGAGTAATAATAGGTTGAGGCTAGCGAGACTACTAGGCGTCGGGGCATCTTTACAAATTTATGCCCAAAAAAACAACTTCCTTTAAATACTAATTTTTCTTAAACTTCTAAAACGTTTTCTAATACACTATCTGTATCAATTCTAGTATCATCAGTATTTGTTCAATTCGACATATTTTCTAATAAAACAAAAAGTTTATCTAATCCATTGAAAACGACAATAACCGCATGAAATCTTACACTCCACCTTATTTGACACTCTCATTTGATAGTTTTTCTTACAGTTTTCTTCAATTCATTCCATCTAAGGGTGAACCAAAAGAGAAAAAAGAATAAATGCTTGCAATTGATCCACAAAAATGTAACTATAAAAGAATCTTAACACGAACACGGATAAAACGGAATTTCGCAAACTATGACAGACAATAGGGTAGTAGATACAAAGGTAGACAGTACAAAATTAAGTTTCACAAGCATTGCTGGACGTGAACAAAATTGTGTTGCGCAAACCTTGATAGACAAAACTATATGCTCAAATTTGTTTTCCATAAACCTTGATAGACAAAATTAAATGGACGAAATTAAATTACACAAATGTTTAGAAACAAAACTAAATTATCGTCTAAAATATATAAAAGCATTATATTGCAATGACTGCTGTCAGCAAGTTTAATGTTTTCACGACAAAAAAATCCTATAGTACAATTAGTAATAAACTAAATAGCCAGAAACAACTTCAGTAGAGGAACTTAACTAGTTATTATTCTGTGTCCAATCTGGCACGAATACGATAATCGATAGGTCTTATCTAAATGTAAATATTTATTTATTTATTAAAACCATATAATTTACATATTAAAATTCCTACAGAAGTATTTTAAAATACCTGTTAATATGCCTGGCTACACAAATGAAAAGATAACTTATATACATTCAACGATTAAAAGTAATAATATAACAATGTTCCGTCGTGTAACTAATAATAGAATTATTCTTAATTATTTTTAAAACCTTTACGTCTTTTATACAGCCATAAACAATCTATTTTTATGGATTTAAGTCCTTTTATTTTATTTAAATTTTAAATACATTTAGTTGTTTTTCGATTTATTTATGGCTGGAAATTTCCAAGCCTTATGTAGCTTATCCTCATGTCTAGGCCATATTGTTGGATACTTAAGTTATTTGCTAGTTGTTAATCTACTTATAATTGTAAATGTATTGTGTAGATATTTCCCATAATAATGTTTTTGGGTCTTTTTGCTGATCAGCTTATATATTTCATAAGTTACTTGATGGGATAGTTTTTTGTCTGAATTTTAATCCTATAATTACAAAATAATTTGTGGAAATATTTGTAAATCCCATTAGTAAATTGCCCATCCAGGTAGAAAGTTTTGCACCTTACTCCCCTTCCCTGCATAGTCTCCGAAGTGCAGGACTTGCTAATTATCCCGCCTTCTAATCACTTTCCTGTTTCACTATTGGTTGCCGAATTTTCCTACCCCTGATTTTCCTACCTTGTAGGTGTAACCTTGTAGGTGTTATCTCTTTTAAGACAGTTATTCGAGTTATTCAAGTTTCATACTTTGTAGCGCACAACCGCATTTTGTTTGAAGTTAAGTTTAAATTAAGTTTAAGAATAAAATCGAGTAAAATTTACAATCGTATCTCTTTTAATATAAGAATTACTTATATTCTTAACTCAATTGAATCAATCACTTAATTCTTTATCCTACATCATAAAGACTTTTTTGGTGCAAATATAACATTAATTTGCACGTAACATCTTAACTCGCGGTAAACTAATCGCGAGTCGTCACATTGGTCCTTCGAACCGGATTGCTTAAAATTTCGTAGCTTTCCAGTGTTAATTTTTATTATTACATTTGAGTCAGTGCGTACTCATCGTGTAAGGAATTAAGTGAAACATAGTTTTTTCATCATCGCTCAGTGCACGTGGTCACCATCAACTATCATACAGTACCCGGTGGAAATTTCATCATCTGTTCCTGTTCATCGACCATCACTTGTTGGAAAACTGCATCGTCTGTTCCTGTGCAGCGCCCAGTATCCAGCATCATTATTTGGTTCTGTAATTATCTTCCAGTTGGTCAAGTAAGTCAACTGGCTACCTATAATTTTATCCTATCATATTTTCACAATTTGTATTGCATATATCTCGTTATATTTTTTCTTTTTGTGCTATTTTTTACAAATTTGCTTTAATTATTCTCATAATATGGCTAATGAGCAAATAAAAGCATTAACAACTAAGCGTGCCGGTGCCAAACGATCTTTAACTGCGTATTCCAATTTTTTAAATAAATTCAATCCAGAATCAGATATTCCTGTTCTTGAAAAAAGATTTCGTGAAATAGAGGAAGGTCGTAATAAATTCGTATCATATCAAGACGAGCTTGAAGGATTGCTCGACGAATCAGATGCCCTTTTTGCACATCGCGAAGAGTTTGAAGACGCTTACTTTAGCGCCTTTGGTACTGCCACTAAACTTCTAGAGCAATACTCTAAAAATTATTCTCCACCGGCCATTACAACGGAATCATTAACTAATAATTCTACAGATTTATGGAATTCGACCAATCAAACTCATTTAGAAACTCAAACGACGACTCGGAATCGACTAATCCACAACAGGAGGGGCAACACCCCGTTAATGATAATAATGTACCTTCTCAACAAGGAAGTATACAAAATTTAGACGTTCTCAGTCAGCAACTTTTATTGTCTCAATTATCCAAAAACTCGCGTGATTATTTTCATTTATCATCCTTGCCTACAATTCAGTTGCCAACTTTCAGTGGATCCTATGATACTTGGTTAGGCTTTCATGATTTATTTAACTCGCTTGATCACAAAGATCTTAAAATTCCTCCTGTGAAAAACTGATTCTACTTAAAAGGATGTTTACAAGGTGAAGCAGCCGATATCATTTCAACTATTGAATCCTCAGACGAAAATTACATCGTGGCTTGGGATCTTTTAAAGGAAAGATATGATGATCGGAAATATATACGTGATTGTCACATTAAAGCACTTATAGATATGCCATCCATATCAAAAGAATATTCTTTTCCTTCATTTTTAGATTGCCTTCATAAACATTTACGCGCTCTTCAAGCGCTGGGAGAACCCATAAATTCGTGGGACTCCATATTAATTGTATTATTACGGGAAAAACTTGACTCTTCCGCACGCGACCGATGGGAAGATTGCAGTTGTGGTATAGAGCACCCTATCTTAAATAACTTAATAGATTTTCTAAAAAGGCGTACGCAGGTAGGAGTTAAAGTTCAGATTCCGAAACCCGCACCCGTAAAGCCTAATACTAATATTAGATCTAATAGTCGTTCACAACAAACCTTTGCTGCTTCCACTCAGGAGCAGTCTTGCGTATACTGTGATGAAACTAATCATCTAGTGTACAAATGATTCTCATGCCCGTTACGAGGCATCGAGAAAGGGTGGTTGGTGTACTAATTGTCTAAAAAAGGGCCATAGAGCGTCCAAATGTATCTCCCAATCTTGTCGAAATTGCAAACAAAAACATCATACTCTTTTACATTTTTAAAAAACAAATCCTTCTTCTAATCAGCCAGCAACCTTTTAAGTTTCTTCGCATTTTGTGTCTAATAATACTAGCTTTAAAGCTCAAGTAAGCTCACATGCTCTACTGGCTACCGCCTTGGTTGACATGCTAAATCATCAAGGGAAAACTAAAACCATTCGTGTATTTTTAGATGCAGGTTCTCAGGCACATTTCATAACTGAAATTTTTTTTTTAATCTAATTAAAAAACCAACTAATATTTATGTTACTGGAATTGATAATACCTCAACTAGCGTAAAGCATTCTGCTCGTGCGACATTGCAATCTCGATGCAATAATTACAGGGAATCTGCTGAATTTGTAATCGTACCTCAAATTAGTCAGGCGATTCCGTCTATCAATATTGATCAAGCAGGTCTCGACATACCTAAAAACATTAAATTAGCTGATCCCGAATTCTTTAAGTCTTCAAACGTTGACGCTTTGATTGGCGTTAAATTATTTTATAAATTGCTTGTTGTAGGACAAATATCATTCAAAAATCACCCCAATGCAATTCTTAAAAAACCTCAGCTGGGTTGGGTTGTCGCGGGTGAAATCAGTACGCATTCTCAACCTTCGCTCGTATCTTGCCATATTTCTGTGGATTCAGATTCTCCTGATGTAAATTTAACCCGTTTTGGGAGCTTGAAGAACTGTCAACAACTACTGTTTTATCCCCCTGAGGAAAAAGCTTGTGAAGAGCATTACGCTCTTAACACAACGAGAAATACTGATGGAAGGTATGAAGTACGTTTACCATTTAATAATAAAAATCTTGTTTAGGCGAATCGTATTCTGCTGCATTAAAACGCTTCTATGCGCTAGAGCGCAAATTTCAGCAGAAACCTGAGGTGCGACGTGATTATATTGCATTTTTAAATGAATATTTAGCATTGGGTCATATGTCTCTTGCAAAAGACCAAAATACCACTGATAAAGGTTTCTTTCTTCCTCATCATGCTGTGTTGAAGGAAGATAGAATAACAACAAAAACTCGCGTTGTCTTTGATGGTTCAGCCAAAACTTTAAGTGGCATTTCATTGAATGATACCCTTATGGTAGGTCCCAAATTACAGGACGATCTGTTCTGTATTCTTTTTCGATTTCGGTCGCATGCTTATGTGTTAACTGCTGATCCTGAAAAAATGTATTGCCAGGTTCACGTTAACTCTGAAGATTCTCAATATCAAAAGGTTCTCTATCGACGAGATACTTCTGAACCTATTCAAATTTATATGCTTGAAACTGCCACATATGGTACAGCTTGTGCGTCTTATTTAGTCATAAAAACATTATACCAACTTGCCAATGATGAGGAAGATAATTTTCCGATTGCAGCTCAAATATTGCGTAGAGACTTTTATGTAGATGATGTGCTCACAGGTGCACAAACAATTTCCGATGCAATTATTCTACGCGATAAACTTATAGCTTTATTAAAAAAGGATGGATTTTGCTTAAGAAAATGGGCCTCAAATCATCCGTCTCTACTTATTGAGGATCAAGAGCATCCAAATAGCGCACATATGTCACTAGATCCTGATTCATCTATAAAATCATTAGGTATTAGGTGGAACTCTCGAGAAGATTACTTCTTTTACGTTGTCAATCTCTCGGTTTCCAAAACTACTACAAAAAGGACTATCTTATCTCAAATTGCAAAGTTGTTTGATCCCCTTGGTCTCGTTGGTCCGATCATCGTGCATACGAAAATTCTCATGCAGCTCATGTGAAAGGCCGGGGTAGCGTGGGATGAATCTATTCCTGTCGGGATTCATTCGTCTTGGTCTGCTTATTTGGACCAGCTAGCATCAATAGAAAATTTACGATTTCCTAGCGAAATTACCATACCTGACCCAATTAAAGTACAATTGCATGCATTTTGCGATGCTAGTGAAAAGGCTTATGGTGCCTGTTTATACTTGCGTTCCATTAATTCTCAAGGTCAAGTATATAATATATACGTCTGATCTCTTGTCGTCACGTGTTGCTCCTGTCAAACCTCTGTCATTACCGAGATTAGAGCTTTGCGCCTCAGTACTTTCTCGTCTTTATCATACTATAAAGCCCACTATTTTGACAAAAATTCACGAATCATATCTGTGGTCAGACTCGACAATTGTATTACATTGGATAAATACGCCAACTTATCGCTTGAAAACATTCGTATCGAATCGTGTATCGGAAGTTCAAACCATTACTGAATCGTGCCATTGGCGGCACGTTTTATCTCAAGACAATCCTGCAGATCTTATATCTCGAGGACAGCTTCCGTCGGAATTTATTGAAAGTTCCATTTGGATGAACGGACCTTCATGGTTGACTCAAGAAAACTCAGCATGGCCTAACGGAGTTCTTACTCCTATGGATGTTGCAGAATTAAAACCCATTATTCCCAAAATTGCTTGCAGGAAAATTGAAATTCAAAATCACAATATCATCGAAAAATACAGCTCTTTCGATAAGCTACAGAGAGTTGTGGCATATATTCTGCGCTTTGTTCACAATACTAAGAAACTCAGCTCACAGCGTGAACTCGGTCCACTACTCACTCGTGAACTTACGTTACCTCACGATTTGATTATACCATTAGTCCAGTCCAATTGCTTTAAAAAAGAAATTGAATTCCTTTATCTAGCAAGTTAATTGCATTAAATCCAATTATGAATGAAAACGGTATTTTACGTGTTGGAGGTAGGCTCGTTCATTCTTCTATTGCTGAAGAGCAGCGTCATCCGATTTTGTTACCTGCTCAACACCATGTGACTAAGCTAATTATAGAAGCTGAGCATTCGCGACTTAAACATGCCGGTATGCAGGCAACTTTATACTCTGTTCGTCAAACTTACTGGCCTCTAAATGGCCGCAGCATCACGCGTAGCTTAATTCGTAAATGCATAACCTGTTTCCGTGCGAAGCCGCGCCTTGCCAATCACCCAATGGGAATTCTTCCCATTCAGCGAGTCACTTCGTCGCGACCCTTCTTGCGTGTTGGAGTTGACTATTGTGGACCCTTTTATACTAAAGAAAAACGCCATCGCAATCGCGGCCGCATAAAGGTTTACGTGGCAGTATTCATATGCATGTGCACAAAGGCTGTTCATTTGGAGCTTGTCAGTGATCTTTCCACTGAAGCCTTTATAGCCAGCCTCAAGCGGCGTTTTTCAAGACGAGGAATAGCAGTAGAAATTCATTCCGATAATGCTACTAACTTTGTCGGAGCTAAAAATGAGCTTAACGAGCTCTATGATTTATTTAATTCTAAAGCTAATCAAAATACTATATTTAAATTTTGAAGCGCAAAAAAGATTGATTGGCACCTTATTCCTGCCCGAGCTCCGCACTTTGGTGGAATCTGGGAAGCAGCAGTGAAATCATTCAAGCATCATTTAATTAGGACCGTGAGTGATACCTTACTAACCTTTGAACAATTACAAACATACATGATTGAGATAGAAGCAATACTAAATTTAAGACCCATCTCTCCAATGTCATCTGATCCTAATGACCTTCTTCCTTTGACTCCAGCCCATTTCCTCATAGGTAGTCCGTTGACATCTTTTCCACAGGTACATTTCACAGACACCCCAATCAATCGTCTGTAAGCTTGGAAACACGCTCAGCAGCTCAAGCAACATTTTTGGATACGGTGGCATAAAGAACATCTCCATCAGCTCATAAAATTCCGTAGATCACAGCGCGAGTCAACGAATATCAAGGTTGGAACTTTAGTACTCATCTTTGAAGAAAATTTACCCCCTCTACAGTGGGCTCTTGGACGCATCACGGCTATTCACCCCAAAAAGGATGTAATTGTAATAGTAGTCACTGCGTTAAGAAACTTTGCCCACTTCCAATCTATGAAGAAAACAACGACTTCACTCCACTAGTTTGAACTAAACAGTTCAAGGGGTGGGCATGTTCCGTCGTGTAGCTAATAATAGAATTATTCTTAATTATTTTTAAAACCTTTACGTCTTTTATACAGCCATAAACAATCTACTTTTAAAGAATTTAAGTCCTTTTATTTTATTTAAATTTTAAATACATTTAGTTGTTTTTCGATTTATTTATGGCTGGAAATTTCCAAGCCTTATGTAGCTTATCCTCATGTCTAGGCCATATTGTTGGATACATAAGTTATTTGTTAGTTGTTAATCTACTAATAATTGTAAATGTATTTCTTATAATAATGTTTTTGGGTCTTTTTGCTGATCAGCTTATATATTTCATAAGTTACCTGATGGGATAGTTTTTTGTCTGCATTTTAATCCTATAATTACAAAATTTGTGGAAATATTTGTAAATCCCATTTGAAAATTGCCCATCCAGGTAGAAAGTTTTGCACCTTTCTCTCCTTCCCTGCATAGTCTCGGAAGTGCAGGACTTGCTAATTATCCCGCCTTCTAATAACTTTCCTGTTTCACTATTCGTTGTCGAATTTTCCTACCCCTGATTTTCCTACCTTGTAGGTGTAACTCCTAGATTTATTATAGGTATATATTTATTATAGGCTTAAAAGAGATTGGGTTATCTCTTTTAAGACAGTTATTCGAGTTATTCAAGTTTCATACTTTGTAGCGCACAGCCGCATTATGTTTGAAGTTAAGTTTTGTCTGTTTTAAGTTAAGTTTAAGTTAAGTTTAAGAATAAAATCGAGTAAAATTTACAATTGTATCTCTTTTAATATAAGAATTACTTTTATTCTTAACTCAATTCAATCAATCACTTAATTCTTTCTCCTACATCAGAAAAACTTTTTTGGTGCAAATATAACATTAATTTGCTCGTAACTCTTAACTCGTGGTAAACTAATCTCGAATCGTCACAAACAATATAAATTAAATAATCATAAATAAATCTAGCAATGAGTAACAGCAATAAATCTCCTAAGTGAAAACATATTTCAAAATTTGTATATAATAAATTAATTATATAACGAGTAGCAGTAATAATTAATATTATAATTCATATAATTTTGAAAAGAATTTATAAATTTGACGTTAAATTAATTTGACATTTTATAAAAGAAACCTACTAGAAATTATGAATAAACAAAAAAAAAGCTAAACCACATCTGGACCTAGTAATATGATAATATGTACTTCTTGAACGACAATCGCACAGGAAGAGATTGTAGCATAGCCTCTCCTACCCAAGTCCGACTCTCACCTCCACGTGGTGAACCCTGGTAACCTGAGCAACCAAGCTGGAGATGCGGTAACCAACCCGTATGGAAAGCGCGGTCAGGGCCAACGAGAGCGGGTGAAATGGTCCTCCGAAAAGGGGGTTTTGCGATGGGCCAACAACTCATCCATAGAAAAAAAAAGAAACCGTTACGAAACCACCAAACGTGCCTCGGACTGGACTGACTACTCGGCAACGACCACAGCAATGCACAAGGAAATCGAAAGAAATTACGATGGGAACATGGAATGTAAGGAGCGTCTACCAGATAGGTGCACTAAAAGCCTTAACAAACGAAATGGAGAGATACAAACTCGACATAGTGGCACTACAGGAGACCAACTGGAGCGATAGCGGCAACATGGATATAGGAAAATATAGGATATGTAAAAGCAGTAATAATGGGAAGGCGCACAAGTTAGGAACAGGCTTCATACTCAAGAAAAGTGTAGGGAAGGATATTATGGACTTCCAAGCAGTAGATGACAGACTCTGCATGATCCGAATAAGAATGAAGCTCTTCAATCTGACAATAATTAACGTACATGCACCGAGCGAAGAGAAAACAGACGACGAAAAAGAGATCTACGCAAAACTAGAAAGGCTACTCGATTCGACACACAACAACGACGTAAAGATGATCTTGGGGGATTTCAATGCTAAGATAGGGAAAGAAGACGTATACAGACCCACGATTGGAAAACACAGCCTACACGAAAATACTAACGACAATGGACAGAGACTAGTGGACCTAGCAGCATCTAGAAACCTTGTAATCAGCAGTACGCTATTCCCACATAAAGACATCCACAAGATGACATGGAGATCACCAGACGGAAGGACACTCAATCAAATAGACCATGTCTTAATAAACACAAGATTTATGTCCAGCATACAGGACGTCAGAAGCTGCAAAGGGGCAGACTGCAACTCGGACCATTACCTGGTGAGGATTAAATTAAAACAAAGGCTAGCCAACTCGAAAAAGCCAGCAAACAGCGGAATAGAAAAATTGGATGTGGAAAAACTGAACTTAACCAAGGTAAGGCAACGATACGAAGAAAAGATCGCCGAAAAACTAGGAGTGTTGACGGAAAATCATAGTATTGAAGAACAATGGACGGAAATTGCAAAGGGGATTAAGGAATCGGCAGAGGAGGCTCTCGGGAAAGTCCATAGGAAAAAACGAAACCAATGGTACGATGCAGAGTGTGAAGAAGCACGCGAGAAACAACAGAAAGCTAGGGCAGAGAATTTGCAGAGACCCACGAGAGCCAAACAAGCTGAATACAACAAGCAAAGAAAGGAAGCATCCAAATTATTTCGGAAGAAGAAACGGGCCCATTTTAACGACCAGGTGGCACAGATAGGACACCACCAAGAGAAACACGAAATTAGAGAATGCTACAAGATAGTGAACAACCTGCGAAATGGATTTCAGCCCAGAGCAACAATAATCAACAGTAAAGAGTAGGTAGGTAGGTGTAAAAGTGGTAGGTAGATGGGCGGAATATTTTAACGAACTCCTGAATACCTAACTACGAGTGGAATTAACCGGACAAACAGCTGAAGACGACCCAATTCACACACCAGAAGTAAGAGATCTGAGAGAAGATAACGAACCATCACAAAGAGAAATAAGCGAGGCGATAAAGGCAATAAAGAACCACAAAGCACCGGGACCGGACATGATACCATCTGAAATGATCAAAATGGGAAGAGACGCTCTGAACTGTGCTTTACACCAGCTGATAGGAAGAATCTGGAGGACAGAAGAGATACCCGAGGAATGGCGGTAGGGGAAGATATGCCCTTTCTATAAGAAAGGAAACAAACTGGAGTGCAAGAACTATCGTGGTATAACTCTTCTTAACACGGCCTACAAGGTGCTGTCATGGATAATCGGACGAAGACTCCAACCGTACGCAGAGAGCATTATAGGACAGTATCACACAGGTTTCCGGAAAGGAAAGTCGACGACTGACCAAATGTTTACACTCAGACAAATACTAGAAAAGACATGGGAAATGAACATCAGCACATACCAGGTCTTCGTAGACTTTAAACAAGCGTATGTTACTATCGATAGAAGAACTCTCATGAAGACAATGGAAGAATTCGAGATACCACAAAAGATCATTAAATTGGTAAATTGTACGTTAAAAAAGACTTGGAACCAAGTCGGTATCCAAAAAACGACATCGCACAAGTTTGAAACCATTACAGGTCTGAGACAAGGAGACAGTCTATCACCCATATTATTTAACATCGCGCTCGAAAAAGCTATAAGGAAAGCTCAGATAGAATGCAACGGTACCATCTACAATAAATCCACGCAACTTTTGGGCTATGCTGACGACCTAAACATCATCGGTAGATCGCTAACGGCAATGAAAGATGCTTACGGTAAAATGGAGAAAAGAGCCAAGGAGATAGGTCTGTCAATAAACAAGGATAAAACAAAAGTAATGATGGTAAGACCGGGAGCGCCAGTACACGCAGTAAATAATCAGGATATGGGAGAGTACACTGTAGAAGTCGTCAACAACTTTAAATATCTGGGATCAACCGCCACGGATCAGAACGACGAAGGGGTGGAAGAACAACATAGAATCATGCAAGCCAACAGGGCATACTTCACTCTTAAATCCATCCTTAACTCGAAGCTAGCTAGCAGACAAACGAAGTGTAATATATATATAAAGCAATCATACGACCCATCCTCACATATGGAAGCGAAGCATGGACGCTGACCCAGAAATCGGAAAAGATGCTGGAGATTTTTGAGCGAAAGATCCTGAGGAAAATTTATGGGGCAATTAACAGCGAAGAGGGCTGGAGAATTAGGATGAACTTCGAACTATATCAGTTATACAAAAGCCCAGATGTGGTATCCCACATAAAACTAAGCAGGCTAAGATGGGCGGGACATGTGTGCCGGATGGCTCCAACAGCAGTGCCGAGACAAATACTCAGAGTGCCGGAAGGTAGAAGGAAAGCGGGCAGGCCAAGGGCGAGATGGGAGGAAAGTGTGAAAAGGGATGCGAGAGAGATGATGGGGGTGCGGAACTGGCGGGCGGCGGCAGAGGAAAGGGAACGCTGGAGACAACGTTTGGTGGAGGCCAGGGCTCGCTTCGGGCTGTAGCGCCATTGGAGAGAGAGTACCTCTTGAACATCTTTGATAAACAATGACACAGAGCCAAGCACATTTTTTTAAGGGTGGACGGGAAGTGCATAACAGCATTGCTGCACGCACCTAGCCACTAGACTTCGTGGAGTGTGGGGCTCTCTGGTCGAGCAGCTTGTGACCAGCATACCCACTAAAACCCTTTCTGGGATCAGTACTCGACTTCGGGACCGCGTTAGCATTAATTCAAAGTGGTGATCTTTTGAGTGGTGGTCTTTTTCATTACGGCTGCCCGTTCCTGGACAACAGCCTGATCTTTCTTTCGTCTTCGTCTTTTGTTCGAAGTATCGTGGCACACATCGTTGCTACTGCTTTCCAGTTGTCCTCGCCTTTGATCATCAGCTGTGCCATATTAGCTGAGAGCCTATCACCTGGTAAGAGTGAGGTGGACAGGACTCCTTAGCCGTAGTGAAGGCGGGGTGACAACCCCGAATAATAAGCCTCCTAAACTAACAACTTGGGTAGTATCTTGGACAGTGGCTCGCTACTGTCCCACAAAGAATATTCCTCAACTAAGCATTGAGGAAAATTTCGCTAAATGCATTACCCCAGGAGGTAACCAATCCACCCTCACACAGTGGTCGGAAATCCCAAAAAGCTGGCCAAAAGTGGAAAAAAAATGTTTTTTTCTAGAGACTTTTAATGGTTGGAATAGTTGCAGTGGTACATCTAGTATGTATTATGACCATTAGCGGTATTCTAGCATGTATTATAATCGTTATCCAGGCACGCGTCTGGCCTTCCGCATTATTTGCTCGTTGCTCGTCGTAAGTAACACGAGTTCAAACGGCTGTAGAATCGGGAAAACTTAACGAATTGTTAATTGGATTCTGAAAAATGGATTCTTCTCTAGAGAGTAAGTACAATTTGAATGTGTTTTTCGAAATTATTATTAACGATGTAGGATATAGTAAATAATTAATGAAAATAGTGTTATTTTTCTTGATGACGTTTTGGTAAATATATCAATAAGTCAAAACCCTGGTCGGCGCGGGCTCTTAAACCAAATTCAAATTGTTGCTCAGATATTTATTCAGAACATATCAAAAAATTAACTGCGCGTTGCTGCGCGTTCGGTTTCGGTTATAATTTTTGCGTATGAAATATAGTAAATAGAAATAGTAAATATGAAGGAACGTCCCAAATATCGTGATGTTTGGTCTCCCTGCATTTTTAAGGTGGCTGATCGCGAAACTGTATTCAAAATTTCGAAATTCAAGATGGCGAACGCAATATAGCGGAAAATTTTTCGAAAAAAGCATTCAATTCTGATGAAAGTCGAGATTTAGCGGCTGTAAATGTTACCGATCACGAAACTGAATTTAAAATAGCGGCCAATAGAAGGCGGATAATTTTCCCAAAAAAGTATTTTTAATTTTCCCAAAAAAGTAATTTTAATTTCGTTGTCAGTAACCTCAAAAACCCCTAAATCCCTAGTAACGGCAAAATTGAATGCTTTTTTCGGAAAATTATCCGGTTTCTATTGGTCGTCATATTGAATTTTGAATTCACTTTCGTAATCGGTTACATTTACAGCCGCTAAATCTTGACTTTCCATATTGCGAAAATTCAAAATTTCGAATTCAGTTTCATGATCAGAAAAATTATTGATCCTTATTGATCCTCAAAAATACAAGGAAAATCAACCAAAAATAACGATATTTGGACGGTTCCTTCATATTTTGGCCAGTTTTTTGGGATTTCAAACCACTGTGCGTCACCTATGGTGACGTTAGTGGACCTTCGAATTCTGGGGAGTCCGTACCAACATGCTTCAAAGATGAGTCGGAGCATCCTGAAATCACCGGACGTAAACTTAGACCAAGACGGGAAAGCTTCTTCGCTGCATTTAATGCCAACTCACTGCTAAAAGTGGGTATACTGAAACATTTGACTGATTCACTAACACGAAACAACATAATACTGACAGCAGTACAGGAAACCAGATTTTCGGCCGAACATACCTTCGAGTCCCAAGGTTACAGAATCCTCAAAGGAAAAGTGGATCAGCGGGTAATGAAGAACGCATCCCACTTAGGTACAGGATTTATAATCAATCACAGGATGCTGGTAATTCAGTCACCGACTTTACCTCCCCGAGCAGTCGTGTACCCATCCTCTCTCTCAAATCCGCAAACAAGGGCTACAGAATAGTCAATGTACATGCCCCAATCAACCAGGACAAAAGACGCAATCCAGACAGAACTGATAAATTTTGGAAAGACTTAGAAGATATTATCTCTAAATTTCCAGAGAAGCACACCGTCATACTGCTTGGTGACTTCAATGCTGAATTGGGAAGAGAGAAAAAATACAGAAACATAGTGGGCAATTATGAGGCGCATAAGCAAACCAACCGCAACGGAGAACGATTGATGGATCTGTGTAGAACTTTTTGGTTGCTCATGAAGTCTACAGCCTTCAAACACTTGTCAAGGAAGCAGAAGACTTGGATTTGACCTAATTCCAACCCGGGTGAATTTCAGATAGATCATATGGCCATTTCACGAAATTCTCAAAAGGAAATACAAAACGTTAAGCTACTAAGAAGCGCGAATCTGGACTCAGTTCACTACCTTTCAAAGACCAAAATAAGACATTAGCCTAGAAACATTAGATTACACCGAGCCTCCAAAATGCTAAAATTTGACGTAGAGCGACTTAAGAACAGTCAAGAAGTAAGTCAGAGACTGAACTATACAGATCTAAACAGCTGGGACCAACAGAAGGAGACTCTTGTCAAGGCGGCCAATGAACTCGCCCCCCTCGCTAGAAGAAGGAAGCATCCGCGGTGGACTGAAGACTGTGACAATGCAATAGCCCAAAGACAGACAGCCTGGGTGAAGTGGAATTCTAAAAAGATCAAGGAAAATTGGTAGAAATTTTTGGAACAAAGACAGGTTACAGCCAAGATATTTCGAAGAACCAGACGAACCCTCAAAGAAAACCAACAAACCCAAATCGAAGAGAGCTTTGCTAAGAATAACTCCAGAGATTTCTTTGGAATCTTCAAGCAGACACTCAGAAAACAGGGTCCGCCAAGCCTCTACTTCAGAGACTCACAAGGCAAACTGGCTTAAAACGATAAGAACAACTGCCACCTTTTAGCTCAGTACTTTAAAAATCTACTCAACCGTGACCCGCCCAACGAAGACCTCGACTATAAACAAACCACACCAAACCCGGACTCGCTGCCCCTTCATTGGAAAAAGTTCGCCAGATCATTCTACTTCTTAAGAAAAATAGGACTCTATCATTGCTGAACTATGGAAAGGTGCTGGAAACAATATCGTGCGCAGGCTAACCGATACCTTCCAGGACATCTTGGAAACAGAGAAATTACCACCCGATTGTTATTCTGCTCTGATCTATCCGCTTCACAAAAATAGAGATTTTGCTGATCTAAACAACTACCGTGGAATTTCTCTCGTCTCGGTAACATAGAAGATTCTCTGGAAGGTGTTACAAACAAGGGCGGAAAATCAGCTGGATAGTCAACTGGGAGAACACTTTGGGGTTTCAGGAAGAATCGATCCTGTGTTGAACAGATCCTTAATCTTAAAACTGTCTTACATACCCTTGAGTATGTCTTGCATACTCCAAGATGAGAAACCGCAAGTTGGTCGTCACCTTTGATGATTTTAGGAAGGCATACGATTCCATTGATAGAGAAACGCTTAACAAAGTACTCCAGGAACTAGGGCTAGACAACAAAACCCGCAGACTCATCCTAGAAACTTTGAACAACACCCATTCCAAGGTTAAATTTAGAGGCGAGATTTCAGAAAGCTTCGAAACGAAAACTGGAGTGAGACAAGGAGATGGACTTTCCCCAAGTCTCTTCAACTGTGTCCTTGAATAGGTTATGAGAGGATAGCGCAAGGAACTGATCAACTCAGAGTGGTATCTAGTATGGGCTGGTTGTAGATTGCATGGGCTTTGCAGATGACATGGCACTGTTTGTTGATTCTCTTTAGATGGCAACAATGCAGATAAATTGCCTGAGAAAATAGGCTGCAAAAGTGGGTCTTCAAGTGTCGCTGGGGAAAACAGAATTCTTCACCAACATCAGAGAAGCAACAGAGAGATGTTACAAAGGTGCGACAATACTGGGCAAAGATCAAAGCCGAACAGTTGAACAAGCGTGGTCCAAAATAGGCCTATTCGAAACCATAAGAAGTAGAAGAAGAAGATTAGCAGTAATTCTTATTATATTATAAATTAAATTATTATAAAAAAAATCCAGTTATGTTTAACAGCAATAAATCTCCCAAGTGAAAACATAATTCAAAAACCATCGTCTAGAATATTTAATCTTACCCAGTTTTTCTATTTATTCTTGACAGTACATAATTCTATTAATACGCAAATCTTTCAGATACTGAAAGTGAATTATAATTCATAGTTGCCGCATAAATACTGGTTCTTCTTCCTAATTCCTAAGGTTAACTTAGATGATAATATATTCTTATTTCTCGTAGTACTATATAATTGCACATGTAAGTTTAACTAATATCTGTAGTGATATTCAGTTGACTCCAAGATGTAAGAGTGTTCTATTTTTATTGGGGTCAGTTTAATTTCGTAATTATTTGTTTTATTTTTTCATGTAGGTATACTACCTTATTTTGCAGTCCCTGTAACATATTTACATTACTTTTATAAGCAGTTATACCATAATTAATGTATATGTGTAAAAGGGCATAATAGATTTTCAGGAGGGTATTTTTATTTATAAGCATGGAGAGTTTAGCAAAGACAATGGTTAGATATTTAGTTTTTTTGTACCATACTTTCAATGTGGCTTCTCCGTTTCTTATTGTAGTCGAATATAACACCAAGGTATTTAAAACTTAAAACTCTGTCTAACTGATAATCCTTTCTTTTTTTTCATTTGATTCTCATTTCATTTGATTCTGATATTTATTGCTTTAGGGACACTGTCCTCTTTGTTTCCAAATGTCATGAAAACTACAAACTTCCTATAGCGAAAGGTTTTGATTTGACATGTGTCTAGAAAGACCTGTACTTAGATTCATCAATTGAATGTTAGTGGTTTGTGGGGAGCAAGGTTTAATAGGCTATTTAGCAAAGCTATAGAGATTGGCCGAAGCCAAGCGAGAAACTACCTCCTGGCTACAGAGAGAAATGGAGTTCATGGAGATCACTCAATAGACTACGATCAGGAGTAACAAGATCTAAAACCACCTTGATATAATGTGGTTTCCAAGTGGAGTCCTTGTTATGTGAATGTAGGGAAATCTAGACGACTTCCCATCTTCTCCAGTTTAAGCAGTGTCCGACAACATGTACTACTGCATAAATGACTTACTGCATGCCTCCCCAAATGCACTATAGATTGCCAACTTCTGGGCGGCAATAACCTAATGAACAATGTGTTATACAGTGTGGGATCTCAAATAACTACACGTCTTTTTTATATCCAATGTTTCAAGTGTATCCTTTCATGTTTCTTTATTTGCAAATGTAAGTGTTTCTAATATGTAAAAATGAATAAAATAAAATAAAAATGTGGAACCCATTTTTATTTTATTCATTTTTACATATTGAATTAAAAACCCCACTTTGAGCCATGGATCTTTTCAATGTTTTTTTGTAAGTGTTTCTGACAAGAATAAATAAAAAATTGATTTAGAAACTTCTGATTCTATCTTTGAAAAGAGGGACAATGAAGAAAATAATAATACAATTGTTGAAAGTACCTTTAGATATTTAGATATGAATAAGATCTTAACTTACCCAACGTTGCCTACTATAATTAAAAGAATGGAATTTTTTTTAATATAAACGTTCCTGCTCTACCAAATGCTGTTTTGAAAAATATATACTTGCTGAAATGTATAAAGAAATTAAAAAAATGCTAATTAGAGTTATTTATATTATGATGACAAAGCTCTTTATATTTTTATAGTTTATTCATTTTAAAACTAATATCAAAATAAACAACAGTGTTTTTGAACATTTTTGAAAAAATCCGAATAGCGGTATCAATACCGGTCCAACGCTTCAAAAATACCGAATACCGGTATTTAATATTTAATCCGGTATTGCAATCACTAGTCCGAATATAAGATGACTTCCTTTGAATAATATTTCTGCTAAAAAAACTCGTTTTATACTCAGATCAATAAGTTATTTGAAATTACTCTTACAATATTTGATAGAAACTATATGGTTCAATCGGTTGGCGATTATTAAAATAAGTGCTGAGTTGTTCAACAAATGGGATAAGCAGAATAAGTGATTTCGATTTTATTCGCAATGGAACGGTTGAATATATTCGGTCAGATATCCGCCATAGCAAAATAGTTTGAGGTTTTAAAGTAAGTCGACTATATACGAGTGATTAAAAACCTAAATTTACTCAAACGTTGTATTCGAATTCCCAAGACTAAACGGATAAGATAATTCTTAGAGTATACTGATATGTCTATAAAGTCTATGACGTTTTAAATCTAGAGATGCTACAAACTTAAAGCTACATTCGAATTTCCAGGACTAAACGGATAAGATAATCCTTGCAGTTTCATGAAATGTTCATAAAAGTTCTATCTCTTATGAAACGGCCTTAAATAAAATTAGATTTTATAACACAGCTTATCTGTGTTATAAAATATAATCTATACTACCTTAGAATCACCATACAAGTCAATACAAAAATAGTGAAACAATCTAGGAAATGGGCAATTAATAAAATTGATTTTCTAAAACGAATGTGTTTTCAATCAAGAAGATATGAAACTCGTGGCGTTATCACATGACAAGTGCATCGACCTAGCTACAACCTCATCTATTTTAAAAAATATTACAGAGAAATTGCTTTCGCCAAAGCATTTCCTTTATCACAAATCGATCGTCCGAGTAATTATTGATTAAATATCGATCGTAAAAACCTAATTTAAAACAAACTTATTATTACGGAAATGAAATCTCGTTTCGCGCATTCTTTGCGCAATGAAAATTTTCCGAGCAAAGGAATCAACTAATTAAGTATTTAAATTGCACCTCTACGTGTAAAAAATGTAGTGAAAAGGAAGGAAAAGAAGGAAGGAAATGTTTAATGGAAAACGAAAATCGTCAGCTGGTATAGTTTGAAAGTAATCCATCATTAACGTAAGGACTGATCGAAGATCAATATCGAGAGGTATGTCAATCTTCTCTATATTTCTATTTTTATAAAGAATTAATCGATAATTTCCATAATAGTGGATATTTTTATATAATAGTTATTTATTAGAGGATACATTTTTATGTAATATTTATTTATTAAAGGATAAATTTTGGCTATAAGATATTTCGATTTTATTTTGAATAAAATAAAATTTTACAATATTTCTATGAAATAAATAAACAAACAATTATTTCATTCAAAGAACAGATGGAAACAAAACTTATTCACCCGACCAACAACGTTTGCAACACCCTAGCAACACATTACATAGCAGGGTAGACCTAGCTCACATAATAATATAATAGGCCGTAAATTACTGAGGATTCTCTTTGTTTTCAGACTTCCCAAGTTTCACTAAGTATATCCACTCAAGAAATAAAAATTCTGTCCGCAATCTTAGGCTTGATCCTTTTATTAGGTGCTATGAATCATACTGCACATTATCTCTAACAGAGGTAAATAGAGGTAAATTATATTTCCGCTTTGATATAATGGCGCATTTAAAATGATTAGATTTTTAAAATCCTGATTTTTTTTGTCTGAATTCAGAATGAATGCTAAATATGCGATACCGGGGTAGCGCATACTAAAAGCCAAAAAAAGATAAAAACATCTGGCTAGTCATGTAGGTGCAATTTGTGCAATCTCTTCTATATAGGTTTGTCTATCTGTCTTGTTATATCTAGTCTAGTCTAGTCGTGTCTGTCTAGTCTTAACTGTCTAGTCTTGTCTGTCTAGTCTTGTCTGCCGTATTTGAAGTATATCTTTACAACTTAGAAGTACACTAAAGGTACACTAAAGTACACTAAAGAAGTATACTAAAAGCATATTCTAGGCGCAAGGAAATAATAATCGGAGGCGACTTAAACGCCAAAGCTCCAGTCTTCGGTTCGAAAATAGAAGATATCAAGGGGATGATTCTGAAAAAATGGATCAAAGCATATGATCTGTTAGACCATAATGAAGGCGGTACACCTACCTTCTCAAATCAGAACGACTCGTCTCTTATAGACGTAACAATGGCGACAATGTGTCTCGGCAGAAAAATTAGCGGTTGTAAAGTCGATTTGGAACTGGAAAACCTAACAAATCACCGCACAATATACTTTTACTTCGAGGTTAATGAATCACAACAGAATTTGCAGGCTCAGAGAGGACTAAATCAGCAGGCTGGAAAATTGTAACCAGCGGTTGGTCGAAGTTACTAACAATTCTAGACAAGGAACCTGATAAAAACAACGAAACACCGCAAATGCATCCCCAACTTGCTAATAGACCAACAGAACTCACTTAATATATTCTCAAATTGTGCGATAATTATTTTCCAAAACGACGCCGACCAAATCACTGTCACCAACCTGTATACTGGTGGACAACAACAATAGCTGCAAAAAGAGCCGAATGTATCAGTAAGCCAAGAGTACTGGTGAGGATAAATAAAAGAAACTCGACCGATGCGCAGAAACTAGCGGAGAGAAATGAATATCACAACTCAAGAAGACATTTAAAGACTCTTATTAATATTTGTAAGAAAGTACTCTGGAAGGATATCTGCAATCAACTAGAGAGATCAAATGGGATAACTAATGGGCAAAACTATATGGGATCAAAGTTTTAAAATCATATCGAGCAAACTAAAACTAAAGCAAAAAATCACGCTGAGCGAGAAAATCATAATAAACCAAGAGAAAAAAATGTTCCCAATAAGACCAAAAATCAATTGTGTGATTCCCGAACACATAGAAATAAAACCCTTTGAGCTAGAAGAAATTTTTGTAACTGCGCAACGGATTAAAACAGAAAAAACTCCAGGTCCTGATTGTATATCCCTAGACGAGCTTAAACTGTTAGTAAATAAGGAACCCGAATATGTCTTAAGAGTGATGAATAACTGCCTATAAAAGGGAAAATAAATGTCCTAAAAAAAATCCGGCAGACGAAACAACATTTCGGCCAATATGTATACCTGACAGTGCAGGTAAATATTTAGAAATGCTTTTTAAGGCACGCCTAGAGGACAAACTAACAACAAAAGAAATGCTACACAGCACACACTACGGATTTCGCGCGGGCAGGTCGACTATAGATCAAAATCAAAATCAAATTTATTCATTCTACGATGTACAAAGGAAAATTACATATTGAATTTGTCAGTAATCATTAAGGATTAGTATCACTTCTCTATTAACATTATTTTAAGTTTTAAAAAAAGATTAAAAGATTTTTGGTAGGTTTCTTGAGTCAGAATATTTGGAAGCTTGTTATAGATTTGGATTCCAATCTTGTTCGGTGCTTAGCTGCAAATTGTTAAATTTGATATTGGAGTTCGTAGTTGCTTTTGACCTCTTGTGTAGTGATGGTGTTGGTCTATGTTTCTTATAATTGAGGCCTTATTCCTGTGAATATGGCATGCAGTTTCCCATATGTATATGGATGGTATCGTAAGGAGGTTTAGCTTCTTAAAATAGGGGATACCTACACCTATGTTGTTCTACCTACACCTATGAATGCCCGAATTATTCTCTTTTGGGCTTTGAAGACCCTTTGAGTTTGTGGAGAGGGTCCCCATACTATAATCCCGTACGAGATGACAGATTGTACCTTCGCGTGGCATATATTTATCAGCACAGATTGTCCTACTAAACAGCGGATATCTTTAATGAGGTAAGCTTTATAATTTATTTTCTTGGTTATTCGATCAATGTGGATATTCCATTATTTAATTATAAGTTGTTGGCAGAGAACCATTGATTGAGGTCAGTTAGAAGCTCATTTGCCTCTGATTCAGCTTTTTGATTAGACGGCTCCGATACTATAAAACTGGAATCGCCTGCGCAGAGAATGCATTCCCTGCCCTTTAAATATTGTATCAGGTCTGCAGTATATAGAGAAAACAATAAAGGCGCCAATACACTTCCCTGTGGTACCCAGATATCTGTTGTTAATTGCGCAGATGTACTATTATTGTTTGATTGGCAGATTTGAACATATTGCTTTCTTTTGTGTAAAAATGATTCGAACCATCTACCAATTTTGCCTCGAATTCCGCATCTATATAGTTTTTCTATGAGTTTTTCATGCGACACACAATCAAAAGCTTTTGAGATGTCACAGAAGATTCCCACAGGATGTTTCCCTTTTTCTATCTCCTCTAATATTCTTTCATAAAAAGCGCTGATTGCTCTTGTAGTTGATCTTTCAGCTCCGAAGCCATTTTATTGGGTAGGAATTAAATGGTATTTTTCGATAAAACATTTTAATCTTTTCTCAATACATTATTCCATTATTTTTGATACCACCGATAGAAGTGATATTGGTCTGTAATTCATAATGTCTGTCTTATCTCCCTTCTTATGTACGGGCATTATTTTTTAGGTTTTTAGTAGCTCAGGAAATTCTTCAGTTTCTATCGAGTTATTAATAATGTCAGTGATTGGGGCTGCAATTTCGTTCTTGAATTCCTTAAATAATTTATACGGCAGTAAGTCCGGGCCGCTGCTGGATTTGTTCTTCAGTTTAGCGATGATGTTCCGCACTTCTTCTGTTGTGAATGTGTCTATATACATTGAGTTTATATTATATGGTACGTGTTTATTTGTGATTTGGGTTCGGTTGATGTTATTTGCTACATCTGCTGCTGCATTCTTGAAATGGCTATTAAATAAGGCAGATGCGCTCTCTAGAGTCATGGAAACCCCGAACGCAATCAGAGAAAAGGCATACAAGTACCAATAGTTCTCTGTACTAATTACCCTAGACGTAGAAAACGCATTTAACTCGGCTCCGTGGGATCAAATAATAGACGCGTTAATCACAGCGAACATGAGGAGCACGGAAGGGGCCTACACGTGTGTATTTTCTCCTGTATATGCAGAACATGCCGGCGCTCCCTGGTAACAGTGTTCCACCAGACAGTGACCCATTCTTCCACCACCGGAAACCACCGGACACTAAAAAGTAAGTACAGCGAATATTAGCCCATACCTGGTAAAAATGATTCAGTTGTATCACATCAACCGTTACATTATTACCAACCAAGTATCCGAAATTGTAACAACTTGCGGTGTTCCTCAGGGCTCCATAGTAGGATCAACTTTATGGAACAAATTTTACAACAAAATCCTGCAGATAGACCTAGGAAAAAGCTAACCTCAATGGCCTATGCCAACGACCTGGCAGTCATAGTCCGCGGCAGGAATACATCAAAACTTGCAGAAGCCACTCAAAACGGCGTAGAAGTAATACAGCAACAGGTGGCTGAAGTGGGTATTAAAATGGCAAATGCTAAGACCGAAATGGTAATTCTTACAGGCAGAATTAAACTTAAAAGTCTGACGGTAAAAATTGGGGATGCTATTGTTACAAGTAAGCCGGCTATCAAGTATTTGGGTGTATACGTGGTTAAAAACACTCGTATGATTACACAAATCAAAATCAAGTGAGAGAAAGTCCAAAAATCATTAATTGCTCTCACAAGAATCACCCCAAATCTATGAGGACCGCGCGAAACAAACGCCGATTGCTTATGATCGCTGCATCTTCAACTATCATGTACAGGGCACCAATCTAGAACTCCTTAACAGAAAAATGGCTCCTAGAGTGATATCGGCATACAGAACCGTATCCATGGCTGCAGCAACAGCTTTAGCCTCATTTCCGCCTATCGAGCTGAGGATTCGTGAGATGGTGAGCATATATCGGCACAGAAAGGATAGTAGGTCTGATGCAAAAAACAAATACATGGATGAATGGTAGCAGAGATTGGAAGGATACGACGGTTGTACGAAAACTTTTATTACGAACGTGAGACGGTGGCAGGAAAGAAAGTGGGAAGAGGTTGATTATTATGTCACCCAGGCTTTTACTGGACATGGGGTCTTCGGATAATTCCTTTTTAAAATCAAAAAGAAAGATAACCCCATCTATTGGTTCTGTCTGGAGATCGACTCCGTCGAAGATACGATGGTATGATCGATGGTATGTTCCCTCATCATCGCCGTTATTGCGTTCTAGTCTGCTTCTGTTCTAAGGAGTAAGCCTGCCACGTTTGTTGTTGAAACTACTGTGCCGCATAAATTTGCTGTTAGTCGTTAATCTGTCCATTTTATGCACTGAAAGATGTTCAGTAATTAAACTGGTGGCAGACTTACTCCTGAGAACAGAATCAGACTGTAACGCAATACCGACAATGATGAGGGACATAATGAAAGGAACAGATAGGCACGAAAGAGAGAACTGGATTTAGAAACGGATGGCAATATTGAAGAAGTTAAAAAAACGGGTAGAGAACCTAACAGACACCCCGAAGTAATGCCAAGGGCGGTTCCAGGGTATTCCTGTTGGAATTATGTTTACCAGCTAGAGCTAGTTCATGGGAACCACTTGTCTGTGCAATTATGTTTTGCCAGCTAGGCCCCATAAAAAAAGTCTTGTCCGTCTAGTCTTGTCTGCCTAGTCTTGTCTATTTTTCTGGTCTATCAAGTCTTGTCTGTCTAATCTGGTATGTCTAGTCTTATACATCTAATCTTGTATGTCGAGTCTTGTCTGTCTGGTCGTGTCTGACTAGTTTTATCTACAATAATCAATGTTAGCGTTATTTTTAATCCAACAAAACTTTTCATCAAAAGTAATATACAATAGTGATAAAGAAAATTTAAAAATTATCATTTATTAGACAAAATAGTGTTTTAATTTTTCCTTGGTAGGTCGTAAAGAATTCCTGGAGAAAAAAAAATCTTTTCATTCGCTTTAATAATTTCCCTCCAAAACTTCACGTGCAGTTACTTCATCAAAACTCATTTCCACATTAATTATTAATGTTACGAACCTTCACCCGCAATTCAGAATGTGGAGGCTCGACTTCTCCAAAAACCACTTTACCATTGTCCGTATATTCATCATATTTCAAACTGTAAATATCTCGGAAACCGTTGGCATCCATGGCTTTCTGTGTATAATAACTTGTGCAAAATCCAATAGCAACAGCGCAGTCGAGTCCTCGACCCAAATCTCTGTATAATTCACTAAGTTTACTTAAAATTTATAGAATGATGAAAAAAATATATATAATAGGTAATATTTTTGCAATGGTGAAGACGACAGCAAACAAACTTAAACAAACCCAACTTTCAAACATAGATTTGCTATACTCACTATCCAAACAAAATAATTTGATATTCCAATTTATTAAAATTGAAATGCTATTAAAGGAGTATTTTATATAATAAATTGGTAATGACTAGAAACAAGTGAATAAGTCGAGTGTGATCCCGTTAAGCTCCAATGCCCTCCAGGACCATCTACATTATCATGCCTATTGCCTAAACATCCTGTTTCCCTACTCAATTTATTAAAGCAATGTCTATCTAGTTTCTTGACATCTTGACACCGATTTTGTTCAGTCTAGTCTTGTTTTTTCCGGTCTTACCTGGCCTTGTCTGGTCTTGTCTGATCTTGCCTGTCTTGTGCGATCTTCTGTGGTCTTGCCGGTTCTTCTCCGGTCTTGGCCAGTCTTGTACGGTCTTGTACGATCTTGTCCGGTCCTGTCGGGTCTTGTCCGGTATTGTCCGCTTTTCTCCGGTCTTGTCCCGACTTGTCCAGTATTGTCTAGTCTTGTTTCGTCTTGCCTAATCTTGCCTGGTCTTGTCTGGTCCTGCCTGGTCTTGTCTGGTCTTGTATGGCCTTGTCTGGTCTTGTCTGACATTGTCTGGCCCCGACTGGCCTTTTTTCGTCTTGTCTGGTCTTTTCTGGTTTTGTCTTGTCTCGTCTTGTCTTCTCTGATCTTGTCTGGTCCTTTGTGGCCTTGTCTGGTCTTGTCTGATCTTTTCTAGTCTTATATGGTTTTGTCTGGTTTTGTCTGATGTTGCCTGGTCTTGTCTAGTCTTGTCTGATCTTGTCTGGTCTTTTCTAATCTTATCTGAACTTGTGTGGTCTTTTCTGATCTTCTCTTTTCTGTTCCAGTCTGATCTTGCCTGATCTAGACAGACAAGACATATAAGACAGACTAGACCGACAAGACAGATTAGTCGGACAGGCTAAGACGTCTAACAGACTCATTTCGGACAGACTCTAACAGACTTATTTCATCTAATATTGATTTAATTTAACTTACATAGATCTATTAATCAAAGCAGTCAATATCCCTTTGGATTGGTATTCTGGCAAAACAGCGCCCATTTCAATCTTAAAAATTTTCTCTTCTTTGGGATATCGCGTAAATAGATCCAGTTCGTCGTTAATGTTATTAAACATTTTCATAATTTTGTATATATTCGTATCAGCGCTTGGAAGAAGTTTGCTGCTCTTGTGCCTGTAAATAATTGAGTTTAATACGACTCCAAGTAGTTTGTTGTCTGCATCGACGGCTTGCACAGAAACGCCATCAGCGATAATTTCGTTTAAAAGTGCCTCCAAATACAAATTGCTGTTCTCGTCTGCGGCGATGTTCAACGCTTTGTTCAGTGGTTCTTGGTAGAAAAATATCGGTTCCATGAATTTGGTAACCCTTTTTCTGTCGGTTTGGTCCTTGATAATTTTCAGAAAGTAATTAAATCTACTGGCGATCGCCATTTCGCGCAACTAAATTCACTTTAACTCAACGTGCCAATTCATTTTAGAATTTATACTGTTAAGAACTCGTAACTATTTATTGTTTACTGGAAATTATCTGCAATGTTCACCTTGGACTGGGTATTATATTGTTTTACATGCATTAGATATTATTTTTTGAATTTAATTAATCAGTTAAGTTACGTTGTATTGCCTATCATTATATGTTTTCCTAGAATTTTTTTTACGCATTTTCTAAGTGGTCTGCTTAAACTCGTTGATAAGAACGTTTTACGTTTAATCAGGTGTTGTTTTTGTCGGTCTACTAGTGATGGAATCGAATGAAATCGAATGATTTGGCTAATCGAGTTAATAATCGAATATTCTTACGAGTTGCCTCAAAAATTATTGTTATCAATTATTATTGTCTATACCTGTAATATTACGTGTAGAATACAATTTATGTAAATTCTGTTCAATAATTCAACGCATTTTAGTCCAGTTTTCGCTAGTAAGTTAAAGTAAGCGAGAATATCGCATGTTTTGCATTCTATTACAATTCTTACACTGAATTGAAAAATTCTCTATATTTTAATTATATATTTTACTTCTTCTTCTTTTATGACCACATGGGATCACTTTAGTTAGTTCATTAACTAAGTCTCTTTGAGGGGATTGCTCGAGCCTTGCGGTCTTTCCAGTACTCTTTCATACGTGCTGATCTTCGTGCCCGTTAAATTTCTTCTTTGTGAGTGGGAAGCGGAGATTTGTGTCCTTGAGTTTTTGTTTTAATTTTATCTTGTCTGTTGTGTCTTCTCGTGTAAGCCCAATTTCTTTCAGATCCTCTCTTATTTCTCTCATCCATCTGCACCCTGTTGTGGTATTTTTAGAGTTGAGATTGTATTGTACCAGTTGTTTCAGAAGCCTGGAATCTGGCATTCTCATTATGTGCCCAAATAATCGCAGTCTCCTTTTACGCATAATGTCAGTAAGAGGTTGTAGCTCTTTGTACACGACTTTGTTGGGCACTATCCGCCACTGTCCGTCTTTCCGGTATTTTTATTAATGCACGATCTTTCAATTCCTCTTTCGATATTCTGAAGTTTGTCGATCTTTCATTGTTCATTTAAATGAAACAGTGTTTCTGATGCATATGTGGCTTCTGGTTTTATAACTGTGTTGTAGTGTTTTATTTTTGCATTTATGGATAGGCATTTTTCTGTAGATGACCCAGTTTAATTTTTATGCTTTTGCTAGCTTGTTTGTTCTTATTTGGATCGATGTTTTTCAATTAGATTGTCTGTTATTATTTCTCCAAAGTATTTGAATTGGGTTACAATTTTTACTTTATTGCCATTTATGTTTATTTCTTTCAGTGCTGTTGGTTTTTGAGGCATAATTACTGTTTTCTGAAATGATATTTTGAGGCCAATTTTACTTGCAATATTTTGAAGTTCTGATATTTGAGTTTATACTTCAAATATGTCATTTGCTAGTAGTGCCAAGTCGACAGCAAAACCAAGGCAGTTTGTTTTGATCTTTCTGGCTATTTTTATTTTTGGGGGGTATTGTTTAAACCATTTCCTCATTACCCTTTCTAGAGCACAGTTGAATTTTTGGTAGAAAATTCCTTTGGAGGCAATTATATGCTTTTTATTTCCCTTCTATTTCCCTTCCTGTTGTAATCCATTAGTAGCTTAAGACCTATGATCTGGTCAGGACAGCTCCTCCAGGGTGTGAATGGCTATTCTCCTAGTTTCTTCTCAAGTTGTAATCTGATTCTATTCATGGTGATTCTTGAAAGGATTTGGTATGTTATGTCTAAGAGAGAGAGTACCTGTAGTTGTTAAGATCTGTTTTGTCTACTTTTTTGTGTACTGGGTGAATGATGGCAGTGGTCCAATGTTCTGGTAGCTTTTCTTGAATCCAGATGTTGACAAGCTGTTGATGAAGAGCAATTTTTGCTGATCTTTCGGCATATTTCTAGATCTCTGATATTTTCTGGTGGTGTTGTTATTGGAGTGTCGGTGTCTAAGTTAAGAAGTTATGTTTGTTCTTTACAATTTAGAAGTTTATTGAAGTATTTAGCCAGGATTCTTGCATTATTATTATTATTATTCATCTTATGTATTGTTATGGGCCAGATTACTATTTTCATACTTCATTAATAGCGTTGGAGGTTCATATTTCTGAAGTTGTTTTCTGAATGTTTTGTAGTAATTTCTCGATTGTGTTTTGTTGAATTCTTATTCAATTGATTTCAATGTGTCCTTAAGATGTTCTATTTTTGTTCTCCTTAAAGTCTGGGTGCTTTCTTTTCTTTGTTTTACTTGATTTTGGAAAGACATATTATCTGATTTTTGGGATTGGTGTAACAGTCTTTTCTCTACTGCCTTGTCATATTCACTATTCCACTAGTGATGCTTTTTACGGGGTTTTATTGTGAGTAGAAAAATAGGTTATTTGCTTTGATATGATTTTTTATTTTGTTAGTTTCTTGTTCGTCTGGGTGTTAGGGTATTTCAATGTATCCGACCATATTGTACTTTCTAATAGGCAGTCCGCCTTATCCGAGTGCTGCCTTCTCTGAACTCTTGGTTCTGTCAGTGGAGTATTCCTTAAAAGACTCTCTATGGATGACTGTAAACGGGTCACCTGTGGTAGGACAGGGTTCTAGGTTGGCATTTCCTACTAACACAATGGTTCAATTTTAACTGCACTTAATTTGTAAAAATATTATATAACTTGTTATTAGCTATGTATATTTAAACATTTTTAACACGACATGTGAAAGTCATTTTCATATTGTACACTTCACAGTGTTCACACTTAAAAATGACCTTCACCAGTCGAAACTCAAGTCGTGTTAAATGTTTAAATTAATATAACTTGTTATAACAAGTTACATAATAATTTTACATATTAAGAGTGTTTAAAAGATATTCTGCTTCTTATTCTTCTGTGTATGCACTATGTGCCTGTTTCTGTGAGTTTCTCCTCATTCCTTCGGCTCCTGCGATTTGGAAGTCCAGGAATCTGGCCATGTCTTCGGTGGTCTTCCAGGGGGTCTCGTTCTGTTGAGTTTTTGTGTCATGGCCCAGTTAGCTATTCGGAGTGGCACCATGCGTTCCACGTGATCCCGCCAGTATCTTCGACGGGCTCTTGCCCAGCGCACGACGTCCTGGATTTGTAGGTCAGCTCTGATCTTAGAACTCCTGACATGGTCTCTTAATGTGACTCAGTTCTTGCTATTGTGTTATTCTCAGTATTGCTCTCAGGCTCCGCATTTCGGTCGTTCTCTGCGCTTGTTTGGTGGCTGATGTGTCGGCCCTTGTTTCAGCCGCATATGTGAGTATTGGCCTTACTGCTGTCTTATATTTTCGGATTTTACCTTCTTGCGATATGTGTTTGTTCCTCCAGATTATGTTATTTAGTGCGCCAGATATTCGTCGAGCCTTGTTCGTTGCTGCTCGTACCTCTAGCTTGAGGTCTCTGTCGCTTGAGATCTCTACTCCAAGGTAGGTAAAGCACATCACCTGCTCTATCACCTTGTCGTCGAGTTCTAATTTGCATCTGGTTGCTGATCTGCTGGCTACCATGCACTTGATTTTTTGATGGGAGATATCAAGATTGTATCTCTTTGCTGTTTTGGAGAATGTCTGTAGAAGTCGTTGTAAGTCGTTTTCATTGTCAGCTATTAGTACAGCGTCATCCGCGTAACACAGTATGTTCAAGGACTGGTTTCCCATCCCATATCCTGCTTTGAGGTTTTTCACAATCGTTATTATATTGTCCATTATTAGGTTGAATAGGGCCGGGCTCATACTGTCGCCTTGCCTAATTCCATCGCTTACGCGTACGCTCTCTGCCGACTTGGTTTTTGTTTTTATTATTGTATAGTTGTTAGTGTTAATGTCTTTTATTATAATAATAATAATAATATATTGCTTTATTGTCAATAGAAATACGTGATTTCTGTGGACAAAGCACAGGAAAAATAAATAAATAAGTCACTTAAAAACTAAAACAAAACATATCTAAAAGTACATACATACATAAATACATACATATCATAAAAAAATAAAGAAAAAATAAATAAACAATTAAATAAATAATAATAATTTTAAAGTAAAATTTCGTAAAGAATTTTTACTCGTTGAGTGAGGCTAATAGGTGTGTGTGCAGTCCAAAAATTAGTTATCACCGAAGAATTCTGACTGTCAAGTTATGACTTGACGGCGGAACGAAATTTGGAGTTATTGGTGATAGATTTTAGGTGGATAGGTAAATGATTGAACATTTTTTTTGCGTTGTAGAATATAGATTTTTTTATCAGTTCTGATCTAGGTAAGGGTAGATAAATATCCTGATCCAAGTTCCTTGTACTGTGATTGTGTTGTGGTCTCTCTAGTAAAGCACGAATGTGTTTATGCATTAAGCTAACGGATTCCAGGATAAATAATGAAGGGAGAGTTAAAATTTTTAAATTCTTAAAGTAGGGTTGACAATAGGCTCTACTACTCAAACCAAACATATAGCGAATAGCTCTCTTTTGTAGCTTGAATAAAGATTCAAGTTGGAGAAGGTTGGAGTGACCCCCGAACGGAAGGCCATATCGCAGGTGAGATTCGAAAAGAGCGAAATAAGAAGATCTGGAAGTATGGAGATTTAGCTCTCTGTAAATAGACCAAATTGCGAAGCAAGCAGAAGACAGCTTCTTGGTTAAGAGCTCTACATGCGAGGTCCATTTGAGTGAATTGTCAATGTTAAGGCCCAGAAATCTAACATTAAGTTTGTTAGTTTTGCCCCCGCGCGTCATTTTCCAAGTTCTTCAATCACATCGGCAATTCTGATCTTGTTGAATACTTAGGTCAACGAAGCACATGTAGGCGGGCTTTGCGAACTCAATTGCTTTTTCGGATATGTGCCTGGTCCTAAATATTGCGTCTATTGTAGATCTATTCTGTCAAAATCCTTGCTGTTCGTCTTCGTTAACCGTTATTCGTTCGTTTATTTTTGGGGCCAGTATTTTTGTGAATAATTTTGCCATAGTGTTTATCAATGTGATTCCTCGGTAATTTCAGGGGTCTGGTTTCTTCCATTTTTTTAAAGATTGGAATGGTAATAATGCTTTTCCAGCTTATTGGCACTATTTCGGATTCTACAATTTTTTTGAATAGGGTGGGTGTCTTCTTGACTAATAAACCAGTGTGAGTCCTCTATTGTCTGTACTTTCGCTGAGGTGGTGGGTCCTGTCTGTGCGGTGGTGATTCCTGTTTCGTATAATCCCTGAAAGTACTTGGCCCATTCTGCGGGTGTGATGCATTCTGTTTGGTGTTGTTCGTCCGATGGTTGTTTGTACTTCCTGAGTAGTTTCCAAATCTTCTTTTGTCCGCCATATAGGTCGTGTTGTAGTTCGTTGCTGAACTTTTCCCAGTAAAAGATAATTTTCGTATAAGAAATACAATAGTATTTTTTCAATTTAGTGTAAGTATGGATACCCACTTAGTAACGGTCACAACCATCATATTCAATAATACTGACTTGAGCTACCGCGGATTTTTTTTTTGTATCAACTTTAAAATAATTACATTGAATTGAAAAATTCAGTATGTTTTTTATTACACTTATAATATGTAAAAATGTTATATAACTTATTATTCATTTCAAATAATTATTTGTGTATGCCAGCAACGTCTGTACCATCTGATCGGGTAATGGATACACTCAAAAGGCGGGGAACTGACAAAAGTTATAAAGATCAGGCTGAATAGCACAAATGCAAATCAAATAATGTTCCTAAATAATAATATTTCATTATAATTTTTAATAAATACCTATTTTGAGTTAAACAAGCTTTATTTTTCTTCAACCTAATTTTTGTTAAAAAAATTAAAAGCGTGTTAAAAAGTTGCCCATCGCTACTACCAAAACAAGAACTAGATTTTGCTTTATCATTCCCAAAGAAAAAGCTTTTAACCGAGGGACTACTGGTGCTAGCTGCAGATTTCGTTTTCTAGTCCGTGTTATTATCATTCATAATTGATGCACAGGAATACTAACCGAGTACAAACTGATTCGATTTATGTTAATCGATTATGCTCATCTTAGCACTGCGACTGATTCCGAATCTGAAGTCCGAATGATTCGTTCATCACTTTTCCACACGAGTGATAATCGAGTACTCGAATGATCCAGAATAGTCGAATGTTCGATTATTGTCACTCGATTATGTATAGGTACTCATCTCTACTGTCCAGTAATATTCGTACTCTTAGTCAGCAAATATTGATGCTGTAATCTTCTCTATATAGTTCTGCGTATTTAGTTTCGTCTAACTTTATTTTTCTAATGATCCTGAATTGTTATCCTAAAATGTTGAATATTTGACCTGTCGCAGTAGTTCAGCCAATGAAGACATAAAATAATGCTTTCGCTGAAAATGGTCAAGGTGAGTTCTAATTTGATAAATTCGTACAGTTCGGTAACGTAATTAATATTTTGAGTTTGAAATCTTGAGCGATCCACCATATTGGAAAAATGGTACCGAATACCATTTATTTTAGAAAAAATAAAGATTTTCAATAGAACTCTAAGAATTCTACCGGGAACTGCAAACATAACTGTTGCGCGATTTTCATTCCAAACAATGGGACCCTATTATTGCAAATATCTTTTGGACTAAGGTTTAGATAAAAAAATGTTAAAGGGATGTTCCAGAGAACTCTATTCACATGTAGAACTGTTGCGAATATGTAGAACTGTTATTACAATTTCCAATTTTTTTTTGGAAAATTTCTATTTGTGCAGAACTTTTTGCAAATTTGGACAAGAACTCCATAATTATATCCGAGGTGCAGAAATATGTCAAAAAGACTCAAACATTTTTCTGAAAAGTGGTTCAGTAACTCATTATTGTTGTTTTCCCTATTTTCGCAAAATTCTGCAGAACTATTGACATTTCGTAATATCGATAGTACACTAGAACCATTTCATATCTACCAAAAATCTGATGTAATCTGATGTAATATTATATTTTTATTACTCATGCGATAAAAGTACTATCTTGGCGCACGTTTTTTAGTGCGACAAATGCCATTTTTGTCTGTATTGCCACATAACTTGGGTAACACACGCAAATTTCAATATCGCTAAGCTACATTAAGAAAAACAATTGAACAAGTGATAGGATTTTTTTTCATTACAAAATAAAAATAAAAATTAAAGAAATCGTTTTAAAATGAGTGTAGATTCTTTGGTGATACCGGAGACTGATGAGAGTTCTTATGACGAATCCACACCACCAGAGACAATTGAAAAAGCAAATTATTCATTTTTATTGGATGGCCCCTGGATTCCAAACTTGTAGGATACGTTCCTTCGCATGAGTAATAAAAAATATTATCTGCAACACGGGCGGTATTGTCAAATGCCCCCTCGGGCGAATGTGCGCACTCACTTCGTTGCGCCCAATTTCGCTCTCGTGATCAATTGACAACTTACCGCCCTAGTTGCAAAATATACTATTTTGCAAATTCGGTTGCTAACTTCACAAGACTTAGTTCTAATAATGGTCAAATTCGTTCTTTAAGGTAAACAAATCTTTTAAGAACAGTTCATCTTTCATATCCCTTCTTCCCTTTCGTTCTTTAAAATCCGTTCCTTTGGTTCCTTAAAAAAATTGAAAAAAGCTAGAGCTAGTTTTCAAAAAAAGGAAGAATTTCTGAAACTTTGGAAGAACTGATATATTAGTTTTCTTCATGTTAGCTTGTAGCTTGCTGCTACAAAAATTATTAATCTCAGCCCAGCTCTAGTATATTTCATATTTTATATATTACTCATTACAAACATCACTTATTTATTTCCAATTTAAGACTAGTAGTTTGGAACATGTAAATGAATAAAACGCTGTATAATTTTTCACTATCCTGAAGATCAGAGTTGTAAATAGGTTGATCAACAATGGTCTGATGAACTTTTTAAAATTATTTTTTTTTGCAAGAAAATTGACAGAAAAGTCGAGGTGATGCTTTAGCCATTTACACAATTCAGAGTTGATACATATCTTCAAACCCACCTACGATGGCTACGGTGCGCGGTGGTCTAGTGACTTCATTTCTTGGGCGTACACCCAAACAATTTTTGGGCGTAAACATAAAATTAATAAATTCTTGAAAATTACGAGCAATCGATATATTTACATCTTCCGTAACACTAGCACGCAACAGTAACATTCAATTCTTGCATTTATATTTCTTATTGTTAGTTTAATTATGAAGAGTAAAACCTTTTCGAAACCTGCATTTTGAATCGTACGAATATTAGGTAGATTATATGGGCCATAATTGTATCATAATTGTGCAAACCATCAATTATGTAGACCATAAGTTCACTTTAATCATAAAACAACAATTATTTTTTATAAAATCATTGAATCATTATTATATAAAATATATATAGTAATATAAGTGTAGATGTTGTAAACGTGTATTTTACCACTATTAATTTTCATAGTTTACTAAAGACAAATGACACCTAGTAATATTTTTACCATAAATAAATCTTTTTGGAAAATACGTTAAATGCCGTTGTTTATATTCGAGCCGATTCTGTAAGAGAAACATTCAAAGTTAATTGAAAAGGCACTGTTAATTTATTTTATCTACTCACATACCAAAATGAACACATTAATAAATACATTATTGTATGTGAAAGATGCCATTATTATAATCGTGCGTAAAAGCATCCAAATCGTGCGTAAAAGTCCAATCTAAATCAAATGGAGTTTCATTATTAAAGGATTTCTGTTTGTTGTTACTATGGCAACGACATACGTCACGTATAACTTATTACGTATAACTTAACCTAACCATAACGTAATCTAGATTAAATCTAGGTTAACCTAGATTACATCGACCAAATAGTGTTCCCGTCACTGTTGCGTTTTTACTAGTTTTCCACGTATTTTTTTCCACGCAGACGCTAAAAGTTCTAATCTTATTGTGTCAGTGATTTGTTGTCTGTCAAAATTACAATTTTTACAATATCATCGGTAAGAAACAATTATTTTTTTGTAGATTCAACGGTATTTTAACATGCTTCGTAGATAAAATAATGTCTGACACATGTGGGTGAAAGACTTTTGTGCATACTTTTTCTCTCCAAATATAACAACAAATGATATTATGATGTTATGTTATTACAAGAGACAATTATCTATCTACACATTCAATATTCATAATCTGGGGACTGGACAGTCTTCTTTTTATTCCTATTCCGAAACATGTGCCAAGAAAGGATCTAATGAAGTGGTTTCCTTTTTTTTATTTTAATACTAACCACATGGACAAAGCAGTATGGGATCTTGTTATATTTTGTGATTCCTGTGGGGGTCAAAACAATAATTATACCATGCTTAGGTTCATACATACTACCACTCATAAAATAAATTTACTCGACTCCTTAAAAATAACCTTTCCCATAAAAAGGCACAGCTATCTTGAGTGCGATAAGAAAATGAGGTTGATTAAACTTAAAACTAAAATGGTATTGCCATTTCATTGGTATGAACTGCTTAAAAGTTCAAGGACAAAACCGTCACCTTTTAAAGTTATTAAAATTGCTCCAGGAGAAGTCGTAAGAGAATGGTCGAAATTTCTTATTGGAAAATTCATGAATAAATGTAGGATCCCAATTCAAAGCAAAGGGATGTAATGGTTTCCAAATAACATGGTCGCATAACATGGTGGCACTTAAAAGTGGAGAAAACGGAGATTCTAAGTAATTTTTGTAATCCTGTACTAACATTGAGTTAGAACTTCCAGATTTTCCATATAAATTTTTTTAACCATAAGTGAAGTAAAATACAGAGATTTGATGAGTCTGATGCCATTTTGTGCAAGAGAAACACAATTATTTTATGAAACACTAAAATATGATTCAAAAGCCAAAGATGCTGATGACTAAATTTGACATTCCTTGTTGTTTTTTGTGACGCCAAGTACATTCCTTGTTTTGTACTTTTTGTAAGATAGTTGTAAATAACTGAAAACTCTAATTTTAACATAAATATGCTTAATAATAAGTCATTATTTTTTGTAAGTAAAAGTTACTGAATACTTTGATCTCAATAAAAATATTATAACTTCTAAACTTTAAATTGAGCTTGTTTCTCAGAATCTATTCATTAGGACAATCCCTGTTCTTTGCCTGTACCCTTCATTTATTTTCGATAATTTTAACTTTTCTCGTACAGAATCGGCCCGATTGACATTATACTTTTATACATTAGATATTTAAAATCTTATGGAAATTAGTAGGCTTCTCTGTTGTAAATAACTGGCTTTATAATAGGATAAACAATGCCGCATTTGTCAGTAGGTATAATAAGCATGTCTCTAGGGTACGTTAAAAAGAAGACTAAGGTACGCCCAGTCAAATATATAAAAACACAGTTTTTAAAATTCAGTTATATAATAAGGGTTCCGGTCCATAATTAAATTCAAAATAAAAAATCTTTTCCCTAGGTAAAATATTAAACATAATTTAAACAATTCAAGCTCTCATTAAATAAAATGATAAAAATTAACAAAAACACACAGTAAAAGGAATAACTTCAGTAAATAAATGAATATATAAAATGTATCATATAAAATGGTTGATCATATAAAATGGTTAAAATCGGTTAAATCCAAAATACAAATGTTCTAAAATGAGGCTAAAGCATAATAAAACAAATAATCTATAACTAATAATATTGGAATAAAAGGCAGAAAGACCTCGAGGTTGGTAACCTGTTGTTACATTTTTATATTAATATAGATATTATTATTATTTACAATGGTACAGAAAAATACCGCTACAGAAAATGTTTAGCCTTTGTTCATAAATTGTGTAAAAGGAAACAAACATGTATAATAAAAAAAATTATTCAAAAGCTTCGTGAAATCATAAAAGAAGAAAATCAAACATTTTTGCTACTCGGCACTGTGGAAACGGCAATACCCGATCTCCCACACAACCTCGCATATACCTTCCCATGTGCGCATGCGTACAACAGCCAAACACCACGCCGATATAACAGTTAAGTAAACCTCCGTATACATTGTATACATTATTATACATTGTTTTATCTACGAAGCATGTTACATTACTGTTGAATCTACAAAAAATAAATATTTCTTAGCGATAATATTGAATAATTATAATTTAGACAGACAAAATCCTTCAAATCACTTACACAATAAGGTTAGAACGTTCAGCGCCTCCGTGGCAAAAATTGCTAACTATTAAAAACGCACCGTGACAACTATTTATTCCTTGTCGATGTAATCTAGGTTAACCTAGGTTAAACTAGGTTAAACTAGTTAAACTAGGTTAATCTAAGGTGGAGTTATTTTAGATTAGGTTATTGATTAAGTTATATTAGAGCCGGATAAATCTAGACTGAGAGGCCGAGACTTCTTGATTCAAAATAACAGAGATTAAATGAATTTTAATATATGTCAGACAATTTATTTCGCTACATCTATGTATTATGTTTAATGACTTGGACACTTTTACACGCGATTATAATATTGGCATCCTTCACATGCTATAATTTATTTACTAATGTTTTTATTTTTGTGTGTGAGTAGATAAAGATTATTGTCATAAACTGGGACGTTAACGTTAAGCTTAAATATTATTTATTGTACAAATATAAAGAAAGATTTGAGATTTTTAATTTTGCTCCCCCGAAAAAGGGGCAAAGAGGAGATAAAAATAATGCCAACCACAGCAAAACATATCTGCTGCCGTACGGACTAACTACCCGTACGATGAGAGTGAATGGAATCTATTATCAGCGACTCACTCGCCCCGGGCTCAAGCCTACCAGCTACAATCAACCACGAACTTGGCTTGATGGAAACACAAGCTACAATGCAACTACCTCAGGCTCTAGCTATAACGAGCGAAGGCAAACCTGGTCATTCGGATACTGGGGGATCAGGACTTCATGCAGGGAAGAGTCGGAGCTTCCCAAAACTCCTCAAACCCAAGAGAAAGCACTTCATTGGTACTCTCAACGTACAGACGCTGACCAAAACACGAAAACTAAGGACGCTACCAGACACCCGCGAAAAAATCCGGTAGCCTCATACTTGCAGTACAAGAAACACGATTTCGTGATTGTGATCACTTTGACTCTGGTGGATATCGTACCTACAAGGGAAAGCCTGCAATCAAGCTAAGAAATAGTAATTTACATATATTGGGAACCGCCTTTCTAGCACTTAACAGTATCCAGAACTCTGTGCTAGATTTTTCATCACTTTCGGAACGGATCTCCCTACTCAGAATTAAATGCGCTAACAAGGCCTACACACTGATTACACATGCACATGCTCCTGTTAACAATGACCCTGCAAGAACAAAGTGGAGAAGTTCTGGTCGCAGCTAGAACGGGCACTCAACAAGATCCCTCAACACCATATAAAGATCCTCCTCGGAGATTTCAATGCACAAATCAGAAGAGAAAGAGAGCACAGGCACATCACTGGGAATTCCTCGCACACAAAAAGACAAATGCCAATGGACTCCGACTAATGTCCACACACTTTAAGAAATCACCACGCAAGATGACAACCTGGAAATCACCAATCAACAACATCGTGGAATACCAAATCGATCACGTAGCGATAACCAACAAATCCTCCCCAGAAAGCATGACGTGAAGGTACGCAAGGGTTACGTGGAGTCCGACCATTATCTTTCACAAATTAAAACCTGCTTCTGACCTAACAGAAGGATGTGTCAAAAATCTAAATTCCCGCGTATAGATCCAAAATACCTAAGAGAACACGCGGAGGACTTCGCACAATCACTACAAACCGACACACAAACATGGGACGAACTTCTTCAGACAATCCAGCAATCAGTAAGGAAACTCGGTCAACCGTCACGAAAACCAAAACACAGTTGGTGGACATTGGAATGTACCAGGGCCGTTGAATCCCGTATGCTTGCGTGGAAGACTTGGCATAGCAACAAGACACAAGAGAACTGGCAGAATTTCTTAAAAATGCAGAGGGAAACATCCAAAACGATCAGAAGCATTAAACGGACATACCGTTTCAAAAAATTAGATGAAATCGACAATGAGTTCAAAAGAAATAACACGCGAAACTTACATTTACTTACTACAGAACATTTTACTTACTACAGAACATTTACATTTTTAAAGAACTGATGAACTACAAGCCACCGAGCATCTGCTTCCGTCGGCCTAATGGAACCCTTGAAACCAACACAAAAGCGAACTACGAAATTCTGAAACAGTACTTCGAGAAGCTACACAACTGTGAACCCCCTGAAGAAAGACTCCAATGCCACATAGCCGCCCCAAACCACGACTCTGTTCCACCAACACATAAGGAAATACGAAACATCATTTTACACCTAAAAAACAACAAAGCCCTAGGGGAATACGGCTTAATCGCTGAAATGCTCAAGATCGGAGGTGAAATCTTAATTGACAGACTGCAATCTATCATTGGAAATGTATGGAAGAGCGGTATCATACCAGCGGACTGGAAAAATGCTTTTATCCACCCACTACACAAAAAGACTGATCCAAACAATTACCGAGGCATTTCCCTTCTATCGATCGCCTACAAAGTTCTTTCACGTGCCCTCTTCACAAAACTGGAAGAACAGACAGAACATCTGATCGGTGAATATCAGGCAGGTTTCCTACGGCACCGAACATGCGCGGAACAAATCTGGAACCTGAAGATGATACTGCAACATCGCCAGCCCAACCGCACAGTTGTCACTTTCGTAGACTTCAAAAAAGCCTATAACTCGATTGACCGTATAACTCTGTTGTCTTTATGGGAGAAGTAAGTACCTGGAGTATATATGGGAACAAAGGACAAACGAATCAACATAAAGTGCGTCGCTTTTGCTGACGACCTTGCAATAATCACCCGGACTACTGAATCAGCAAAACACGCCATCCAGGAACTTCATGAAATCGCCATCAGGGCCGGCCTTCAAATCTCTTACTAGAAAACGCAATACATAGACTCCCAGAGCTCAAATATGACACATCTTGCAACCAAATATGGCAACATTATACAAGTTAAGTACTTCAAGTACCTAGGTGAAATAATTGGAAACACTGGTAAGGAAAGAATGGCTAACAAAACACGTGCAGAAAAGTTACGCAAAGCCTATGCAATCACCTGGAATATGTACAACAAGAAATCAATTTCTACCAAGACAAAACTCCGTCACTACCATACAGTCATCCTTTAAGAAGCACTCTATGCAATTGAGACTTTATCATTAACCAACTACATCAATGATATTGAGAAAGTAGAACGTCAGATACTGAGAAAAATATTTGGACCCAAGGTACAAGATGGCATCTGGATGCGTAAAAGCTCACAAGAACTGTATTCCCTGACAGAACGATTCTCCTCAGTTGCACAGAAAAGTCTCTAGAAATTCTATGGTCATATAGTACGAATGGATGTCTCTCGATTGTCCAAGAAAATCGTCCACATCATCAATAGAACCCGACAGTCCAAAGTACGCTGGCTGGTAGACATCCTACATGACCTCTCAGTAATCAATATAGCCCATTGGCAACTACGCGATCTAAATACATGCAGGAAATAAATTCACATAACTTCACATCAAAGAATCCAACAGCTAAGAGTTTGAAACTAAAAAACGCATGGACGCAAGAAAGAAGACAGGCCCAGAGCGAAAGGATGAGGAAGTTTTGGGAAGATATAAAGAACAAGATGACCAGTGCTAAGTAACGGTTCTGAGTAAAGAAAAAAGTACCCACTATAGTAAATGCGATAATATCAAGTAATAAATTATAATAATAATCGATAATATCAAGTGGACATCGGGGGTATATTATTGCCGCCACTGAACGTTATAGGATAGTTCCTCATTAATATGAAGTTTCATAAAGGGTTGTCAAATCTTGTTTTGAGAATCGATGTAAACTAAAATACTTCAATTTAAATATGTTAACCCTATCGCTACGTGAACCGGATAAAGCCGTAAAATATTTTCGTGCCCTGTGTACGAGAACGCAAGCGTTTTTTTTTGTACTTCATATGGGAAATTAACTTATCCACTGTATTATAATTATCATATACACTACTAAAAATGTTATAGACACATAAAAACTTCATTTCAGAGTAATCAATTGTTTTGGCCCAAACTACGGGAACTACGGTTCTCGTTAAATTAATCCGCTTGCATCATTTCACTGCAGTCCCTTCAAAAAACTCATAAAACAGGACAGTGCAGCATTTCATTTATAATTCCGGACGTATGCTAAGCCTAACAAGAACTGAATTGAGTGCTATTTTGGTATTTTATGAATTTGAAACTACTACAGACTACGGGAACCTTATTTATACGCGAAGAGTAAGTACCTAACTACGGGAACCGGACGAATCCGCACTACCCTCAGCACCCCGTACACAGGGCACGACTTGTAGAAGAGCACCCCATAGCGAAAAGATTAATTATGTTACAAGTTCGAAATAATCTAACTTAGTTACGATCACAAACGTATGTAAATCCACGATAAGTGTAAGTCTACAATTCGGAGGAATTAAGACATAGCTAGAAGAACAACGCATATGAAATGGATGACGACATCAAAAAATAATAATTCCGTTGACGATTTTTTAAATAGGTTCTCACAGATGTAACGTACAAGCTTATAGTGTAAATTCACGTGACCTTATGGTAGAGTGTACATATTTCCAAAATTAATATAAAGTCTTAATTCCCGTAAATTATGACATAAATTCACATTAAAAGGCAGGTGCCCCATGCTCAATGTATGATATACACCATTGTAACTTCACGCTGTGACTACGGTGTAACTAAAAATAAAATCTGAAACTCGTGCTTTGTGTACGACATGTATTGGTGCGTTAACGTACGTGAATGTAGTGTGTTCGGAAATATATCAAAAATTAATATATAGAACGCATTCTAACTTTCATAGGTAAATTGTAATGGAAATTCACACAATATCACGAATATAGACAATTTGTAAGACACACCGCTTCCATTTCACGATGTGGCTACGGTACAATTAAATGTAAAATTAGAGGCACACTCGTAGCGAATATCACGTGATATCGTGTAAACTCACGTGGTGTATTCTTACATAATTCTAATATTATTATATTATTCCTATAAATTAACAATAATATTCTGTGACATGCACAATGTTTGAGATATGCCACTGTCACGTCACGCTGACAATACGAAGAGAATACAGAATTAGAACGAAGAAAATACAAAATTAAAGACACTTCAAGCATGGGCTTAGCCAGGCGGGGGTTTTGGGGGTTCAGTACACCCCTCCCTCCCCAAATATGCAAAATATAATATAAATATTATACTGATATCAGGAGAGAGAAGTAGAGGTGACTATCTTCAAGAGAGCATGGTAGATGTGGAGTTTAGGAACCCTTGTGTATCAGTTTTAGAAAGTAAATTGGTGCATTTCTTCCAAAAAAAAAACGAAATATTTTCTAAACCCTGGCTACGCCCGTGAAGTCAAGTATTATTACGTGAACTCACGAGGCGTAATAGAAATGCAGAAACGCATGAATGAAAACACAGCTGCAGACCTAAAAAAAAGACAAGTCTGAAAGAAAAAGAATTAGCAGTACACGCGTCACTTTTTTTGAAGGGTCATCAGAATCTGTACAGTTGAATTGCAAAAATATTTCATGTAGATACGTTTATTCCTATAGTCGACACATTATATGCACATTTAAAAAATCGTTAAGCAGCATACCAAGAAATTGACAATCGTTTTAGTTTTCTTTGTCAATTAATAACAATCGATTCTGACGAGTTGACAAAAAATTCAATGAATTTGAAGAATTCTATCACGAAGACATTAATGCATATGAGCTCAAATCAGAATGTTTTCATAGTAAAGGAATCAGCGGATTTGAGTATCTCAACCTTAGATAAATTAATAAAATCAGATAAATTAGAAGAAACTTTTCCAAATGTTGAAATTGCTACAAGAAATTGCTGCAATGCTACGATAGTTTCTTTCGGGATTTCTGTAGTGCAAAATCTTCTATTATATCTTCAGTCTATTTTTTTAATATAGCACTTTCTATATTGACAAACTAGTTAATCGTTCTTGTAACATAGTGGTTCATAATTAATTTTTTATTTTCTTTAGCTGTAACCATTTCAAACCAGCAGCATATTTATCTAATTAATAACATATGTATATTTGATTTGTACCAATTAACCATAATAAATATAAGATCATAGCAGAAACATGTTTTTTTTCTTTTTTTACTTTCCAATAGGGCCCCAAATTCGTGTGGGCCCAAGGGCCCCGGCATAGCCTAAGAAGGCACTAACAACAACAACGTATATGAAATGCATAACATCGAAAAAAAAAATTAATTCCGATTGCGATTTTTTAAATACAACAGATTTAACGTACCAGCTTATTGCGTGAACTCAAGTGACCTAATACTAGTGCATATAGTACACATTTCTAAAATTAATATCAAGAATAAATTTTAATTCCCGTAGATTATGAAATAAACTCACACTAAGGCAGGTGACGTAATTGGAATGTATTCTTAGATATTGACAATCTTTATTCTATACAACTTTGTTTTATACAAGTTCAAGAATAAATTTAATTAGCGTAAATATTTAAAGAATATTGTTACATTAATTCACACAATAAGACGTGATATGTTGACAATGGATAATAAGACGTGATAAGCACAGTTGCATACAAAGATCTTTTTCAAAAACTGCAAGTTGGATATTGACATTAAGCTTAAAGATTATGTATTGTAAAAGTATAAATAAAGAATTAAATAAAAAAGGAGTAACTATAGTAAAGACTATCGATAATATTTAGGGAAATAAGGGGCGCTGCAATGCCAATATTAAAGCCGCCACTGATTGTTATAGCTCAGGGGTGGCGAACATTTTTATCACCGCGTGCCATTTTTCTTAAGTTTCCACATTATGAAATGCTGACGTGCCCAATAACTTTGCCTGTGTTACCATATTAGCCTGAATACCATATTGGCTTGAATACTATATTTGAAAGTATCAAATTCCCTCCCGATTTACAAAAATTAAGGGTCACATCAGGATTCCTTTAATTACAGACCAATCTGTATTCAAAGCCAATTTTCAAAAATTTTAGCATTTCTACCTCGATTACCAAGTTTCTTGGAAAGTAATAACATGCCGGCAAACAGTGAAACGGCTTTACGTTACTGGAGTAGGAGGCGTCGAAAGGAACTAGGTATAATCTTCCCTGCGTCAAAGAGGACAAACAGTGATCGTAAACGGTTCAAAATTGCAAAGAAAATTCAAGAAGCGGGTGGCACCCCAAGGCTCTTTAATGGGACTAACTCTATTCTTGATATTTGCTAGCATCACAACCTTCTTCCACCAAATAATGAAGTTATTGGAGTTAGAGGCGTCGCCAAGAACTGGGTAAAATCTTCCTTGCATCAAGGAGGGCGAACAGTGGGCGTAAACGATTCAAAATCGGAAAGAAAATTAAAAAAGTGGGTGGTACCCTAATGCTCTCTAATTTTACAAACTTTATTCTTGATATTTGTTATGATCACAAGCTCCTTCCACAAAAAAAATAAGTCATTGGAGTTAGTATAATCTTCCTTGCATCAAAGAGTACGAACAGTGATCGTAAACGGTTCAAAATTGCAAAGAAATTAAAGAAGCGGGTGGTACCTCAAGGCTCTCTAATGTGGCAAACTCTATTCTTGATATTTGATTTGATCACAACCTTCTTCCACCAAAAAATGAAGTTATTGGAGTTAGAGGCCTCGCCAAGAAGTGGGTAAAATCTTCCTTGTATCAAAGAGGATGAACACTAGTCGTAAACGGTTCAAACTTGGAAAGAAAATTAAAGCAGCGAGTGGTACCCCAAGGCTCTCTAATGGGACAAACTCTATTCTTGATATTTGTTATGATCACAAGCTCCTTCCACAAAAAAATGAAGTTATCGGGGTTAGAGGTGTCGCCAAGAACAGGGTATAATCTTCCTTGCATCAAAGAAGTCGAACACTGATCCTAAACGGTTCAAAATCGAAATGAAAATTTAACAAGTAGGTGGTCCCCAAGGCTCTCTAATGGAACAAACTCTATTCTTGATATTTGTTATGATCACAAGCTCGTTCCACACTAAAATAAAGTTATTGGTGTTAGAGGCGTCGCCAAGAACTAGGTAAAATCTTCCTTGCATCAATGAAGACGAACAGTGATCGTAAACGGTTCAAACTCGGAAAGAATATTAAAGAAGTGGGTGGTATTCCAAGGCGCTCTAATGGGACAAACTCTATTATTGATATGTGTTATGATCACAACCTTCTTTCACCAAAAAATGAAGTTATTGGAGTAAGAGCTGGGTAAAATCTTCCTTGCATCAAAGAGGACGAACAGTGGTCGTAAACTGTTCAAAATCGGAAAGGAAATTAAAGAAGCGAGTGATACCCCAAGGATCTCTAATGGGACCAATTTTATTATTGATATTTGTTAATGATCTGGCGCAAGCAAATAATGTTGTACAATTATATTTTGTACGCTGATGATAACTACATTTTAATATCTAACGCAGACATACAGGATAAAATTACAAGTATCAATTTAAAATCAAAAACGTTAGGGGATGATGTATAAATCTTTAATGGACTTTAAATATACACAAAACTCACTTCATGATTATAGTTTACTTCTAAGATTTGAAAGGAGCCGAATCAATAAAATGTCTAGGGGTAACACTTGATCAAAAGCTAAGGGACTATCATATTGTACTAACATGTTCAACATTAATTCCTGTGTGTTATCTGGTTCGAAACCTAAGAGAATGTGAAAATGTTGATTCTGGAAATATGTTACGCCATCGTTCAATCTAGCGCGACATAACGACTGCTATTTTGGGATCAGCAGCAAATATAAATGCGGTATTTAAAAGATATTACGAGCGATGTTCTTAATGTACATACACTTTGTGCTTCATCAAGCACAACATTTTAAAGCTACCCTCCTTCCTCCCGCGTGCCAATAAAAATTTCCAGCGTGTCAGCTGTGGCACGCGTGACATTGGTTCGCCACCGCTGTTATAGGTTAATTCAAAAGGTTCAAAGGGTTTTCAAAAGGTGTTACAAAAAGGTGTTTAGAGGATCGACGCAAACTAAAATACGTCAACTTAACTTTGTTACTCATGTTACAACTTCAAAATGAACCAAGTGAGTTAAAAACGTATGGAAGTTCTTGTGTAGTGTACACTATATTACACTATAAGTGTAATTCTACAATTCCGGAAAATGAAGGCATAGCTGCAACAACAACGCATATGAAATGCATAACAACATCGAACAAAATGAATTATGATGGCGATTTTTTAAATTGATTCTCACAGATTTAATATACAAGCTTATTTCGTGAACTCACGTGACCTAATAGCAGAGTGTACATATCTCCACAATTAAGATAAAGAATATATTTAAAATCCCGTAAATTAATTCCTGTAAAGTATGAATAAACTCACACTAAGGCAGGTGGCATGCACAGTGTTTGATAAACATGGCTGTCACTGTGACAGTGATTACGGTATAACTAAATATAAAATTTGAAACTCACTCTTTGTGCACACCAATTGATGCGCTAACTCACGTAAAGGTAGTGTGTTTGTATATATTTCAAATATTACTATGAAGAAAAAAAATCCAATAACTTTCTTAGGTAAATTGTATTAGAAATTCACACAATATCTCGTAATATAGACAATTTGTGAGACACACCGCTTTCATTTTACGCTACACCTTATCGTATGTAATTATATGCTACACCATATAATTATACTCGTGCTTCGTACTCAAGATTAGTACCAGAAATGTAACTACCTGTAGTAACACGCAGGGTTGCCACTTATTCACAATATTTTAAAGTAAAAAATAAAAGAACTCTGTATGACTCTCCCTGATGCCCTCTATTTCCGCCTCCGCGTCCTTCATTTCATTCACGTTCCAGCGTTCAGCGACTTAACACGTGTAGCAAATCACTAAGAAAGAAAAGCGAAGATGTCTTTTAAGATCAAGTTATTCCGTGAGTTGAAGACACAGCGGGAACAAGCATGATCATGATTATTTATTTAAAAAGATCCGCAAATCAAAACAAACAAGAAAAGCTGGAAAAGAGGATAAGGAGAGACAAAGAGCACGTGTGACGCCGATCAAGGCCAAAGTAGATACAAAAAAGGTACCCATTTCAAAATAACTAACCCTATAAGAATGCACTGAGCAGTGCATTCTAATATTCTATTCTAGTAACTAATAAGAATGCAGGGACGCATATTGTTATTATTTATGTCTACAAGTACATATCCCTTGCTTAGGGGAAAAACAAATTATTATTATATGCCGGAGCAGTTTGTGCGACTGCCTCAATATATAATATATGGAAATGTTTACTAGTACATTTCCCTTCTTTAGGGGATAAACAAATTATAATATGCCGGAACAGTTTGTGCGACTGTATCAATATGTAATATAAGAAAATGGGCCAAGGATGGACTTATATTAATATTATTTATGTGTACTAGTACATATCCCTTCTTTAGGGGATAAACAAATTATTATATGCCGGAGCAGTTTGTGCGACTGTCTCAATATATAATATAAGGAAATGGGCCAAGGATGGACGTATATTAATATTATTCATGTGTACTAGTACATATCCCTTGTTTAGGGAAAACTAATTATTATTATATGCCGAAGCAGTTTGTGCGACTGTCTCAATATATAATAGAAGGAAATGGTCAAGGCTGGACGTATATTAATATTATTTATGTGTACTAGTACATATCCCTTGTTTAGCGGAAAACAAGTTATTATTATATGCCGGAGCAGTTTGTGCGACTGTCCCAATATATAATATATGGAAATGGGCCAACGATGGATGTATATTAATATTATTTATGTGTACAAGTACGACCACATATCCCCTTTTTAAGGGAAAAACCAATCATATGCAGAGCAGTTTGTGGAACTGTTTCGATACATATATATGCACATACTCTATATATGCACATCGCAGTATCTGGCACTGTTTCAAGCATTTTTTATTATTATATGCCGGAGTATGTATATATTGTATATGCATGTATATATATATATATATATATATACATATAGAATATATAGAATATATATATATAAATATATATATATATATATATATATATATATATATATATATATATATATAAGATAATTAGCCAGGGATGGATGCATATACCCACTTTTTTTAGGGGCAAAATTTTTTTATCTCGATATAGAAATAAGCGCACGGGGCACATACAATTTGTGATTAGGGATGCTGAGCGGTTTATGGAACCATCTCGCAACATTTAGGAAAGCTATCCACAAAGATACGCATATTACTATTCATCAGATGCCGTTTTTTATGTCTTTTTTAAGTTATTAGAGTAATATTGATGTTATGAGAAAGAGGGACGATACGCAGGGGAAGCACCATCTGTTCTATCGACGTTCGGTTACACCCTAGAACATAACAAGACACCTAGCAGTTACACAGAAGTACTTGATGACTTGATGAAAACAGATCCACAACCATAAGTGTCAATGAAGATGAGGGTGCTTCAACTTGATGATTAAAATTCTAGAAATTTTTAGGTGCAGATCCATCGAGTTTGAACTGGTTGTAATTTCTGGACTATCTAACGAAGATCGCATAGTATTAGTGGGAAGATATCTAATACCGGAAAATTGGAATCACATAGCAGCTCCACAACTGAATTCTTAAATTAGGGCTGCAATTCTTTCAGACTTTCTTAAAAGGGAGGAGGAAGTAATTGAGGAAATATGGACTTTTAGCTAATACAATCGCTTGTATAGGCAAAATTTTCTCTATCCAATTAATAGCAGAAAACTAGGATAAGAATTACAAAGACTGCTTATGGACACAGGTCGTGTCTTGTGTGACCTACATCTTTCAAAGCCTACTACTAGACGTAATTTTGCTCTCTGTTTTCGCTGGAAAGAAGACCTAAGGGAGAGCAAAATTAATACATATCTATTTGGACATGATTTACTCTAGATTTTGAAGGCAGCTAAGGCAGTATCAAGGTCTAGCAACGAAATGAAGGTATACCCAAATTCTTACCCTAACCCTAAGGCAGTTGTGCCTAGGTTATGTCTGGTTAAGAAGCCTATCAAACCCTTAATGTCCAGGAGTTTAAACTGGAAGGCTCCGGTTCCGGCCTGCAGACAATAGGTACCACAGAGGAGCCAACAAATTGCATAAGCGCAATCAAATGAGGGGCTGTTAAGCTCGGTAAAGTATGCAGATCAATTGTCCTATTTATTTATTTATTAAAAAAAAAATTGATTCAATGGTAATTGATTCAAATCAAATAGAATTTATTATATTTCATTATATAAGAATATGATTACAAATGAAACCCTTTACAAGGGATCAAGAGATGCAGAAGTTGAAACAATTCCTTATTTAGAATCTCACACGTTTGGTAGGTCCATTAATATCGATTTGTCCAGCCGTGGAATATGTCTGGCTTTACACAAATCAATTAAAACGTTGTAATTTCCTGAACTTAAACTTCTCAACTTTTCATCTTCTTCTGGCTGAACGAATTATACTTTAATCACATGATATGGTTACACCTTTTTTCTAGCAGCAGTAACCTGCAGCCCCCGTTACCTTGGCTGTCAGACTGTTACCAGGATAGGATTTCTAAGGGGGATGGTCCCATTAAATTCAATTAATATAATATTGATAGCATCAATGGCAGATAGTTCCATAGGATAGTACGATGTGTGCTTGAAAAGATGGTTAAGTCATTGTCAAGAGGAGGCAATCGATATCGTAGCCAATACGGGTCCCTAAAACAACTGTAGAGCAATGGCCTAAATAATGGCCCAATGGTCCAATAATGGCCCCTAAGCAATAGCCCAAATTTATCCTAAAACCCCAAATTCAGACAAAACTTTCATCTCCATGACATATTTTGGCAAAACAAGCAAACACATCGCAAATGTCCTTCGAGAGCAAAATCTTCAAGTAGCATTTAAACCCTCCTCAAAGTTGTCCAACATATTGTTTAATGCTAAAGACAAAATCGATCCCATTAAAAAATCCAGCGTATACGAAATTCATTGTTCCGAATGCAATAGCGTGTACATGGGCAGCCACGACGAAGTTTTTCAACACGGTTTTCAGAACATTCTCGCGCTTTTCGTCTGAAAAAAAGACACTAGTTCTTTTTCAAACCATTGGCTCGAATGCAATCATAAATTCCCAGAAATAGATAATCTAAAAATCTTGCATAATTGCCACAAAGGCCCGAAACTAAATCTCCTAGACTCATTAGAAATTTTCAAAAAAAACCGTAATCCCTCAGTTAATCTCCTAAATGAGCAAACTGACCTAATCTTTTCCCAACTTTTTAATCTCACCCAATCTCAAACAGATAAGTCCTCATCTACGGACAAACACCGCCCCCCTCCCCACCAAAACTATAAGGGTATATATTCAACCTCATCAATTTGTTAAGTCACTTGAAAATGACCGTCAAACGTCGAAACTCGAGTCGTGATATGTGTATAAATTTATATAACTTTGAATATTAAGTTATATAACATTTTTACATGATATAAGTTTGGTAAAAAACGAAGTAAATTTTTCAATTCAATGTAAGTATTGATTACCACGTAGTAACTGTCGCAACCATCCTATTCATAAACTGTTGAGCAACTTTATCCTTAATAGTAACAGTCAAGGTCTCTGAGCACTACAGAATCAAAAGATTCTCTATGGTAGTCTTCAAGTGTCCCCAATCTCTTCAAAAATACAATATCACGTGGGATACACCAGTTGTCTTAGACTCCCTGGTTGAGTGGTACCCGAACGAAGAACTTTCGCTGAAAAAGCTCTCAAGAAAATCCATAACTCTATTAGCCCGTCCCTGCGACTAATAAAGCTCATAGAGTACAAATCCTTTCAAGAAGCCTTTCAAGAATAAATGTAAGAAGTGTTGAGATTAATTCATCTAAAGTTATTATAAAGATACCAGTTTCGATCAAGACATCTAGAGTAGAGGCTAACCAACCAGTGCTATGTTTACCTTTTTCCCATGAAAAGTTAGAAGTTTGCCCGGCTACGACTCTAATTGATTACATTAATAGGTCCAAGGACCTACGAAACAAGAATACTCCTTCTATCAGTTATAAAGAACCGCACAAGGTTGTGTTAACCAAGACTTTAAGCCGTTGCGTTGGATTAAATTCACACCAAAGGGACAGTGGAATAGATGTGTCCACTTTTCAGTGCATATACGCGCTATAAAAGCCTACTAGCTAGAAGACGAAATAAGGAGAACTCAAACAATTGGAGGAGGATTGTAATTCATTAGCAAGTGTGCTAATCTGTAGATAGGTTCTTGGGTCCTCTCTATGAAGAAACTGACATTAATTCAAGGCTATTGTTTGATTTCGAGGATATTTCCTGAACCTGTACTCTCAAGATCTACAGGTAGTTTAAACATTTCAGGTACTAATCTTGAGGACGAAGCACGAGTATTAATAATTAAACGAACTTACCTAAGTGAAGTTCTATTATAATTACACGAAGTGCTTCGTCCGAAAAGATTAGTAACACCCACCCACCCGAACACATATGGTTCCTAACAGTTCCGGAAATATCAGGGCTAAACTATCTCTAAACTAAATGAAATGAAGGACGCGGAGGCGGAAATAGAGGGCGTCAGGGAGTATACAGAGTATTTTTTATTTTTTACTCTCAAATATAGTGAATAAGTGGCAACCCTGCGTGTTACTACAGGTAGTTTAAACATTGCAGGTACTAATCTTTTCGGACGAAGCACTTCGTATAATTATAATAGAACTTCAATTAGGTAAGTTTGTTTAATTATTAAATTAGAGTCTCACAGATTATACACATCAAGTGAAGTCATCTGAGTTCACGTGAGTGGTGTGTTTCTACATATTTCCAAATTCTACAATTTGTCCATATTTACATTCCTTTAAATTGGGTAAACAATGACGTGAATTCAGACAATATCCTGTGACAAGTACAACATGTGATATATGCAAATGTCACTTCACCGTAACCACTAAAATTTTAACTAAATACAAAATCAAGTATTATTACGTGAAGTAATAGAAATGCATTCATAACTATTGACAATATTGATTCAAATAATAATTTTAATTACAATAAGTAAAGTTAATAAATAACAATTTAATTATTTCGCAATAAGATATGCACAAGGTATGAGATTCACCGCTGTCACTTCACCCGGTGTATCTAAATGTAAAGTCAGGAGCTTACACTTTGTGCATATCACTTGTTATTCCGTGAACTTACTTGACACGATTAGTGTGTCCTTTCATATTCCCAAAATTAATATAAACTATAAATTTTAATTCCTCTATATTTCTTACGTATTTATTCGCATCGAATCCACCTGTAAATGTGAAGGTCTTACCTGAAACAAAAAGAAAACCGTCATTAAACACTTGTGGCGTATACAAATAAAATGGATATAAAAGGGATATTTTCCCCAACAGAAAGAGACACAGCAATAAATTATTATTGTTATTGGGTCTATTTGTGCGTGACATATGAAACAAAATCAATATCCATTTTGCACATACGCCGCGCCGTGTTGATTACATCTAAGGGGCGAAAGATGGAAACACAAGATAAAAGAAAGAGCTGGCAGAAGATGTTTATAGCGACCAGTTTTATCAGTTCATTGAATACATAAAATCTAAAAATAGACGCCATTTTAACGCACAGCGAACAAGATAATTTGTGCCGCTCGGTGAAATAAACCCGCCGCCAGCGAGAATATCTGATACGTCGTTTCAACAAAAGCATTATTTTTAATTTGATGGTTGGATTATAATATAATCAGATAACTGGTTGTGGAGGGATATTGATTGAATTTAACTGAGCCATTGTTGTAACTTGATTGAATTCTTATCAAATTGTGTAAATATTCAGTGGAGCATAAATAATACATAACATAATTTAGTATACAAACAGCCTAAAAATTCAATAATTTAAGTTTCGTTAATTTTCAACTGGTTAGTCTAATATACCTATATTAGAATTAAGACTTGTTAAACCTAACCGTATCTAGTCTATATATGTGTACCTTATTAAATATTCTATTTCAGTTTCAAGAGATTTCAAAGTATTCTGTAAAGACTCAATATGTAGATCATAAAGAATGTCCTTTTGTGATAGGAAAACATATTAAGGTAAAATAATCTTCTCAAAGCATTATAGAAAATGGAGAATCTATTTCAATAAAGAAAAGAGCAGCTACAAACATGTAAGCAGTTTATAAGGGATCCTCAAGAGACATCTTCAAAAGAGATTACACCAAAGAAAGATTTGTTTAAAAATAGAATGAAACGCAATTTCCGACAAACGATTTGTTTTCGCGTTTATCGGCTTCTAATTATGTATTCTGTGAAACATAAAAAGCGAAACGCGTCATTATAAAGTTGATAAGAATTTATTATTCCTTTGTAAATTAATTTATTCTCCAAACTTTAAAAATAATAATATCTACATATAATTAATAATCCTTATATGGTCTTGTTTGTTTAGTATTAACTGTAAAATTTGTGCAGAAATGAGAGCGATGATTGGAAGGATAAAAGTGTTCTTCGAGAACGAAAGCTAGTAGTGACGAGACTGGTTATTTTGCAAGAGAGGGTACAAAATGGGAGTAAAAAGGTTGAATGAAGAGGAAATGGAATAGATCAAGTTAGCAGCTTCAAATACCTTGGGTTCATGTTTAGTCAAAACGTTTTTTCGTTCAGAACGAAGAAGCATATAAATAATGACTTAGTAAGGATATCCAGGGTGGCTATTGACAGATTCTATCTAGGCTATGGGGGATATAGAAGAGAAAATGCAAGGAAAGCTTCAGAGCAAAAATTAGTTTATTAGTTTATAAAAGTTATATGGTAAACATGCTTGTTTAGTATTTTAATGTATGGCTTAGAAGTACGGGGTTGTTAAGCAGAAAGAAAAAATAGAGAGGCTGAAAGTACAAGTATTTAAACGGGCGCTCCAACTGGAAATATACCATATCTTGGTGTAGTGCTATAAGAATGAAATGCCTTTTGTCAGGCAGGCTGCAGGGCAGTTTGCGAAATATGAATATAAGGTAGAAATAATATAAAAGGATCGCGAAGGAAGTATTTATAGGGGCTTAGAACAAAAGTATGGGTAATGCTAGGTAAACTAAATGGGCGAGTGAGAGAAATGGGCCGTAGAATTTGAGAGAATGATAAGAGAATGATATTAAGAGAAGGAGCAATTTAGAAATGATGGTAGGTGAAAGGATAATAGAGATAGAGATGCATAAAAGACTAGATTTATATGCGGTTTTTCAAACCAGACACTTTTTAATGAAAATTTGTCATATTTGAAAACCGGTTTTTAAATTAAGAAAACCGCTTTAAAAGAATTTAAATTATTATGTAAAAATTAATTATCTTATTTTATTTGCTATGCACTTCATGCAATGAGTTACGTTGGCCAGTGCTTGTTCATTGTGCATATTAATAAGTGAAGGTATATTTGAGTTCCTGTTAAATGAACTAAAAAAATTAAACACTGAAATAAGTTTCAAATTTTTATAAGCTTCAGAAGAACGTATTCAAGAAAGAAGACAAGTAGAATTAAAGACCCTGAGAAACACCTTACAAATACAAAGACACTAAGAGCCGAAAATTAATGATTGATGAGCTGAAAACTATAAAACCAGGCAATTTTGTGTCCAAAATAAGACAGCCACCCTTCAGTAGATATTTTGTTTTTAAAAATCCCTTTTTCTTAGGATAAATTAAAATTAGTGAAATAAATATAAATATTATTTGAAATTTTTAATGGAGTTTTCGTTATTTTGTGTAATCCTAATTTTGACTGTAAATTGCTTTAATTTTTTGTAATTTTACATAAATATAAATTAAAATATTTTTCCCTATTCTATTTTTTTGACAAAATTTTGAAAAGAGACTAAAACCGTTTTTTTTTTTAGTGAAAACTTCTATAGCGGCGCTGAATGACATTTGAGTGGAGGGTAAACTCATAGATTTGCGTCATCGTCATCAATAGCTGCGTTTTATAGAAAACATTTCTATTACTCAATGATGTGTTCAAAAGAACACATGTATACGCATATGTTTAAAGTTGGCTCTGAACGTCAAACTTAATAGTCAAAGTTTTTGGCAGTGTTGACAGAACGTAGCGTTTCTAAGGAAATATCAACCCGTAGAATTAGTGTGCAGTACAAGAGTAAGTACTTTTACCGGATATAATAGTAAATGTACTAGTGCCGGATTATTGGAAAGTTTTTGGCAGTGTTGACAGAACGTAGCGCCTCTAAGGAAATATCAACCCATATAATCAGTGTGCAGAACAAGAGTAAGTACTTTTGACGAATGTGCTAGTAGTGTCGGACTATTGGAATGTTCAGATTACTGGATTGTATCGAAGAATTCATGGTAAATCACGAATCAGAGCCATCAAAGTTTTAGGCAACCAAATGTACTCGTGTGCTCTCCAAAGGAAGGAAACTCCAAAATTAATTTAATAGTCGGCGATATAGAGATAAGAATAAGAAAAAAACTCTTGCAATAGTTAATTCAGAAATTTCTAAACATCGAATAATCACAGCTGAGAAGAAGGAAATATTAAACGTCGTCTTTATAAAGAATATTCCAAACAAAAATTAATTTACATACAGATAAATCTTCAAAAGCAGTTATAAGGAATGTTTCTAAAAGTCAAAATTTCCATAACTCACAAATTGCAGACCCATCAACAAGAAATGTGCCATATATGTTACCAATTCATTTTGCTGACCTATCAACACAGAATCAACCAAACTTTCCGGATTAAAATTTATATTATGATGATGACATTAACAGTGATTCTCCTGCAGAATTTAGTTCTGTTCCAGAATTACATAAAACAATACTAACAAACTATGTACCAAATTTGATTAATTAACATACCGATAATCCTCAAAACCAGTTTTAAAGCTGTTTTATTTCAAAAGTTTTCACTTCAGTCGGCAGTGCCTGACCGCCTATATTTTTTTTTAAAATCTGGAATTCGAAAACCGGATTTTCAAAAAGTAGATTTTTATATAAACCCTATTAGTGATAAAAGGAGCAGGAGGTACGGCATGACTCCAAAGGAGATAACTTGTCGTATATGTGTGACAGGTATGAGATGTGTATGACAGAAATGGGATCATTGGGGTATAAGCTGCAGAGGGTGTGTGTTGTCGGAATCCGAGAAGATCGATCTGGAAAAGGGGTGAGAGGCTATAATGGACGAGAAGCGTCAGGGTTTCCCGCTCATAATCAAAAGTGTTCAGTGGGAAGAGAACAAAAGTGTGCTAAACTAGTGTAATTATATTAAATGTATACATAAAATTCACATCTCGTACATCCTTCTTCATTTATATAATCCTATATCTATATTTATATGATCAGTTTCACCTTTTTACACTTTTATCTATTATCCTGGACACGCGATTGATAAATGTTGTGACTGATGGAAGCATTCGAATGAAAACTGATATATGAAACGAACTTGTCAATTATAATCTGTTTGTTCGTTTGTTTATCCAATACCAATTAGCGGAAAAGCAGGGTGACCTCGGCTAAATAACCCATTGAATATCGTCGGAATCAATGACCAGCCTAGCGCCATCGAGTTTCAATTAACACTGCGTGCATGTTATATTTAATAATAGGATCGATCCAATCTAAATTCTATTATTAGAATTCTTGATAAATTAAAATAGTCATAAGGGACAAGACGATCAGAAATATACAAGACAGTCAAGATTAGAGAAGCAAGACTTCTAGTCTTGTCTGTCTACTCTAGACTGTCTAGTCTGGTCTGTCTCGTTTCGTAAATCTAATCTTATCCATCTGTACTCCATGGTAGTATAGTTGACAACATATCCGCATGACAAGTGGGACACTCGGGTTCGATTCCTGGCATGGACGTCTCCAGCCAACTGGTCTAGGGGGGTAATTAAAAAAAGATAAATACTTATTTATTTAGCTATGTATTTTATTTCGTAAGAAATTATTTATAATTTTAAAATGAGATGTCATGGTTTAAACCAAATTAAATTAATAATATAATTGATTTTTTTTTCATTTAGATAATCTCCTACTTACAATTATATTATTTAAAATATTTTTTAAATAAAAAAACTACCGAATATACCTAATATATGAGGCACGTGACTTAATTATAAACTGAATATATTAGGCTTACGTGAATTAAGTATATGCCGAATATAAAAAAACAAAATTTAGAAGAAACGGCTAGATGCCGACACCTACTTTTTAAACTAATATCCAGTCCATAAGCATCTTTGGATAAATAATTCTTGGTAAAATAAAGAACTAAAATGTTTAAAAATTGGTAACTTTTAACAATAAAAATGTATAAGCCGAAAAAGCCTTAGGGGGGTAATTAACCGACTACCCGATTTTTGTCCGTCTAGTCTTGTCCGTCTAGTAGTAGTATCGGTCCAGACCTGTCCGTCCAGGCTTGTCCGTCCAGTCATCTCTATCTAGTCTTATTCATCTAGTCTTGTCCGTCTAGTCCTGTCCGTGCATGGCTATTAGCTTGTGTTGCTTTACGTGAATAGAACAACATAAAATAGTGCTAGGAGATAGGACTCGTTAATAGTGAAATTAAATAAAAGATACAGGACTCGCTTTTATGATAATTTTTTGGTTATAACCTCGTGGCGATAAAATTTTGTTTTTAAGAGATAGGACTCGTGTGTGTGTGTGTTACATTACTTTTGTGACTTTGTGGGATAATATTGTGTATATAGTTAGAGATATGACTGGATATAATTGATAAGTTAAGAAATAACAATTGATTTTTTAGTTTTGGTGTTTTTTTTTCTTATTGCTGAAAAAATTGTATATATACATATATTTTCTATTTTTGTCGAGCATTTTAAAAATTTGTTGTTTGTAAGTCGTGTGGCTCATAGCATAAGGTGCTGCACTTCGACGCCGGCGGTGCCGGTTCGATTCCGAGCGGCAGAAAAATCTTTTTAAAAATATTTCTGAACGAAGAAACTTTATCTTCTCAACTTTTTAGTGGTCTTATCAGGAAAATCTAGTGGTCTTATAGGAAAAAAAATTAAAACATTAAACCGCTAGTTATTCGGATATATCCTGGCCTATTAATATACAGAAAATAAATTCTGAATTAAAAACACTGGTTCCGGACCGAAGGGAGGAAACTTGCACGATATAGGAGATAAATCCGAAAACTCGGACGTGGAAAATCCCTTTGCGAGAAAGGATGGCGTAGAAAGGACGCCACCAAATAAAACATTCAGGGAAAGATCCATCTCTTTGACCTGTAAACCCAGCATCTCCTCTACAGAGGAGCAGCAGGCTAAGAGAAAGAGACAAGACATCTGGGAAAAAAGTCCAGCAATAGACCCGAGTAAAGATCTTGAAGTAATTACCCGTAAGATAATCGCAAGGTCGCAAGAATTAAGAAAGATAGTCAAAGAAAGTCCAAGTACGAAAAATGAAATAAAAAAAGTCACTGAGGAGATATGGAACCTAACGGGATCTCTAGAGAGAATATGGGTCAGCGGGCAATTGACCCATACTCATCTGCAGGAAAAAAGAAACGAACAAAAGCAAGGGCCAATGACCTGTAATGCAAGCACGCAAACAAGCATATCTGAAGAGGAAGACGCACTGCTTGAAAAAATATCAAATGGCAAGACATACGAAGAATTCTTGGAGATCGCCGATAAAGACTGGCCGCGTCACATCTTTACAAAAGTGAAAAAAGGACACGGACATGCGCTCGCGACAGCCTCGGAATGGGATATCGTGTGGTGCGTCGACGAGAATCTGCATCCTGATCAGGGAGTACCAAGGGCATTGACGGAGGCCTATGCAAGACCGGAGGAAATGCTAAGACAGGCACCAAAGCCGGGTAGAGTTGTCTATCTAAAACACACCATCGGCATACCAGATGAAAACGGAGAAATCAAAACAGAAGAACGCTATGTACACCAAATGGTTACCAGGAAGGCTCAAACGGATGAGACAGATAAAAAAGATCTGTATACGTGTCTTCAAAAACTAAAGCAGACAAGTGACCAAAATGGTCGAAAGAAGCTAGCTTTTCACCGACCCAGAGAATCTGACTGGCTAATTACGAAGAAAGCGCTAGAATTTATATTTTCCAGGACTGATATAGAGATAAGGGTATACTGTCCAATCAAACCGCAAATCGCAAAACAGCAGCAGGAGCAAGGGAAGAACAACACAGACTGGACGGAAGTGGTCAAAAAAGGCAAACCAACTACTGAAGTAAAGGGAAAAACAAACCAAGGAGGAAGAAAGAGCAAAAAAACCGAGGCGGTCATGGTTAAAGCCGACGGCAGTACTTATGCAGACCTCCTAAAAATGGTGAGATCAAATGTTGACCTCGACTCACCTGGAACGGTTATTACGGGAGCCAGGAAAGCTAAAACGGGCGAATTACTTCTAGAGGTGGAAAGCGGTAAAGCCCAAGGCCTAAGGGATGAAATAAAAAGCAAATGCCCTGCAGCTCAGGTACGAGTAAAAAGAGACGATGTGCTACTACACATAAAGGATCTAGACGCGATAACTACCCAAGAAGAAATAATACAGGCAATACAAAACTTTGTCGGAGAAGACAACTGTCAAACAAAGGTCCTAAACCTTAGACCGGCATATGGAGACAGCCAAGCTGCAACCATTTCAGCCAACAAAGAAGTAGCAGAAAAGCTACTAAAAATCGGTAGAATCGGTATCGGTATAAATAATAAGTGGGCATAATTCAGTGCAGGATAAGAGAAAGTCCTGTCCGTGCAGTATAGTCTGTCTAATCTTGTCCTTTTAATCGGTCTTGTTTATCTTGTCTTGTCTATCTAGTATTGTATGTCTAGTCCCGCCCGTCTAGTATTGTCCGTCTAGGCTTGTCCGTCTTATCTTGTTTGTCTAGTCTTGTCCGTCTAGTCTTGTGCGTCGAATTTTGTCCGTGCAGTCCTGTCCGTCTAGTTTTGTCCATATATTCTTGTCTGCTTAGTCCTGTTGGTCTAGACTTGCTTATCTAGTCGTGTCCGTCTAGTCTTGTCCATCTAGTCTTGTCTCCCTACTCCTGTATGTTTAGTCCACTATGTCTAGTCTTGTCTGTCCAGTCTTCTCTGTCCAACCTTGTCCGGACAATCTTGTCTGTCTAAACTTATCTGTCCAGTCTTGTCGGTCTAGTGTTGTCTGTCCAATCTTGTATGTCCAGCCTTTAATATTCAGTCTTGTCTGTCCAGTCAAATCAAATCAAATGAAATATAATTTATTTCATCAAGATAAGTAATAATGCACAAAAAGAGAGCTAATTGGTTTAGCCTTAACAATATGAAACTACTTGTTAAATTATGTGAATAAAACTAATTATGTAAACTAATTATGTAAATAATATACATACATACATAATGTACATAAATACATACATACATAATTAGTTTTATTCAAATAATTTAACATGTCGTTTCATATAGTTAAGGCTAATACAAAAAAGAGGATATACAATACACTAGATGAAATCTGTCGTGAGGAAAAGAAGAAAAATAATAACACAATAATACTGCAATAATACAATATAAAACATTATAAATCTGTAATGAAAACTTAAACCAAAACTATTAAGTATTAAGATAAAAAATAGAACCAGTACATACTTCAAAAATATATTATATATAAAATATAATATGCACATATACATATATACATTTTTTTTAATAAGGCGAGTTTGCAGCAATCAAATATTCGTGCATATTATATGGTTCAATATTCATTGATGAATTGGTACAATTTCTTTTTCAGATGGTTGATGAATTTTGTTTTCCCAGAACCATACCTATATTTTTGCATATTTGAAAAAAGCAAATTTTTCTGAACAAATTTTGTAATGAAAAAAAAATTGCTATCTTTTCCCGTTAAAAAATTATCAGCGAATTTGTAAAAATAAAGTATTATCAAAAATTCCCGCATTAACCCTCTAGTATCCCTCATTCCATTAGAAATATATTAGATCCTCTCAATTACCGGCATTCCCAACTAAAAAAAAATTTAAAAACGCATTTAACCACAGATTATCAATATACGTTAGTATATAATCTTAAGTTTTCATTTGTAAAATTAGTTATCTTCTTAAGATGTCGTACTCTCCGAGAGCTTAGACAACCTCTCGCGCATATTTAATACTAATAAATAAATAATTAACACTAACTAATAATTTGTAATTATGGACAGATGCGACTTTGCCATTTGTATCCAATTGCAACTTGTTTAAATCGTGATGTTTACGACTTTGTGATTACTTTTTACTTCTTTAATTACTTTATACTTTATACAAATTTGCTTATATTGTTTTAACGGAAAAAGATAGCAAATTTCTTTGTTTAGAAAATGTGTTCAGAAAAATTAGCTTTCTTCAAATATGCAAAAATATAGGTATGATTCTGGGAAAACAAAATTCGTCATTACTCCAGTTTCCAAATTTAACTTAAAATGGTCCTTACTCAATCCCATTTAAGAACCTCTTTTCAGATTTTTTCTTATCGTTTGTCGTTTTCTTACAATAGAGCTGAGACATCGAGTTTTGCTCACCCTGTACATATTTAATGTCTGTATCACTTCCCCGGAATGCAATACCGAAACGGAGATGGCAGTGAAAATTAGAAAAATAGACCAGTCTTAGCGTTGTACGGTCTATGTAGCATTGTAGTGTTCTCAACGCATGGACGGCCTTGTTTAGTTTTGTTTTTAGTTTGAGTATATGTGTAGACCATTCCAACGCATTTTCAATGTATATACCTAAGAACCTAACAAATTGTTTTACATCTAACATGTCTTCCCCTATTTTGTATTCCTGTGGATAATTTATTTTACTCCGTCTAGTCTTGAATGTAATTAGGTTGGTTTTTGTTTATCTAGTCTTGTCTGTCTAGTCTTGCCCCTCTAGTTCTGTCTGTCTGGTACTCCGTGTCTAGTCTTATCCCTCTAGGCTTGTCTGTCCAGTCTTGTATGTCCAGTCTTGCCTGTCCAGTCTTGACTATTCATTCTTATCAATCCACCCTTATCTATTCAGTCCTGTCTATCCACTCTTTTCTGTCCACCCTTGTCTTATCTTTCCAGTCTTGTCTCTCTAGTTTCGTCTGTCCAGTCTTATCTGACTGTCCTCCTCGGTATTGTAGTTGGCAACATACCCGCCTTTCAATGCAAGAGACCCGGTTTCGAATCTTGGTCAGGGAGGCAACAACTAGGGCGGTTTTCACTAACCGTCCGGGCTGCCAACCCTAAATGAATGCGAAATATGCGATACCGGGTGGCGCATACTAAAAGCCAAAATGCAAAGAAATGGGGGTTTAGTGAGAGCTTCCCCCAAATCACTTAAAAAAAAAGTCTTGTCTGTCCCGTTTTGTTTTTCCAGTCTAATTTATCCAGTCTTGTATGTCCAGCCTTGTCTGTACAGTCTTGTCTGTCCAGTCTTGTCTGTCTAGTCTTGCCTCTCTGGTCTTGTCGGTCTAGCCTTGTATGTCTAGTCCTGTGTGTCTACCCTATAAGTTTACTCGTGTCTCTTTAGTCTTATCTGTCTAGTAATTTCAATTTTTAAATGATGTAGATAAAACCTGAAAGAGAAGAATATACTTTAAAATATTTTTTTCAATACAAATTTACATTTAGCTAAATCATTTCTTATTTTATTCAAGGAAAATTGAAGCAATTGTGTAAAATCCAAAAGATTTGGAGACCACCTGCCATTGATTTGCCTTGAAATGTACATAGCAAATATGCAAAGAAACAGCATAAAACATTCCAATTTGTCACTACATATATATTGAAGCTGTTGACAATCATACAAATGTATATTAATTCATTTTTGCTAATTGATATTAGTATAAAAGTTTAATTTATCTCTAAATAAATACTTATTAACTCGGTAAAGAATTCACATATTTGGTCGGTCGACACAAACTGGTTTTCACTAACTTACCTGTTAAATACATCTTCGGTAATTAAATGCTTTATGCTTTATTATTTAATGCTATGCTTTATTTAATTAAATCATACGCACGGTAGGTATAATATTAATGTTTGTCAAGTAGTTTTACATTATATTTAAAATTGGAAAGGGCTTTTAAATGAAATCCCGTTATTTATTTTAATCAGTAAACAGAAATTCATAATTACGTGCGGAATTTGAGCAGCTTCGTTGGAATTCTATGAAATTTAATTTATTAAATTTAATTGAATTAAAACATATTTTGTTCATTAGCAATTTGAATTTCCAATTATAAATAAAATTTCTATTAACAGTAAATATCTATGAACAATAAATATTAATATATGAGTTGAGATTTATTTTGCAAAGTTAATGAAATGTGCAATGAACTGAAATATGACAAAATACATTCAAAAGTTATAATAACAAAGTCTAGTGGTTAGATTAGTTTACTTATTTATGTATAAATTAATGACAGTATTTAGCGACGTAAATAATAAAGATGCACTCTTCCTTCTTACTGTTGGTGTAACCTCATAAATTGCTTAAATGGTTTGTTAATGCAGACAAGTAAAGGATGAAGTTGACTATTTAGGCCTCCTGGAATTACAGCTATGTTTTCAAGTCTTTGAATTTATTTTGTATATCTTCTGTTCTGTGAGAATGAAACTGTTCCCATACTTGTAGGGCAGATTTCTTCAACAAGCCGCCAGGGTGCCTCGAAAAAAATTGATCTACCATAACTTCATTCCTCCTCCATCCTTTCAGCCTCTTGCGTGAACATGAGTAGGGAAAGATCCTTCTTTCTAATTCAATTGATATTAGGGGGGGGGGGGGGGGATTTAGATTGACAAAACTATACAGACAAGACTAGACAGACAAGACTGGACAGACAAGACTAGACAGACAAGACTAGACAGACAAGACTGGACAGACAAGACTAGACAGACAAGACTAGACAGACGAGACTAGTTAGATGAAGCTAGACAGATGAGGGCTAAATACATGAGATTAGACAGACCAAGCTAAATACATGAAAGTACATAAGACTGAAGTAAAATATATAAGGGATTGTTTAATTCAACTAAAATATATTTTCGATTATTTTTCTTATAATTGTTAATAATGTTTATATTTTTACTTTCATTATGTTATCTACGTTTTATTTTGATTTACTGCTTGTTGATTAGGTTCGACCGGATGTTTGTCAGACATAACAACTTCTTATCAGCGGTGCGCGAGCGGAGAAAATAATAAATTATGAAGCGTGGTCTAATCAATTTCTTAGGGTTGTTTTTCGTTTTAATTTAATAAAAATAATCACGTGAAACATCCAGCATTTCATTTATATAAACTAGAGTTCCATTTTCTGGCATCTACTTTTCATCTACTTGCATCCACTTTCTATCTAGTTGCATCCACTTTTCATCTACTTGCATTCACTTTTCATCTACTTGCATCCACTTTTCACCTACTTGCATCCACTTTTCATCTACTTGCATCCACTTTTCATCACGCTTCATAATTTATTATTTTCTCCGCTCGCGCACCGCTGATAAGATAGCAGAAGTTATTATGTCTGACAAACATCCGGTCTAACCTAATCAACAAGCCGTAAATCAAAATAAAACGTAGATAACATAATGAAAGTTAAAATATAAACATTATTAACAATTATAAGAAAAACACTCGAAAATATATTTTAGTTGAATTAAACAATCCCTTATATATTTTAGTTCAGTCTTATCTAGTTTCATGTATTTAGCTTTGTCTGTCTAATCTCATGTATTTAGCACCCGTCTGTCTAGCTTCATCTAACTAGTCTTGTCTGCCTAGTCTTGTCTGTCTAGCCTCGTTCATTACATATAAAATGAGGGAACAGGTCAACTGTAATTATTTATTCGTTAATCAGCCAATCAGCATCGAGATAATTAGTTTAGCAATATCTGCCACGGCGGATGACGTCATCTACTGAGGGGTAGGCGGTCGGGCGGTATCTCCCTTAAGGCCCTTGCTAGAGCCGTTCTGACACCAGATTAGATTTTTCTCATCAAATGGTTTAAAATGGTTTAGTCTAGTCCGTCTAGTCTTGTCCATCTAGTTTTGTCTGTCTAGTCTTGTCTGTCTATTCTTGTCTGTCCAGTCTTGTCTGTCTAGTCTTGTCTGTCTAGTTTTGTCGGTCTAGTCTTGTCTGTCTAGTCTTATCAATCTAAATCCTCCCTAATCTCAATTGAATCAACCCCTATCTGAATTTTCACCCCTCACCCCTCATTTTGAATTTTCCCACTATCCAACGTAACTTGCAGCGTTATCTAAACATTCTCGCTCGGACGCGTTCAAAATTATTTTGAATAGGATTTCCCATAAGGGGCTTTGTGCTAGATTTTACATGTAATTCCCCCATAAGGGGCTAGATTACATGTAAATCTCATAAGGAGGTGGTGGGTTTAGAACGAAGGATCTTTCCCTACTAACATGTATAATAATCACTCCTTGAGACAATTGTTCTTTGGGTAGTGACTTCCTTTTAAAAATCAATAGTGGGGGCAATCTTGTCCTATCAGCAGGGCATGATAAAACAACCGTGTAGTGAGTTTTTTCGTGCCCTGGAGTTTTAACAGTAACACATTTTTTACCTTTGGAATCTTCAGTTTTATTAGTTTGGCACATCAAAAGTCAGAGGAACCTCCTCCATGTTTTCTAATTTTTTTCGTGCATTATATTTTTTTCTTTATATTCTTCTGGCATCTTTTGCGATATTTTTTCGATAGCTGGTTTCTCTTCATGAATCTTGAACACCATGATGTTGATGCAATAAAATCGGCAGGCTCTCTATCAGTCGCTATTGCTTTCGCTTGTTGAATAATCATTTTTGTAGACACTGGTCTATAAAGTCCCGCTTTTCTGTGATCTAAAATCTAAGTATTCTGCTCTGCCTCTAGTTCAGGCCATTGCGCAGTTGCCCTTCATAGGTTATGTTTACTGTAAGTTGCTTTTTTTAGATCCTCTTCCTGATTCCGCCAAGTTCTTATCATTTTGTTTTTGAGTTGTGGGTGGCCCGAAATGCCTCTCTGTAGTCCTGTTTCCATGTTGTTTAGCCTACGCAATCAAACGTAGTTTGTATCACATGTTATAGCAATTCCTACTTTGTTTTTGAACCATAACTTGCCAAACAATTTAAGAAAATTGAACATTAAAAATTGGAAAGTTTAAACGAAGACAGCTGTGATCCTATATGACAGCGCATGCGCATCCACTGGACTCTACGTAACAGAAATATTCCCACAGTCCGCAAGAAAACAAAAAAAATCGCATAACTCCGAACAGAGGAAATTTCCAGAAATGAATGTAATCAAATACTTAGTATCGACGTATCAGACGCAGTATCATTCAGACCTATTTCCAAATAAAAATTTTATACGCCGGCAAATACGGTAATTAAATATATATTTGTAAATAAATTTAAATTCAAATCAAATCAAATCAAAAAGTATTTATTCATTAAGAGTTACATATATCTATAAGAAACGTCAAGACATAAAAAAAAAACAAGAAATATATATGGGTACGAAAAATGGCCCAAAGCAAAAAAATTGTTTAAAAAAAAGAGACCCAAAAAAAGAAACAAATCAAAAATTAGTTGAAATCAAAACACACATAATTTTAAAATATTGGTTAATTAATTATTACTAGTCATATCAATTTTCACTTTCAAGAACTCGTCTATGGAGTAATAACACTTCTCACTTAAAAAGTCCTTAGTCATTTTTCTAAAAGAGTTAAAAAAACGTTTTGGCTTCTTTGATGAAGTTGGGCAGATTGTTATAAATTTTTATTCCAAATCTATTTGGTGCTCCACTGCACAGTGATAAGTTACTCCTTGGTATCCGGTAGTTTGAGGCATTTCTTGTATTTATGTTGTGTATATCGAAGTTTTTGTTAAATTGTATACATAGGACGCCAGTTCTCTTATATATATACATATATATATATATATATATATATATATATATATATATATATATACAGGGCACTGTAAGTATATTATAGTTTTTTAAATGAGTCCTGCATGATGAGTTATCATAATTCTTGCAAAGACCCTGATAACTCGCTTCTGTGCTATGAGAACACGTTGTAGGTGCGTCGTATGTCCCCAGAATAGTATACCATATATATCAAATATATATTCAGTAGCATTGAGTTGTCTAAGATTTCCCGAAGGTTCCTTAATATATAAACTTTAGTGTTTATTTTATGTATGATGGCATCTGCTGTTTTCTTCCAAATTTTATACTAGTAATTCTTTGTAGCACACTGTTATATAATTGTAGATTTAAGTCTTCGTTAAGTCCTCTCTTTCTATTAGTTTTAAAGATTATATATTTTGTCTTGTCAGTATTTAGGTGTAGATTATTGGCCTCAAACCATATCTCCATTTTGCTTAGTACTACTTTAGCCATTCTTGTTTAATCTTCTATGGTATTTCCGCGAACAATAACGCTGGTATTATCGACATATAAAGTGCATGTATCAGCTCCAATGTACTGCACCATACCTGCAGTAAAAATTGAAAATAGGATTGGAGCTAGCACTTTTCCTTGTGTGGCACCTACACATGTTGGTATTGTAGGTGAAGTACTATTCCCAATCCTTACATATTGATTTCGGTTCAGTAGGTAGGATTTGAACCTCTTTTCTCTCTGAATCCGTATGTATAAAGTTTATCAATCAAATTTAAATGAGGTACACAGTCGAAGGCCTTCGACAGATCACAGAAAATGCCTATTGGACATTTCCCATCATCCACCTCATTTATAATCACATTGTAACATTGTTCAATAGCGGTCGTGGTTGATCTTGACTTACAGAAGCCATGTTGCTGCACTGAAATTATATTGTGTTTTCTTATAAATGGAATTATTCTGCATTCCATGCAGTATTCAATGATTTTTGATAGCACCGACACCATGTCTACTGGTCTGTAGTTGTTCAATTCTGTTCTGTCTCCTTTTTTATGCAAGGGAATTACCTTAGATATTTTAAGGATAGTCGAGAAAACTTCGTTTTTAAAGGAACGGTTTACAATATTCGCTATTGGATCTATTAGTTCTTCATAACTCTTTGATATTATTGCATGGAAGGTCATCTGGTCCGGAACTTGTTTTATTGTTTAATTCAAGAATGATGCCAGTAATTTCATTTTTTGAGAACTCTGCTAGAAACATGCTTTTGTTGTTGTGAAAGATGTGATCATTCGTTATGTTAGTATGCTTAATATTGTTTGCTATTTTTTCTGGAGCATTTTTGAAAAATATATTGAATCTTCTAGCTATTTCTTCCAAATTGGTTATGGTCCTAATATTTTCTTTGATTCTTATGATTCTATTGTCTTTGGATTTGTTGGATATATCATTAATTGTTTGCCATAACGCTCTCTGCTTATTGGAGGCTTTATTTATTTTATTATTATAGAATTTTCTTTTAGTTTCAACTACGAGTATCCGATGTAAGTTCTTGTCCATTAAATATTGTTGTTTTAATATAGGAATTTTTTTCTGTAGAACAAACAAGTGTTTTAATTTTCTGCTGGAAGTTCTTACTTCGCCTGTTACCTAGGTTCTAGGGAAAGGTGTTATCTTTTTCAGAGGAAAACATTCAAAGAAATGAAACTGTAAAATTTTAATAAATTCTGAGGCTTTCTCATTGCAGTCTTCTGTGGCGTAACAGCTTTCCCACGATTCATCACTGAGACTCATTTGGAACCTTTCCTTGTTCTTTGTACAAAAATTTCTTCTGAGCTTCACTTCTTGACTGTAACCTTTATTTTGATTATTTGCGTTGCCAACGAGTATTAGCTTGTGATCTGAGCATATTGTATCCTTTACTGTAATGTCTGATAGGTAGTGTGACCTTGCGAAGATGTTATCTATAATACTTTGTGATTTTATTGTAGTTCTTGTATATTCTTTTATTTGTGCAATTAATCCTTATGAGCGCATTAGGTTTTCAATATTGTATTTTTCTTTTGATGACCCCTCGAAATGAATATTGAAATCACCAGTTATTATGACTTCATTATATTTATTAATAATACTGTCTAGTGTTTTTTCCATTATAGTCATGAGCAACGTGTAACAACCGCACGGTGGACGATATACCACTATAATTAATGTCTTATGATTATTTCTATTCCATTCCACTCCACATACTTCTATTTCTTTCTCTACACAATTTAAATTCCTTTTTTCTTTAAACCCATCAAAACCATGTTTTCCCCAAATCGCAACCCCACCACCACTAGTGTTTCTGCGGCAAAATGAGCTTATCAACTATAGTCTTCTATGTGAATTTGATTGACAAAATCCTCACTCAGCCATGTCTGTGCCATACACACAAATATTGGTTTGTACTCTGATAACATCACCTCTACCTGATTAATTTTCCGTTTTACACTTTGGATATTAAGAATAAATCTTCTAACTTTGAAAGATTATTCACTCTACTGGCATTATAAGATTCAATTGTTTGTTTTATTCTGCCTTCTTTCGGATATCCCACCTTAGAAAAAAACGCTTGATGTAGGTATATTTTGGCCAAGTTTCAGGTGAATTAAGCGTATTTAGAAGTTCGAAAGGGACTGTTGTTATTAAGGAGGAGTACTCCTTTGGATACTTGGATGCAAGCTTCTCACACGATACTTCTTTGATACCTTTTCCCTGTAGGTGGTTTATTATGTCTATTTCATTTAAACTAGGTTCAAGTTTATAAATGTGCAAATGGGCATATTTATTTGCAGCTTTAATCTGGCTGGTTTCCGAGATTCCAATAATGATTTCGAGTTTCCTATGTCTTTTGTTTTTATTTTTTTGCATTTCCCATATTTCTTCATTTTTATCTGTGTCGGATTCTATCACACTATTTTTTCTCAATTCGGCCGTCTTATCAGCATTCCGTTTAGTTTTTCGGTTGTCAGGTTTCGTACCTGAGTTGTTCCCACTATCCGTGTCCGATTCATTATTGACGAGTGGCGGTATGAGATGCAGCAGTTTTTTATTCTGCTCCGTTAACAGTTGGATTTTATTGTTAAGTTCTGTAACTTTTTCTTCAAACAGAACGGTAAGTGATTCAACTTCTTGTTTAATAATGCCAGCTAATACGTTTTTAAACTCAGAACTAGTTAGATACGATAATATTTCCGCATCCTTCTTACCGCACCCTGTTGAAGGTACGTCCGTAGTAATCTGAGACCTTGTTTAACTGTTTAAGTAACTACGCAATGCTTGACATTGAAAGAGTTTTGATTTAAGTGTATTTTTATGCCTGTTAACAATTCGTGTTTTATTACTCATGTGCATTATTTTATGTCATTTAAGAAAATCCAATTAAAGGTAAATTGAATAAATAATATATTTAGGAAAACTAGGGATTGTTCTATGAAGGATTCTAAAAAGAAAATGATGAATTTTCATATTTTATTGTCGATGAATAAATAAAAGGATCTAATCTAAGTATACTTTGTTTCATTGTGAAGAAATTTCAAACACTACGGTCATGTGGCCTAGTGTATGTTTTCCACATTTTCGATATTTATCCTTTTTTCATTTCACATGATTTCCCTCCTAGTCACAGTTTTATGATATGGTACCAGTACAAGGATTTACACCGCCCCTCATATTTGATTCTGTACCATTACTGCCCCCTATCATTGGTATGGTACCAGTACAGTTATTGTCCTGCCTGTTATCATTGCTTGTGCTAAGTTGTACCAAAGATTACATGCTCCCCATCATTGTTAGGTTCGAAGTATCTCTGTCGTATGTCAAAGTTCGTCATATTCTCTCTGCAAAAATGGTACGTTAGTAGTCATTTGTTTTATTCGAACAAATGCTGTTGGAGGACATCGCTGTCGGATTGAACCCAGGGCCACAGATTCATAACGTTCTAACCTCTAGCCTACGAAGTCGACTTTATTAATAATTAAGAAGGGAGAACCTATTAATCCAGCAAAAGTAAATCACCAATAATAAATGCGGAAATTATTTTTGATTTTTGACTGATCTTTGACCAACAGAAATGATCTTTGACCAACACCCATTCCAAAGTTAAATTTAGGTAAAGGAAGATGCGGAATTCCGAAAGAAGTCAGTGGATTTCAGGAAAAAACCCGAAGGAAAGATACCTCCTAGACAGAAGAAAGAAAGGAGTTACACCGACAGAAGATGCGACAATACTGGGCAAATATCAAAGCCCAAAAGTTGAACAAGCGTGGTCCAAAGTAGGCCTATTCCTAGCAAGATGAAGAAATGCGTAAATGAAAGAGATGATTCGAAGGATTAAAGGAAAAATATTGACAAAAGATTTTTTTTGATTTTATTGTGTAAATTATGTAGAATTAATGAATCTAACCTGTCGATCCATTTTCATTTTGCAAAAATGTCTAACCTAACCAATCAACACAAATGTCTAATCTTGAAAAATGAACGGCACAAAATCATTTTTGTATAAATAAACTTTGAAATCTCAGCTGTTAATATAAAATGACAACATTAAATTGACAGCTTAGTAGACAAATGACATGTGGCAAAATTACTGTCCGAATAAGCCACCGCTACCAAACTCCAATATTAATTGGTGGATGTGCCGGGTCCAACCAAGTAATTAGGTTATTTTACTTATTAAGTACAATTTACTGGCATTTATTTTAATTTCAGTTGTATTATTATCAAACGACAAATTCTTCGTTTTAGTTTATCTTAATAATAATACTTTTTAAATACAATTAAAAACAAAAATACATTTATTACTTTACCTGATTTAGTAATTTTTAAATTATACAAGTAGGGAAGGACAAAAAGACAGAAAATTATATTTTCTTCACAATAAATACTAATAAGTATTAATATAACAAATAAAGCTCATTCAAATTTACCACAACAATAGTATATCGAAAAATGTTTTCTACAAAAGATATAATGGACAACGAAGATAAAAAAATGGATCTAATAGGTATTCCATAACACATTTCTAGATTAACAACAATGGTCGAAGATAAGCTTTAATAGCACAGTATTTGTGTAGACTAGGAGTGCTACCAGTTATTTTTTAAATGATTATTTAGCTCTAGAGCCGATATACCACCCATATACCCATATACCTTAATTATACAGTCAGTCATTATACAATTATACAGTCATTTAGAACATCGTCATATTTAGACTATTTATTTCAATATATTAACACATCTACGAAACCATCCTAGAAACAAATCTAGTTAACCTAAATCTTGATAATCTAAACCTATACTGCAATGCCATCTAGTCTATTTAGATATTGTCTATCATTAATTATAAAAACTTTGCGAAGGATGAATATAAAATCTTCAACAATTCAAATATAACCTGAATCGTTATAATCTAAAAAAGAGATTTTCGACCATAAAACTCTCTCATCTAATGATTACTCATTTATTATTTGATAAAGCATTTGCTTTTTCCTAAAGCATTAAAATAACATTTAAAAATTTACCCCAAATCATCGACCCCAATAGATCAAAAAAATTCTATCGACCCTTCCCAAAATTATGTTATTATACATCGTCTCAGGGTTGCTAACATTGCGCCATTTCTGAATATAAATTAAAAAGTTTGGCATACGAAGTGCTTGAAGTAGCATTTTAATGCGCAAAATTTATTAATTTTCTTCGTAAATAGCAAGAACTTCGCTTCAGAAATTTGAATTGACCCGCATAATTTCATTCTAAACCCGGAAACCGAGAAGTGATAGCCAAACCCGGACACTCAGGGACAAAATTCACTTGTTGGAAAACCTTATATCGACCCCAAGGCGTTTACATGGACGGTTGGGAATCCACTTTAAACTAAATATAGATATACCTTAACAAAATTAACGTTCAGTGTCATGAAAACAAAATTACTTTCCAATCACATCCAATATTAGAAACAATATTAAGTTATTAACCAAATAAGCAAGAATTTGGTTTTTGCTTTATTTTGACAAACTAAGTTTTCTTGAAATGTGTATGTTGCCTTACACATTTGTTGGTGCAAAATTTCTCAACCTTGTGTAATAATAAAATTTCGGTTCGGGTTTTATTCAAAACGTATTCGGCATGCCGAACTCCGAATTTGATCCGAATGAGGCAACCGCACCAGACCCACATCACTTTTGTAACGCACGTCCGGCTTTGTACCTAATTTGGAAGCCTAATTCGGAACACATTCGGAAGCCACACTTGCACCTCAGTTGGAATTTCAGTTTTTATTAGGAACGAATTAGGCATGTCGAACTCCAAGTTCGTTTCGAATGAGGCAACCGCATTAGGGCGTCTTCACATTTGTAACGCACGTCCGGCTTCGTTCCTAATTAGGAAGCCTGATTCGGAACAAATTCTGAAGTCACACTTGTATGTATCAAATTCAAATTCAATTGAAATTACATTTATTACTCTATTTCAGCCATACATCTATAAAATATACATTGTTATAAAATATACGCTAAAAGAAATATGTCAACAAAAGTAAATACATTTTAACTTATAACAAAATTTATGCTGTATAAAATTCTTCTAATGTATAAGGTTCAATATCATTTATATATTTAAAGATTTGATGCTTATATATTTTGATGTTCATAAGTGTTTTGAGATGTCGGGGCAGGTGATTGTATAATTTTATATAATTATAGTACGATCCGTGTTCTATTAGTGATAGCTTATGCATTGGAAGTATGTAGTCTACTTTTTTTCTTCGTGTAAGTGTATTTTTGTTATCATAACTGTCAAAGTATTCTTTATGTTTGATTGTAAAAACGAGTGCTTCAGTTAATATATTGTGTTTTTTAAAAGTCCCTCTACATGATTCCTTGTATTTAAGTTGAAAAATTATGCCTGCTTTTGTAATCTAAAAATATCGGTGTTGTCTTTTCCATTTCCCCATAAAATTATGCCAAACCGTAGATGAGAGTAAAAATTTGCATAGTAAGCCATTTTTAGAACATCTATGCTTTCATGTTTTTGCAGGATACGCAGGGCATATGTCGTTCTATTCAATTTTAGAGCTAGATTTTTTATATGTGCATCCCAGCATAAATACATATCTAAATCTATGCCTAGGAGTTTTGCGTTTTCACTAACATCTATCATGTTTTCGGCTATGGCGACTTGGCTTGTATAATTTTTTGTTGACCTTTTTGTTCTGAAGATTATTAAATTTGTTTTTTTCGCATTGATCGATAATTTATTCGTGTGGAATTAAATCTTTACTAGTCTAAAAGCAGCATTAGCACGCATAATGACTTCTTCCATATTATTCCCAGTCACCAACAATGTAGTGTCATCTGCAAAATTTACTAACCAAGTTGTATGTTCTATTGCCTTCGGGAGGTCATTTAAATAAATTGAAAATAAAATCGGTCCTAGCATACTACCTTGCGGTATACCCACTGTTATGGTAGATGAATTCGATTTCAAGAAGCCATATTATGTGCTACATAGTTTTGTTTGCTGAGTTCTATGTGATAGATAAGATCTAAATAATTTGAGATCAACTCCTCTTACTCCATACTTCTCCAGCTTTTGAAGAAGTATGTTGTGATCGACTGTATCGTACGCCTTTGAAAGGTCAATAAATATACCACACGGAATTTCTTGGGCATCCAGACTTTTTAAAACATTTTCTATGAAACAAAAGCAAGCAGTTTCTACGCTTTTCCCAATTGTGTAGCCATGCTGGGTTTCACAAAATAAATTATGTTTATTAAAGAACGACAGAGTTTGTTGTTTTATTCGCAGTTTTATACACAAAAATTGGTCTATTCGCAATTACTTTTTCAATGATCTTGGAGAATGAAGATAGTATATATAATGATAGTATATATAATGATATAGATTGAAGATAGATAGTACTTATTGGTCGGTAATTTTCTAGCAATTTTCTGTCTGCTTTTTTAAAAATGAGCGTAATAACTGAATGCTTTAAGCTATCCGGGAATATTCAAAATTTGAGTGAGTTATTTATAATAAATATTAACGGTTCAGAAATTTCTGCGTAAACCTCCATTATCAGATTGAGTGTTATATCATCATCTCCATGACTTTTTTTGTTTTTAAAATTCATTATCGCATTGAATATTTCTTCAGAAGATACGGGTTCCACATAAAAAGAATAGTGATTCATGTTTATATTGTCTCTACAACTGATATTAGGTTTTTTTTTGTCAATTCAATTGGATTTTTTACATAGAACTCATTAAATGATTTGCTTTTTCTTGGATATTACCCTTTTCGATATTATACGTCGTATCTTTTTGTTTATGTTTTAAATTAATTATTTATTTAACAACATTCCAGGTTGTGGACTTTTTGTTTTGTAATTTCTTTATCTGTTTTTATAAATGGTTTCTTATTATCTTTTTGAGTAGTAAGTCATAATTTCTACGGATCTTGTTATATTGTTTTTTACTATTTTTATGGTAGCGTGATATTATTTTGTTTTTTGTTATTCATGTTATTTTCAAGTCTTTGTAGATCTGCTTATTTTTTCATTTTTTATTACGTATGATTTTTGGACAGCAAGTATTAAAAACCATAAGGAACGAATCCATGAATGTATTCCATTGCGTATTTACTTCACTTAATCTCAATGAATAGATTTACATTCACAATTCTTTTTCTAACGCCTGTTTAAATTTTGATAAATTTTCTATCGAATTTTCTCTGAAAATCTTATATTCGTTAGTTGTATGTTTAGTCTCAAATAAGGTTATTATTTGAGTCCGATGGTCAGATATATGGAATTCATCTGTCTGTGTGACATAATCTAACTCAGTTTTTATTATAATATTATCAATGCACCGATCACATCAACCGAGTTGGTTCTTTAATAGTCAATACTGCATCAAATGACTTGAGCAAGGAAATAAGTTGGTTCGTTTTTTTACCTTTTTTATGATGTCAACGTTGAAGTCGCCCGCAATGACGTAATCGATGTTTTTACCATTTAAAGCAATTAGGAGTTGATGTAGTTTATTAAGAAAAAGTAGAAAACTAGCTACTAGCTAAACAGCTACAATCTTAAATTTTCTGCTGTTTATTGAAGTTTGAATAGCTGTTATTTCAAATAATGCTTCTTCTGCCAAATTATTAATATCATATCTTGGTGTCCATGATATGTCATTTTTGCAAAATATAGCTACTCCCCCATGAGCTCCAGCTTGCCTGCAGAACAATGAGGCCAACCTGAAATTATTTATTTGTAATTTTTCCGCCCTTTTCCAGTTATTAGCATCAACTTACAATCGTCATTTGTTTCTAGCATGTATTCAATTTTGTCTATACTGTTACCTATTGATTGAGCGTTCTGATTTATTAACTTAAACATTTCATTAGTTCCTGGTTTCTGAATTAATTTATAGGTGCATAATCTTCTGCTATTTGAAAATTTTAAATATTTTGAATATTTTTCCGGGATCGATCGACGCGACGAAAATTTAATCTTTCAAATAATATCCCTTCAGGCCAGAAAGTTTTATCATATATTACATCCATCAAGCTAGGATCCACACCTACTTTAAAGCTCTTGTTGTCAACGGATGTTATTTTTGTAATTATTTTTTCTTCTGAAAATTTATCTCTTTCCAGTCCTGTTTTCTTTTTGTTATCCCTCGCCCGCGAAACATATAGCCATAATTTCTTCGGCTGCATTCCCGTCCTTCGAAACTGTTAACGCTATCATTATCGTAAACTTTTGCATTACCAAAAGATGCGCGAGATCTTCTTCCTCTGGCTATTTGTGTGCCGGCTGTTCTTTCAGTTGATGTTGATGGTTTGTTTTTGTTCTTTTCGTCACGTGTATTTTTGGTTGCCTCCTCAACCGTTGCAGAATTTTTAGAAATAGAGTTATTTTAAATATTTCCTGCAGTAATTGATTTTGCGTTTTGTCGATGTGGGGCGTTACCATTTGCCAATGAGTGTGTGGTAGCATTACTTTGTTTTGGTGTATGTTTATTCTGCAAATTATCGACTTTTTCTTCCAGAATCGACAGGTAATTACACATAATTCTATTTTTATCCTCCATTTCTATTACTAATTTTCTTAATAATAAGACTTCTTTTTGGAGAATTTTAATGTGTCTCTCCTCCAGTTCTTCTAAGATAGTATTTTCAATTATGTTTACTTCCTCACTTATTTCATGCAAACATTTTGTTTTGTTTGCATGGGGTAAGCATCCAGGGTGATATTTTTTCTTGAATTTCAAACAAAACACTGCTTTTCGCACTTTCTTGCCACAATGTTTAGAGAGCATTTCACTAACGTCTTTATTGTCTGCCATCTTGAATCCAACTTTGTCAAACATCAACTGTAACTAAATGTGATACAAATTTTCGTTTTGTCTGTGGTGCAAATGCGAATATAATTAATTACAATTGTACGAACAAAATTCAGTACTTATTGTTTTCTAAATTTTTGACAAAACTACAAGACATTAGTTTAATGAAAATATAAAGGAATCATAAAACTAAATTTTAATAGTAACTTAAAAGCTCATTTAGTTAAATGAAGAATATGAAAAAGTAAGCATACTAATAAATTTTGAAAGAACCATAAACACTTAAATTTAAAGCAAATATTTTTATTAAACCAAAAATATTAATAGTAATGTAACACTCTTTAAATGCGTCAATAAAATATAGGCTTACAAATAAGCGGTATCTTTACTATTTATCAGTAAATATTCTGTAGGTAAATTAGTTTCTATTAATTTAAAAATTGTAAAACTAATTTATAAAACTTATTTAAAAAAACTAAATAATATTTTTATTGTTCTTTGCCTAATTTGTTTCTTCTTTTTTGATTTTCCCAACACAGAGGACACACTATTATCTTCAAATCCCTAACTACAGGGATTATCTGCTGACTTAGATTACTTTTTTGGTTATGTTTTTTTAGGTTCACGTTTCCGATAACTTTTATGGTGATTTTACATTTTCTTTTCTTTTTGTTGTTGTAGTTGCTGGCTATTGCACAACATAAATCACAACACAATACCACCAATCACAACACAATAACAATGACACTCTTGAATTGGATTGCATGCGCGCAAGAATCGAGAGCGTCGATTGGCACAAAGAGTCATGTGAATCAGCTAACGTAACGGGAAGCGAAGTTTGAACTTTGGCAGCTTTTACGTTACGTGAAGTTCTGATATGTACGTCGCGACAGCCGTAATGAGCCGCATATAAAAGAACTTGTTTAAGTTATACGTCACGTCCCGTTACGTTAAGTTCATCGAAAACTTATATTCCCAAAACTTGTCATAAATGGCAACAACATTGTTTGCTTCTTTGGATAATTAAGTTTATTTGTCTAATCAGTTATTATTAATCATTAAAGTTACATTTATAATTTCAATCTGTCAAAAGTGGTTAAAACCGTAAAATAGTTTATAATTGTCAAATAACATTGTAATAACTGTCAAAATTGATAATAACTATCAAAAATGCTAATTACTGTCCAAAATGACGATAGCTGATAAAAACTGTCAAAAATGACAGTGAATTATATTATCATTCCATTATATCCAAAACAATTATCAATATCCCGTACCGTGCCCTGGGCTTATGGGGAGGCGCCCGCCCAGTCCGACCCTGAGCACATCCATAACTTTACCCATGTCTTCTGGAAATGTTTGTCGGCAAAGTGCTTCCTTGTGAATTATGCAATGGAAAGATAAACCGTCATGAACTATTTTGTGTTTTATGCCCGCTCCAGACTCTGGCGGAGTAACTTCGGCGAGGATCCTCGTCGAAGTTGTTCGAGGCGAGGAACTACACGGAGTATGAAATCCATACTCTTGCCTTACTTCGCGAGGACCTCAGTACTCGCACATCGTGTCCCTTTGACTCGGGCACGAAAAACCGCTACATGAAGCGAAGTTAGCCAAGGCGAGGCGAGGAAGCGCAAGGCGAGGCGAGTAACCTGACCACACTCTCGTTCCTCGCTCAACTCCGTGAAACTTCGCGAGAGTCTGGAGCGGGCATTAAAATTGTGACACATTATTTTTTATTGCACACCATACTTTTAGCTTCATCTGTTGCAATTGACACTATTTTAATAAGATCGATGTGATTTTTATTCAGTTTAGATAAAAACACAGCTTAAAAGTATATCTTAAAAAAAGTGATGATGGAGATGTTTGAAGTACTATAGAGTATTTGAAAGAATAATAAGTAACTGAAGCTATATTTGGTCAAGTATGGAAATAGTCTTTTGGAAAGAGGAAGTATGTGAACGCATGCGCGTAATGAAACTAAGGAAACAGTTCGGAAGGCCTCCTTAGGTGGAAGTTAGAAGTTCCAAAGATATTTCGAAGTTTGGCTTTCTTTCCTAATTAGGACGGGACAAAGTTCGAATGAGGAATATATTATATTGAATTTTTGGTTGACTTTAGACTCTCAAGCAGCAGACGTCAATCTGGTCCATAGAACCTAACTACTGTGCATTATAGGCATTCATGGTGGGTTTTAAATTTTATTTTTCTTTGATATATTGATTCACATTGCTGACAATTCGAAAATTAGAGTTGAAATATGTTTTTGCAATTTATCTTGAAGTTGAATGTTTAAAAAAAATAATCAAGAACAAATAAATTAAAAAGAAAATTTAGCTTCAGAAAATATTTTAAGCTTGAAAATTTTAAATACGAGGATAGCGAGATTTCTGCAAAGAAATTAGAATTTTCTGGAAAGCAAGCTAAACGTGCTTTAAAAGTATTACCCTTGATAAATCGAAAAGTGGATGAAAAAATTTACAATTCAGTTAGAAATTTCTTATATCGCCTAAAATTATTTAACCTTAATAAACGCCGCACATTATTTAATAAACCTAATATTATCTTTAAAAAGTTCAGCAGCGCTACTTACTCCGCACAGAGGGTTCAGAAGCACTTTCCCCTTCTCTGACGCAAACCTTAACATCAATATTATTCTGATTATCAAGTTTCTTATTTTTTGACATGTGTAAACCATAAAAACAACATTTTTATAAAATATAAATGTTGTTGATTTGTTTTCTCCGGGATCCCGCGTTGATGTTGAGGGTTGGTTCTGACAAGAAATCGGAGAATCCGGTTCATTATTATCCGGTATTATTTTATATTAACAGATATTCTAAAAATATGTGCTAATTGGTTTTATATCATGTTCGAAACTTTATTTCTATATATTTTTTATAAAAAAATAATAGTAAAACAAAAGTTCCGAAAGAGTACGAGGACCAAATGCTATATCTAAAAAATGCCCACTCTAGCACCTTCTAGTTGTAACAATTTTATGCAATGAAGGGGATAAATCATAACGCGCTCATGACATCTCAAAAGCAGAAAGAACGGGACTGAAACTCTGTAATCTCTACCTTGCTTAATTAATAAGCAGACTAAGAACTATAATACATAAAAAGCATAAAAAAATATATAATCAATTACTATTATTTACAACTAAATAATTACTTACTTTACCGTTAATCATTACTGGAAAAGTCTTTGAATCATTAACATTACTCATATATATTTATGTATAACTGTTAACATGTAAAAATTATGTTTCATAATTTTTCAGACTGGGAAACTCCTGCTGCCACCTATAAGTAAAGCGCTTTACTAACGACCAACTGATATAACTGCATTCCAAACTGAATGGGAAAATCAATACTAAAAGAGCTTGCTTTGTACGACGGGAGGTGTCTCTAGCATTGCCATTGCCAAATTTAGAAGAAAAATAAAAACCGAAAACTGTAATTTCATGTTTCTGCAACTAAATTGTCGTGGGCAACAGGACTGAACAGAGAAGACTGGACCAACGTTGCCAACCATACGATTTAAATCGTATTTATACGACCTTTTTGGAGCTGATACGATATACGATCATGTATTCGAAATCGTACACAAAATATACAATCTTTCCAAAATAATTTTGGAGGCGTTCATTTTGTGAATATAATCAATAACAACAGACTTAAACGAATCATGTATCGATGTATCGATTTCGAGTATAATTGGATATTGTATCAATTTCAAGCTATCTGGCGAATATTGCGCAAATTATATTTAAGTATGTACAAAAAAATAAATACATCAACTTCCGCGTCTATTGTTGGGCTCATTTACTCTAGTAGTGACTAATATATTATGATATTTTTTCTTAATTTTCTTAATTAAAAAAATATTTTTTATAAATGAAATATATATATATATATATATATATATATATATATATATATATATAACCTTATTAGTTTAATTGAGTTGTAGTAGTTGTAGTTTATCTCGATACCAAATATTAAAATGTTGTACCCTCAATTTTAAATATTGATTTAAAGTTAACAATAATATTACTTATGTAAATCACTTACTATTTTTTTATTGAAAATTCAATGCGTACTATTTTTTCAATTTTTTTTAGCAAAATTCGATTTTTGCTAGTACAAGGTACGATCCTCATGAAAAGTAAACTTGGCAACATCGAACTGGACGGACCTGACTCGACAGACAAGAACATTGAACAAGACACACTGAACACACAAAAATGGACAGACAAGACTAGGCAAACAGGAATGGTCAGACAAGACTGGCCAGACAAAGCTGGGCAGACCAAAATTGGATAGGCAAGACTGGATAGACAAGATTGGACAGACAAGACTAGGCAGACAAAACTGGACAGACAAGTCTAAATACAGAAGATTTTACTGATAAAACTAGGCGGATAAGACTAGAGAAAATTCCACAGATAGTCTAAAACACAAAATAGTAACACGAAAACTGTCAGATAAAGTAAAAAAATTATCTGAATTAAGACATAATATTAAAGAATATATAATTTTATTTTTAAATTCTCAAAGCGCCAAGGAAAAACTGCTTCATCTTGAGATATTAACAACGGAACATGCCCCATGCTTCTTGTGCTTGGCAGAAACCTGGTTATCCACTGATCTAATCCAACAAATCGCTCTGCCAAACTACAAGATAGTTAGCTCATTTTGTAGAAGTGAGTCAATTGGAGGAGGTGTAGCTATTTGGGCCAAGGCATCTTGCCTTAATAGCTTAATAGCTGCCAAAGGATTGACATTGCAAACAAGTCAATTGAAAAAGTTTTTGAAGTATGTGGAGCCTCCTGGAAATCAGGAAATAAGAGTAAGGCAATAATAACTATATATAGACCACCTGCGGGTTGTCCTACCCTATTCCTATTAAAACTTGAAGAAATCCTAGATCTATTATATCAGAAATATGAAGATATCCTTATTGTAGGTGACTTCAATATACATTTTGAATACGAATCTGTAGTAAAAGAAAACCTAATAAACCTACTTCAAGCGTATGGGCTGGAATACAAAATTAAAGTGCCAGCCAGGGTTACTAAATCATATTCGAGTACTATTGACAATTTACTGACGAAGCTAAAGTTTACAGCTCCGATTACTGTTGAGGACTGCACATTTTCGGACCACAAATATTTATTGATAGGTGATTCTTTAAACGGTGGCAAACAAAAACAATTGTACCGCTACGCAAGAAACTTCTGCTCAGAAAATAAAGCCAATCTACAAAAAGCCCTACAAAAAGAATCATGGACAAATATATACAATGTAGCTGACTGTGATGATAAAGCAACTGCCTTTATACAAATGATGCAGTGTTATATAAACAAATTTTGTCCAAATTAGGAAAATCAAAATCAAAACCAAATCTTGGATAACAACAAAAGTTAAACGGTCTAGTAAACAGCTAAAAGACCTGTATGTTCTCCAAAAGCAACATCCTGCATTAAAAGATATATACATCGCACAGAAAAAAATGCATCAGCGTCTACTACTTACAACTAGAAGAAATTTCTATAAGAATAAAATAGAGAAGTCATCAAATAAACAAAAAAACTCTATGGCAAACGATTAACGAATTGGATAATAAGGTAAGATCCATGCAACATATTTTCATAAAAGATCAAGATAATCTAATAAAATATCCTGACTCAGTTGCATCGCTGCTGAACGAACATTTTATTACCGCGCCTGAATTGATAATCAAAGACATTCCCTCAGTTGATCCAATTGATGAACACATAATGTTTAACGACAAATCTATATTCACTTATGCACTTCAGAAATGTCTGTTATTTTAAAAAAAATAAAAAATAAATCTAGTTGCGGTCCGGATTCTATTTCAAGTAGTTTACTCAAGGAACTGCACAATGAAGTTATTGAGCCTATTACTGATATTATTAACTGCTCATTTTCTACAGAAAAAGTGCCAGACATTTTAAAAATTTCAACAGTTATTCCCATTTTTAAAAAAGAAGATCGTACTGATAGAAATAATTATAGACCAATTTCGTTAGTGTCATGTCTGTCGAAAATTTTAGAATATTGCATGGAATACAGAATAATGCCATTTATTTTCAAATGCAATTTAATTCCACAGCAGCAACATGGATTCTGTAAAGATAAATCAACGACTACTGCTTTAACCGAGTTCTACGAAAATATTATCAATGAGGTTGATGATGGAAAGTGTCCTGTCGGTATTTTCTGTGACCTTAGCAAGGCATTTGATTGTGTTGATCACGACAAATTACTAGAAAAGTTATATTCATATGGTATTAGAGGAAAGGCAGGTCGCTGGTTCCAGACTTATCTCAGCAATAGACAACAATATGTCAAAGTTGATAATGCAGGAATAACAGGTTTATCAAAACCTAAACATATAAAAATTGGTGTTCCGCAAGGAAGCATTCTAGCACCCATATTATTTTCTTTATATACGGGTGATCTGGTTCAACACATCGGTGGTAATCATTGCACTTTGTATGCTGACGACACTACCATCGTAATCTCGAAAGCTGCTCAACAAGAAACTATACTTGAAGCAAATAAAACACTAAAACAGCTACATAACTGGTTTTGCGCAAATAACCTACATCTAAATTTGGCAAAGACCAGCTATATGGTTTTCCAATGTCACCGAAGGAAACCTACCGATGATCTCCCACTACAAATTGGTAACGTTCGATTAAAGAGAACCAAGGTGGTAAAGTTTCTAGGCGTCCACTTAGAGGATCACCTGACGTGGAAAATAATGACGGATAGTATCATCAGAAAATTAAACAGCAAGGCTTACCTAATTAGAAAAGTGCGTCAAACGGTGGGCGAAGAGGCCCTTCTGTCTGTATACCATGCCGAAATCCAGTCGGTTTTAACCTATGGCATATTACTATGGGGAGCTTCTTCACTTATACAAAAGGTTTTCCTGTCGCAAAAGCGAGTCATTAGAGCTTTAGCTAATATCAATGTATTCACATCATGTAGACCATTTTTAAAAAAAAACTAATTATTTTGTCAGTAACCTCCATATACATATGGGAACTGGCGTGCCACATATTTATAAACAAAAATAAACTTTTCACCGCAGAGGAACGACATAAACACAATACGAGATATTGTCATAATCTCAGATCAATAAGAAGCAACTTAACTATATGCAAAAGTGCACCAAACAGATTGGGTATACAAATTTTCAATTGTATACCAACTACAATACGAGAAGAAAAGACTTATAAAGTGTTCAGAAGGAAACTTAAAATATATTTAATTGGAAAGTGTTTCTATACTTTAAAAGACTTTTATTCAGATTCATAATTTCTGTATATTTGCAAATATATATGTATATATGTGTGTGTATTTGTTTGTCTATAGGAGGATCTATAAATGTGCTAAGTTTCAATTTGTATTATTATTTTTTTTAATTCAGTATTCACTTTATTTGCTATATTTCTGTGACGTGTCCTATATGTAAATTACTTATTTCTGGGGATAAATAAATGTATTTGATTTGACTAGACGGACAAGACTAAATGGACAAAACTAGACCCACTAAACTAGACAGTTAATACAAGACGGGCAAGACTAGATGAACAAGACTAGACGGACAACTATAGATGGACAAGACTAGGTGATCAAGAGTAGACGGTCAAGGCAAGATGGTCAAAACTAGACAATCAAGACTAGACGGACAATATTATACCAACAAGTCTAAACGGAGAAGACTAAACGCACTAGATTAATCGCATAAGATTAGACGCACAAGACTAGACGGACAAGACAAGACAGATAAAACTAGACGGACAAGACTAGACGGTCAAGACAAGACTGACAAGACATGTGTATCCTCGACATTATACGTCATTTGATAATGGAATTTATGAACAATTAGGCACAAAAAGATCATAAGCCTCGAATTCGCCACTTGTATTTAATATTTTCTAGTAACGTACTATAAAAATTTATAAAAATTAGTGCGTGCCTTCCTGCACATTTTATTACTAAAACGCTAAAATGCACCTCAATCGTCCAAATTTCCTGTCTAGTATTATACCTTAACTTTACTATTATCTCTTCCCTAATTAATTCTGTTTGCCTATCTTTTTCTATATCATGTTCAGTATGATGTTCCCTATCTACTCCTATTATTATTATTGTCCGTTTGAATTATCTCCATTTAACCCTCGACCAGGCGTTCTGGTCCAAGGATAAATACTTTTTCATTAAAAACATGAAACACAATAACATTAATAACGACCTAGAAGTTCAAAATCCTAGATAAAAAGAAGCAAATGTAAATACATATTTGTGTTCCTAATTGTTCTAATTGTAGGTGTCTTTATGTATTTCATGTAATTTGTGTTTGCCGCTATTAATTAATACAGTTTTCCTCGATAAGATTTTGATCGTTAAAGAATCGATATTAGAGGATCACCAAGTCTATTTTTTTGTGGAGTCCTTTTTTTAGGTGTACAGATCTGTGATTCTGAAAATCTGGCAACCCTGAACATGACCAATCACACACAAAATTAACTATCATATACAAGAACAATATGTTAAGTATAATATCCTTCTAATTAGGAAATCAGCAATAAAATTTGTCCCTGTCTCCGCCTATATAGGGGTAAATAGTACAGTTGTTGGTCAGCCGACGATGATTGGCCATATTTTGAAAACTATATAACAGTAAGACAATATTTTTGTGACATAATTGTTTATTAATACAAGAAAATTCTATATTCTTTTCTGTACTGGATATAACTTGTAACTTTTTTATTAATTAAAAGTTTCATGTGTATAATTGATTAATAAAATGACCAGTTCGAGAATCTTGCAAATTTACGTCGTTTTAGACAGAAATCTACAAACAGTGACCCTACTATTTCTAGATTTTTTCATAATTAAAAAATGATTTTTGGCCTGATTTTTGACCTTTATAAATCATGAATGATAAAAATAAAGTAGTGATTGTGAAAAATTTGACTGGCCAATAAATATCCATTGGCCATCCGGCCAATTACTATGAGACAGTTATTGATAGTTATTGTCCATATGTTTTAACATTGGGGATTAATATTGGGGATTTCTGGATCCCTTAGTTGCTAGGTGATTGGCTTCTTCGTTTCCATCAATACAAGTGTGTCCTGACACCCAGTATAGCGTTACTTTATTTTCTCTACTGAGCTTGTTCAGCTTTCCCACACAGTCCCATACCAGTTTGGATCCGATGGTGTATGAGCTAGTGGCCTTGATGGCTGCTTGGTTGTCTGACAAGATAGCAATTTGTTTTTTGCGATAGTTCCTGTGGACGTTAAATTGTGCATATCTCTCGATTGCTTGTACCTCTGCTTGGAAAATACTTGGGCAGATTTGCATGGATTCAATCAAGGATTCAGACCAGCTTAGTTCTACTTCCCCACGCAACTGCCCCGAAAGTGATCGCATGTCTTACTCTCGTGGTGTACATCTATCGCAGGATTGTGGGGTTACAATCCCACGTTTTCCCTGCCATTTCTGCACACCATTAGAGCTCATTTGGCTTTTCCTACCATTTATTCAGAGTGCCTGTTCAATAGAAGTTTTCTATCTAGTGTTATACACATATACTTTATCTCCTGTTTGTATTCTACTGCCCTCCTATATAAAAGTATAGGCTGTAAGCAGTTTAACCTTCTCTTCCTAGTAAATGGTATCACCGTGGTTTTGCTCGGGTTGAGTTTTAGTCCCACTGTTTGACACCATCTATTAGTTACTTTGAGGCCTCTCTGTACGATTTCTCAGAGCGTCCCCTTAAACTTCCCTCTGACTATAATCATTGGACAAGACTAGACAGACAAGGCTAGACAGACAAGACTAGACAGACAAGACTAGACAGACAAGACTAGACAGACAAGACTAGACAGACAAGACTAGACAGACAAGACTAGACAGACAAGACTAGACAGACAAGACTAGACAGACAAGACTAGACAGACAAGACTAGACAGACAAGACTAGACAGACAAGACTAGACAGACAAGACTAGACAGACAAGACTAGACAGACAAGACTAGACAGACAAGACTAGACAGACAAGACTAGACAGACAAGACTAGACAGACAAGACTAGACAGACAAGACTAGACAGACAAGACTAGACAGACAAGACTAGACAGACAAGACTAGACAGACAAGACTAGACAGACAAGACTAGACAGACAAGACTAGACAGACAAGACTAGACAGACAAGACTAGACAGACAAGACTAGACAGACAAGACTAGACAGACAAGACTAGACAGACAAGACTAGACAGACAAGACTAGACAGACAAGACTAGACAGACAAGACTAGACAGACAAGACTAGACAGACAAGACTAGACAGACAAGACTAGACAGACAAGACTAGACAGACAAGACTAGACAGACAAGACTCTCAAAGCGACAGGTCGTGTGACCGAGAAGTTTCATATAAAGTTAATCAGTTAAAGTTAAATAAAGTTAATCAGTTAATAAAGTTATAAAGTTTGATAAATAATGCCGAGAGACCTTAGGTCCAACGCGACTCCTGAGGAACCTATAACCGGGTGTGATAAAGTATTATCATACCTGGGGGGTCCCGAATTTAAAAAATTAATCGCTGAGATTGTGGATGATAAAGTTAAATCTCTTACCCATGTGTTGGAAGAAAAAGTTGCTGATCTTACATCACAAATTCAAATATTAACTGAACAAAACGTTAACTTAATTCAGTTATTGAACTCGCAGAACACAGAATACGTTAGCGTTGAGCGAGTAAGTGATAAAATTTCAAAAAAGTTGCAACAAAAACAAAATTCCTCAACAAAAGTGTGCGAGATTAGTGGCACTTATCAAGAAGATAAAAACGAAAAATCAAACGCCGCCAGGGAAGGCCATGGCAGCACAAAAAATATAAACACGCCAGCGGGACAAACACCACGGTTAGTAAATTCTAGCCAAGGAGAGTTAAATCCAGATAATGGCACGTGGGAAACACAACGTCGCAGGGTGAGATCCAGAAAACCCAATATAATTGTTGGGACAAGTGATGTAACCGAAATAAGAGCGGCCGTGCGTTATAAGCATCTGCATGTTTACCGACTGCACCCGCAGCTTTCTGAAAATGAGGTTGTTTCGTATCTAGACACCAAGAACTTCAAACAAGTATTATGTAAGAAGCTTTTGTCGAGGCACCCTGAAGAATATGCCTCTTTTAAAGTCTCGGTACCCGAGGGGGACTTCGAGAATTTGAAGAACCCAGAAATTTGGCCACGCAACACTTGCGTTAACCATTTTTTAGCAAGACTGGAAAAAGCCTCACGGAGAGTATAAGGCACAAATCGGAAAATAATTTACCAACCTATGTAAGTCTTATTAATCAGAACACGCAATCCCTTGGAAACTCAGTAGATAAAATTGAATTCATGTTAGAAAATAACAAAAATTGTTCTTACCTTGTTCTAACGGAGCACTGGAAGAATTCGTGGCAATTAGACACTTTCAAGATTGAGAACTTTAACCTAGTGGCTCACTTCTGCAGACCAGAAGGCTTACATGGTGGAGTTGCTTTATTTTGCAAGGAAGGCACAGAAAATACATTAAGGAGAGACATAGGCGATATTGCTGAGCAATTCGTATTCGAGTGTGCTGGTATTGAAACTTTAATAAATAATGAAATATTTTTAATTGTAGCGATCTACAGAGCGCCACTAACCAACAAGCGACTATTTTTCGATAAGTTGCACGAATTGTTAGTACTTTTAGCCAATGAAGGTAAGCCTTTCATAATTTCAGGAGATTTTAATATAGATGCCATCAAGAAGAATGTTTTGAGTCAGCAGTTCTTTTCCCTATTAAACTCTTTTAATGCTATTCCACTGGCTGATAAAGTCAGCTATCCAAGTGCAGGATCGTGCCTTGACAATATAATAGTAAGTGTGAATTTTGATTATGAATTCAAAACTATTAATTTTCTAGTTTCGGACCATTATGCTCAGCTACTGGTATTAAAATCTAAAATGAGCAAGAACCATAACTTCATACCTAAAAGAATATATAGCGAAGACAACAAAATGTATCACAGAGTATTATTAGAGAAAGCGGAATGGGACGATCTCCTGAAGATCGAGTGTTCCAACATCAATACTCAGTGGGAATTTTTTATTGAGAAATACTTTTCCTTATTCAACGAGGCTTTCCCGTTAATCCACATTAATACCAGACGAGTACCACCACGTGTTTTTGCGAACCCGAAGTTAATAGCTATCAAAAAAGACCTGGAATTGATACAGATAATAGCTCGCTGGGATTATAGGTATAAGGTAATTTACAATAATTTACGTAGGAGATATTATAAGCTATTGAGAAATGACAAAAAACACAGTTTCAATAAACAACTGCTATCATCCTCTAACATCCAAAAAACTGTATGGAAAATAGTCAATAGTATCTCACAAATTACAATTAAGCAACCAATTTACTGTGATAAGAAGGTATTATCACAAGCAGATGTTACAAAAATTAATGATTATTTTGCCAGCAAAGCCTCAACCCTATCGGACACCTTACCTTGCATACCCTACAACAACATTATAATAGAAAATAATACCTCCATATTTTTAAAGCCAGTTACGAGGGAAGAACTTGCTGACACAATAAACAGCTTAAAAAATTCGAATAGCACAGGTAATGATGATATACCTTGTATAATTATCAAAAATTCAATTTTAAATATACTAAGTCCTCTAGAGCATATCATTAACAATTCCTTTATGTACGGGTCTTTCCCTGACTTATTGAAAGTTGCTCTTATCTTACCTATTCATAAATCGGGCGATAAAACTGAAATAGGTAATTATAGGCCAATCAGCATACTATCTACTTTTTCTAAGATTTTCGAGAAACTTGTATGCTCGAGATTAATATCATTTGCCAACAAATTTCAATTGATTAACCATCAACAGCATGGTTTTATTAAAGGTAAAGGCATCGACACAGCCTGTTATGAGTTTATTAGTGGCATTATGAATAATTTGGAAACAAAAAATGTTCCTATGGGTATGCTAATGGATCTGTCCAAAGCTTATGATCTGGTGGACCATGGTATACTCTATCAAAAGCTATATAATTATGGAATCAGAGGGGTCGCACTGGATTGGATAAAATCCTTTTTAACAAACCGAGTGCAAATAACGAAATTAGTAACCAAGAATGGTATTGTTAAATCCACACCAAGAGGCATAAACATGGGTATTCCGCAGGGAAGCACTATTGGCCCCTTGTTGTTTACTCTGTTTATAAATGACCTACCTCAAGTATCCATAGGTCCACAAAATTTGCTAGTCAACTATGCTGACGATACCACCGTTTTGATTAGTAATAAATCTGTACAGGACATTGGCTTCAATGCCAATCATGTCATGAGTTCACTTATGGCTTGGTTTACTGAAAACAGGTTGGTTATAAATAAAGACAAAACTAACATAATACTCTTCCGTACCAAGCGATCTACAGAAACATATCCTATGATTGTTCAACTTGGAAATGAAGATATTCAGACTCAGTTCTCTGTGAGGCTTTTGGGTCTTTATTTTGACTGTAATCTGGACTGGTCAATTCATATAAACAAAGTTTTAGCGAAACTTAATAAAGCAGTATATGCTTTAAGAAGATTGAGTAAATACGTAGATCCAAGTATTTTGAAGATGGTCTACTTCGCAAATTTTCAATCCCATCTTAGATTTGCTACGATCTTTTGGGGCAATGGATTTCAAATTAACACCATATTCAGAGCTCAGAAACAAGCACTACGCATTCTGCTTAACCTACCATTCAGAGAGTCTTGCAGGGGACATTTCTGCAGAAATAAAATATTAACATGCACAGCTATTTACATATATGAAAGCGTCATATTCTTATTTAAACATAAAGATCTGTTCAATACTTTTACTAAGCCTTCTGAACGAGAAACCAGACATAACAAATTAACCTACGACCTTCCTAAACATAAAATGACCATGACGGAAAGAAATCCACCATGCAGCATCTTAAAAATATTTAACCTCCTCCCAAATGACATCAAGAAAATTGGAAATCTGAAGACATTAAAAAGTGAACTTTTTAATTTATTAAATAATATAGAACCATATAATATTGGTGAATTTGCTACAAAAGTGAAAAGTATATAATGATTTATTTCTGTGTGTATTTGTGTATGTATATGTGTATTTGTGTGTATACATGTATGTATATACGTATATATATATATATAGTTGTATGTATACTTTGTATACTTTGTATACTTTACTGTCCTAATGGATACATTTGTGTTGTCCTCAGTAACAACACAGTTGACACATTTCACTTAGAATTTTTTGTTATGTAAATATTCTTTATTAGTGAAATAAATTGATTTTGATTTTGATTTTGATTTTTGATTTTGATTTTGACTAGACAGACAAGACTAGACAGACAAGACTAGACAGACAAGACTAGACAGACAAGACTAGACAGACAAGACTAGACAGACAAGACTAGACAGACAAGACTAGACAGACAAGACTAGACAGACAAGACTAGCCAGACAAGACTAGACAGACAAGACTAGACAGACAAGACTAGACAGACAAGACTAGACAGACAAGACTAGACAGACAAGACTAGACAGACAAGACTAGACAGACAAGACTAGACAGACAAGACTAGACAGACAAGACTAGACAGACAAGAGTAGACAGACAAGACTAGACAGACAAGACTAGACAGACAAGACTAGACAGACAAGACTAGACAGACAAGACTAGACAGACAAGACTAGACAGACAAGACTAGACAGACAAGACTAGACAGACAAGACTAGACAGACAAGACTAGACAGACAAGACTAGACAGACAAGACTAGACAGACAAGACTAGACAGACAAGACTAGACAGACAAGACTAGACAGACAAGACTAGACAGACAAGACTAGACAGACAAGACTAGACAGACAAGACTAGACAGACAAGACTAGACAGACAAGACTAGACAGACAAGACTAGACAGACAAGACTAGACAGACAAGACTAGACAGACAAGACTAGACAGACAAGACTAGACAGACAAGACTAGACAGACAAGACTAGACAGACAAGACTAGACAGACAAGACTAGACAGACAAGACTAGACAGACAAGACTAGACAGACAAGACTAGACAGACAAGACTAGACAGACAAGACTAGACAGACAAGACTAGACAGACAAGACTAGACAGACAAGACTAGACAGACAAGACTAGACAGACAAGACTAGACAGACAAGACTAGACAGACAAGACTAGACAGACAAGACTAGACAGACAAGACTAGACAGACAAGACTAGACAGACAAGACTAGACAGACAAGACTAGACAGACAAGACTAGACAGACAAGACTAGACAGACAAGACTAGACAGACAAGACTAGACAGACAAGACTAGACAGACAAGACTAGACAGACAAGACTAGACAGACAAGACTAGACAGACAAGACTAGACAGACAAGACTAGACAGACAAGACTAGACAGACAAGACTAGACAGACAAGACTAGACAGACAAGACTGGACAGACAAGACTAGACAGACAAGACTAGACAGACAAGACTAGACAGACAAGACTAGACAGACAAGACTAGACAGACAAGACTAGGACAGACAAGACTAGACAGACAAGACTAGACAGACAAGACTAGACAGACAAGACTAGACAGACAAGACTAGACAGACAAGACTAGACAGACAAGACTAGACAGACAAGACTAGACAGACAAGACTAGACAGACAAGACTAGACAGACAAGACTAGACAGACAAGACTAGACAGACAAGACTAGACAGACAAGACTAGACAGACAAGACTAGACAGACAAGACTAGACAGACAAGACTAGACAGACAAGACTAGACAGACAAGACTAGACAGACAAGACTAGACAGACAAGACTAGACAGACAAGACTAGACAGACAAGACTAGACAGACAAGACTAGACAGACAAGACTAGACAGACAAGACTAGACAGACAAGACTAGACAGACAAGACTAGACAGACAAGACTAGACAGACAAGACTAGACAGACAAGACTAGACAGACAAGACTAGACAGACAAGACTAGACAGACAAGACTAGACAGACAAGACTAGACAGACAAGACTAGACAGACAAGACTAGACAGACAAGACTAGACAGACAAGACTAGACAGACAAGACTAGACAGACAAGACTAGACAGACAAGACTAGACAGACAAGACTAGACAGACAAGACTAGACAGACAAGACTAGACAGACAAGACTAGACAGACAAGACTAGACAGACAAGACTAGACAGACAAGACTAGACAGACAAGACTAGACAGACAAGACTAGACAGACAAGACTAGACAGACAAGACTAGACAGACAAGACTAGACAGACAAGACTAGACAGACAAGACTAGACAGACAAGACTAGACAGACAAGACTAGACAGACAAGACTAGACAGACAAGACTAGACAGACAAGACTAGACAGACAAGACTAGACAGACAAGACTAGACAGACAAGACTAGACAGACAAGACTAGACAGACAAGACTAGACAGACAAGACTAGACAGACAAGACTAGACAGACAAGACTGGACAGACAAGACTAGACAGACAAGACTAGACAGACAAGACTAGACAGACAAGACTAGACAGACAAGACTAGACAGACAAGACTGGACAGACAAGACTAGACAGACAAGACTAGACAGACAAGACTAGACAGACAAGACTAGACAGACAAGACTAGACAGACAAGACTAGACAGACAAGACTAGACAGACAAGACTAGACAGACAAGACTAGACAGACAAGACTAGACAGGCAAGACTAGACAGACAAGACTAGACAGACAAGACTAGACAGACAAGACTAGACAGACAAGACTAGACAGACAAGACTAGACAGACAAGACTAGGCAGACAAGACTAGACAGACAAGACTAGACAGACAAGACTAGACAGACAAGACTAGACAGACAAGACTAGACAGACAAGACTAGACAGACAAGACTAGACCGACAAGACTAGACAGACAAGACTAGAGAGACAAGTCTAGACAGACAAGACGAGACAGACAAGACTAGACAGACAAGATCAGACAGACAAGACTAGACAGACAAGACTAGACAGACAAGACTAGACAGACAAGACTAGACAGACAAGACGAGACAGACAAGACTAGACAGACAGGACTAGACAGACACGACTGGAAGACAAGACTAGAGAGACAAGTCTAGGCAGACAAGACGAGACAGATAAGACTAGACAGACAAGACTAAACAGACAAGACTAGACAGACAACACTAGACAGACAAGACTAGACTAGATTACATAGACGTAAAAGACTAGACGGACAAGACTAGACATATAGAACTAGACAGACAAAGCTAGCCAGACAAAACTAGACAGACAAGACTAGACAGACAAGACTAGACAGATAAGACTAGACAGACAAGACTAGACTTACAAGACTAGGCAGACAAGACTATAAACAGACAAAACTAGACCGACATATCGTAAGGATTTCTAAAAGACTAATATAAATATTTTCTAATTACTTTTATTTATTATAAAGCATGGACCAATTACTGTAAATCCACTGGACAATCACTGTATTTGTATGGCCGGTAACTATGTCTTTTAGGTATAAAATATTTTTCATGTTAACTTCTGTAAATTTTTGATTCGAATTATTATTTAAATGGTTATTGATCGTTTTTTATTTTTTACAATTACTAACACAATAATAATTCATAAATTCATTTTATCAAACATGCAATTTATGAATTTTCTTGTTCAATTCTAAAAGGACCACTGTACTGTTATATTATGGTAATAAATATTAAATTTTTAAATAAATATATTTCAAAAAGATTTTTGTACAAGACTCGGACAAAATGAGACTTTTGTGGAGACTCGTTGATGTTTTAATTTTAAATTAATTTATAACTACAGAAAAACATCAATTTCAAACAAAGCGCTCTATTTCTCGTCGGCCAAATCAGGATAGCTGCTCAGCTGCAGGATACAAGGAATTATTTATTTAAGAAAAAAAAAACAAGCGGAAAAAATGCTTCAGAGAGCCCACGTGTTTTAAACGAAAAAATATAACCAAAATATATAAAACTTGGATAAGAGTTTTAATAAATAATTATTTCTTCGAATTTCTTATTTATGTATTCTTTATCGCAAATTAATTTTCAATTATAATTCTAGATAGTTCGCAAATCTGTCAAATAATCTCCTCGAATTAGATATTTATAATCGTCATTATCGAAATATAACATTTATTATTTAATATTATTCAACAGTTTCTTCTGTTGTAACATACAACACTTTTAAATCATTAGTAATCACAACAATGAAAACCCTTTATAAATTAAAAACGCCTATTGTAAATATCTAATTCGAGGAGATTATTTGACAGACTTGCGAACTAGGTAGAAACTATTTATATAGTACCTACTAAATGTACTAACCTACTAAATTGTGTATTGTACCTACTAAACAATTACTCCTATTATTTTTTTCACGTAAAAATTAAAAAAGAACTATTTTATTTTAAATTACTCGATTAGCTGAATATCATTGTATTGTGTCTCCAGCTATAAATTAATTTAAAATTAAAACATGAACGAGTCTTGTCCATCTATACTTGTCTGCTTAGCCTAGTCCATCTAGGCTTATCTCTCTAGTCTTGTCTATATCGTATATCTAGTTTTGTTTGTCTAGTCTTATATATCTGGTATTGCCTATCTGGTGTTGTTTGTCTATTCTAATCTGTCTAGTCTTGTCTCTCTAATCGTGTCTGTATAGTCTTGTCTTGATAGTCTATTCTTGTCTTGATAGTCCTTTCTATCTGGCATTTACTGTGTGATCTTGGATAAAATATTTAATGAAAAGGATGGCTACGACCATTATTACGTGCTAATCCCTACTTGCTCTAAATTGAAAAAATCACTAAGTTTCTGAATTTCATTTAAAAAAAACACTGAATTTCACTGTAGTGAATTTTTTAATTCAGAGTGAGTATTAATTACAACGTAATTACGGTCGCAATCGCATCCTTTTTATAATGTAATTATATTTATTTTTTCATTAGAAATATGAAGTATTTATCATTTACCTTAACCGACATTTTAAAAAGCCATAAATTTTAAAGAGGTTCTCACTTCATCCGAAAAATAGGCAGAAATAGACACAATATTACATAGCCACAAAGACATTGATTATTAATGTGTTCAATTATTATTTCAAACATTTGCATTTTTGTGTGGATGTAGCGTCCGTCTTGTTATAATGATTCGAGTAAATTAAACCAGGTATTTGGACAAAATACCTGGTTTAACTTATTCGAATCATTTGCATTTTTGTTCAAACCTTTCAGTCCATTGCAGGTCAGAAAATAAAACAAGTTTAAAAGTTATTGGTCTATTCATTTATTGGTTGGTCTATTCGTCTTCCAGTGGCAAGAACCAAGTGGTGAGTAAAACGAGATAATAAATATATCAGAAGACCAATATTTTCTAAAATATACTAAAAATAAATTTTTTCAAAGTATCTTACGAGATGATTTTAAGTCTACTAAAATATCTTGTCTTGTAAAATAGGTCTTGTCAGGCCTTGTCTGGTATTGTCTAGACTTGCCTGGTCTTGTCTGGTGTTGACTGGTCTTGTCTGGTCTTGTTTGGTCTTGTCTGGTCTTGTTTGACATGTCTAGTCTAGTATCTTCTTGTCTGGTCTTGTCAGGTCATGTATGGACTTGTCTGGCCTTCTCGGGTCCTCTCTGGTCTTGTCTGGTCTTGTCTGGGCTTGTCGATCATGTATGACCTTATCTGGTCTTGTCTGGCCTTGTCTGGTCTTATCTGGTCTTGTCTGGTCTTTTCTGGCATTTTCTGGTCTTCTCTAGTCTTGTTTGGCCATGTTTAGTCTAGTATTTTCTTGTCTGGTCTTGTCTGGTCTTGTCTGGTCATGTATGGCCTTGTCTGGACTTGTCTCGTCTTCTCAAGTCCTCTCTGGTCTTGTCTGGTCTAGTCTAGACTTGCCTGCTCTTGTTTGGTCTTGTCTGGTCTTGTCTGGTCTTGTCTGGTCTTTTCTGGCCTTGTCTGTTCTTGTCTGGTCTTGTCTGGGCTGTCTGGTCTTGCCTGGTTTTGTCTCGTCTAGTCTGGTTTTGTCTGGTCTTGTCTGGTCTTGTCTGCTCTTCTCTGGTCTTGTCTGGTATTGTTTGGTCTTGACTGGTCTTGTCTGGTCTTGTCTGGTCTTGTCTGGTCTTGTCTGGTCTTGTCTGGTCTTGTCTGGTCTTGTCTGGTCTTGTCTGGTCTTGTCTGGTCTTGTCTGGTCTTGTCTGGTCTTGTCTGGTCTTGTCTGGTCTTGTCTGGTCTTGTCTGGTCTTGTCTGGTCTTGTCTGGTCTTGTCTGGTCTTGTCTGGTCTTGTCTGGTCTTGTCTAGTCTTGTCTGGTCTTGTCTGATCTAATCTGGTCTTGTCTGGTGTTGTATGGTCTTGTCTGGTCTTTTCTGGTCTTGTCTGGTTTGTCTAGTTTTTTGATCTTGTGAAGTCTTGTCTGGTCTTTTCTGTTGTTTTCTAGCCTTTACTGGTCCTGTCTGGTCTTGTTTGATAATGTTCAGTCTAGTATTTTCTTGTCTGGTTATGTTTGGTCCTGTCTGGTCTTGTCTCGACTTGTCCGTTTTGTCGGGTCCTCTCCGGTCTTAGCCGGTCTTGTATGGTCTAGTCTAGACTTGGTTGGTGTTATTTGGTCTTGCATGGTCTTGTCTAGTCATATCTGATCTTGTCCGGTCTTGTCTGGTATTGTATGGCCTTTTCTGTTTTTTTCTGACCTTTTTTGGTCTTGTCTAGTCTTGTGTGATCGTGTTTAGTTTAGTATTTTCCTTTCTGGTCTTGTCTAGTCATGCCTGGTCTAGTCTGGTCTTGTCTGGTCTTCTCGCGTGCTGTCTGGTCTTGTCTGGTCTTGGGAGGTCTTGTCGGGTCTTGTCTAGTCTTATCTGGCCTTGTCTGGTCTTGTCTGGCGTTATCTGGTCTTGTCTGGCCTTGTATGGTTTTGTCTGGTTTTGTCTGGTCTTGTCTTCTGATCTTGCCTGGTTTGTCTGGTCTTGTCTGGTCTTGTGTGATCTTGTCTGGTCTTGTCTGGTCTGGTCTGGTCTTGTCTGGTGTTTTCTGGTATTGTCTGGTCTAGTTTAGTCTTATCTGGTCTTCTCTGGCGTTGTCTGGTCTTTTCTGGTCTTGTCTGATCCTGTCTGATCTTGTCTGATCTTGTCTGGTCTTATCTGGTCTTGTCTGGTCATGTCTGGTCTTATCTGGTCTTGTCATATCTTGTCTGGCCTGGTCTGGTCTTGTCTGGTATTGTCTGGTCTAGTCTGATCTAGACTTATCTAGCCTGATCTAGTCTGGTCTTGTCTGGTCTTGCCTGGTCTTGTCTGGTCTTGTCTCGTCTTCTCGGGTGCTGTCTGGTCTTGTCTGGTCTTGGGCGGTCTTCTCGGGTCTTGTCTAGTCTTATCTGGCCCTGTCTGGTCTTGTCTGGCGTTATCTGGTCTTGTCTGATCTTGTCTGGCCTTGTCTGGTTTTGTCTGGTCTTGTCTTCTGATCTTGCCTGGTTTGTCTGGTCTTGTCTGGTCTTGTGTGATCTTGTCTGGTCTTGTCTGGTCTGGTCTGGTTTTGTCTGGTGTTTTCTGGTATTGTCTGGTCTAGTTTAGTCTTATCTGGTCTTCTCTGGTTTTGTCTGCTCTTGTCTTGTCTTGTCTGGTCTTGTCTGGTCTTGTCTGGTCTTGTCTGGTCTTGTCTGGTCTAGTCTGGTCTTGTCTGGTCTCGTCTGGTCTTGTCTGGTCTTGTTCGGCTTGTCTGGTCTTGTTTGGTCTTATCTGGTCTTGTTGATCTTATGTGGTCTGATCTTGTCTGGGCTTATCTGGCCTTGTCTGGTATTGTCAGGTCTGGTGTCGTCTTGTCTTGTCTGGTGATGTCCGGTGATGTCTGGTCTTGTCTGGTCTTGTCTGGTTTTGGCTGGCTTTCTCTGGGATTCTCTGGTCTTGTGTGGTCTTGTCTGGTCTTGCTTGATCTTGTCTGGTCTTGTCTGGTCTTGTCTGGTCTTGTCTGTTCTTGTCTGGTCTTGTCTGGTCTTGTCTGGTCTTGTCTGGTCTTGTCTGGTCTTGTCTGGTCTTGTCTGGTCTTGTCTGGTCTTGTCTGGTCTTGTCTGGTCTTGTCTGGTCTTGTCTGGTCTTGTCTGGTCTTGTCTGGTCTTGTCTGGTCTTGTCTGGTCTTGTCTGGTCTTGTCTGGTCTTGTCTGGTCTTGTCTGGTCTTGTCTGGTCTTGTCTGGTCTTGTCTGTTCTTGTCTGGTCTTGTCTGATCTAGTCAGGTCTTGCCTGGTCTTGTCTGGCCTTGTTTGGTCTTACTGATCGTATGTGGTCTGTAATTAGTGTGGTGTGGAACTTATCTGGACTCACCTGATCTTGTCCGGTCTTGTCTGGTCTTGTCTGGTCTTGTCTGGTCTTGTCCGGTCATATATGGTCTTGTCTGGTCTTATCTGGTCTTGTGTGGTCTTGTCTGTCCTTGTCTGATCTTGTCTGGTCTCTCATTACGTTCAATGTTCTTTCTTTAATGATAATTTAATGATTTCAGAATCTTATTATTATTTTAAATAAATGAATTGTATTGTAATAATTGGAGTATAAATAACAACTTTCTTTTTAAATGTATATATTTATGTAAATGTATAGGTTTATTTCATTCTGGTCATAGTCTATAATTAGTTGATAAGTTTATTTTGTAAAAACCAACCAGCTCATGTACAGGTAACTAGTTTACCTCTATGGGATACGGTCTATGTAAATTACGGTATAATCTTATTCTGGTTAAATAAATGAAAAAAACAATAATAATAAATTTGAAACTTTTGAGAATGAATCGCTAATTCAATTTGTTTTATTGAAAAATTGGAAGAATACCGAATAATTCTAGGAAGGTAAATTCGTCGATTTGGATTATATATATATATATATATATATATATATATATATAGCAATTTTTTGCGAAATTGGATCAATAGTAATTACCAAAGGAGACCGACCGGATTATGAATTGGTAATCCCTTTTTTTTTATTTAAATTTAAGTAAAAATTCCAGGATTTCGGACATCATTCTAAAACCTTAGAAATATAATATTATTTTATTTATTATATATTATTATATATTATTAAGGAAGTTATAAATTTTACAAATAAGTTAATCATTGTTTGTAATAAAACTATTTTGTCATTAATGTTATTTATAATAAATTAATATTTTATTTGGATTTGTAAAAAAACACTATGTAACATGTACATATTGGCCCACTGCAAAAATCCGTGGAGTCCCTAATATTAAAAATTGAGAAAAATTAATTTGATACTTCTTTATATAAGGAAAAATCATTTGCCAGTTTCTACGTCGACACAGATGATTCTTTGGAGTTAACGAGCGATTTTCGAGTAGATCTTATGCATATTTCAGGACTTAACGGTGTAGAAATTAAGTTATCCCGGTTAAATATTTAAGTCGTATGAAGCTGGCCCCGAAGTTTTGAAAAATTCTTGCTTGAAAATTTCAATAGTTCCGGGGAATTTCGGGCAGAAATCGAGAAAAAGAATTTGGGGGCCAACTTCACGCAGCCCCCACTTTTTCAGGAAAAATAATTTTGATGTAATATTCCTGTTTTTTATATAGATTACTAGAGTTCTCAATCGATAATGCATATAGTTCTACTTTTTTTTTTAATTTTTTAATTTTACAAAAATTTAAAAAAAAAATCTAATAACGTTTTCCGATTGTACAAAGGCAGATAAACAAAAAATGCTTATTAGATTTTTGTAAAATCAATATTTACAAATTTATTTATAAAAAACTTTCGACGAAGATAAAAAAAATACAAGAGTTCTGATAAGAGTTCTCAGTAGCCCCCGGAGAGTTCTAAACAAATAACCAATACAATTTCTTGGTCAAACCAATATTAAAGAAGTTATAAGCAAAAACGGGACGCTAAATTTTCGAGAATTACAGAAAATCAAAAAAAAAATCCGGGAGTTCTGTTAAGTGTTCTGGGTAGCCCCTCGAGAGTTCTGAACAAATCAAAACATTTCAATTTTTCAGAAATTCGGGGGCTTCCACACGACTAAATATTTATAGCAAATTTTTGCGAAATTGGTGCAATGGAAATTATCATTGGTCAAACATGGACTTAACGTTCTTATTGAAATCTTGAATAATAAATGTTACAAATTAACACAAAATTGTAGAGAATTACAAAGTGCAGTAATTAAAAGTAGTAAATTAAAAGTATATTCAAATTTAAATTGATTCAATCTATTTATTGGAATTAATTTGCTATTAGTTCATATGAAATCTTTTTCGATATAAAAAAGACAGACTAGACAGACTTCATCTAATGTTGTGCCTTAATCACGAAATTTCATCAATTTTGAAACATAACCATCATAATGTTTTCCATAACATGTTCGAGTTTGACACGTAAGATATTTTACATGCTAACCAAAAATTCCTGTATTAGATTTAAATCGATGTGAAATTTGAACAAATAATTTTTGTTACGTAGTTAGAAAAGAAATTCAAAATTTTTTATTTTACAAACCCTAATTTATTATTTACTACTAAGCCCTTTCAATGTTTAATGTTGAACCATAAATCTTATATATTTATACAGCTGGGAATGAGTGAGCAATCTTTGTTTTTCAATATTAAATTATCTACAGCTGAATTACCATTACTTTCCAAATGAAATAAAATTATTTTATAAAAAGGATATGGTTACAGAAAAAATGAGTGATGTTGCATTTTGCCTTTGTAAATTAAAATATCAACTGTTTTAATTCATATTTATCAATATAATTTATTCGTTCAAAAAAACTATTTGATAGTGTCAAATTCGTTAAAGTTTAAACAATACTTTGGCTTATAAAATAAATAATCTAATTGGCACGCGCGGAATAAACTTATATAAATATACAAGTTATATACGAGAATTGGTGAAAATAGCATAATTATATGAGATGTTTAATCAAAACTTGTGTAAGCATTCCGATATTTACTTTATTCTTTTATCTCAGTAATGGGTGAAATTAAAATTCAGCATTTCATTGGACTGGGATTTCCATTTTTAAATATCCTTTAAATATTTTGATTACAGAAGGTCTTTGATGAATGTATTTTTTATTTAATCAATTTCTGAAATACATAATTGTTTTGTATTTTGTAACGACGAAGAAACTCATTCACACATTGAAAATGAACATTTTTCATTTAATACATTTGTTAGAAATGTAAAATAATTGATACTGTTCTTAATTTCTTGGGGATAACTAAATTATAGTGGAATTTTGTGTGAAAGAACAAACAAGAGGTACCAACGTTGCCACATAGACGGAACTTTAGACTGGCTTTGTTAGCAGCGTACTAACACCATAATATATACCACCTCTAAATGTAAAGATAAAAATAAACAGAAGCGATAATTAATAATATTTTATTAACACAAGTCCAGAAGCACATACCTACATGTTAACAGCGGCGCTTTTAGGCATAGGCGCGCAACTAGGACCTCCTGTTTTAGGGGGCTACAAATTTCCAACTAATTGTAAGCAAGGTCAAACCAACTTTTGGCGGTTGACGACAATAAGCGGCAAAATTTGACAAAGTGTGGTGAATAAATTGGCACTTTGCGGTGGTTAATAGTGAAAAAAATATTCCGGAAAAAACTAAAGAACTATCATTGCATTGTTTGTATTGCTATTAAAAATTGATCACAGGACTGTTTTTACTAAAGGACACCACATAATCTTACAGAGGATTCACACCCAAAGAATGTAGTTCATGTCCCTTCCACCACGTCGTCCAAGTTTAGAAAACGACAAGCGTACCAAGGAGTTTTCTAATGGACAAGAAACATCTAATGTCACTATAAACGTTTTTAATGATAGTACCATTGATGGAATTTAAATTAAATATGTGTTATATCGTTTATTACCATTAATTAATTAAATTTGTGTATTAGCGATTTCCACACATCACATAACCTCAAAACTATCTCGTCGAAAATTTGACACTGACAGCTATGAATTTCAGTGCCAAACTCATAGCAGCACTCGGCGAGCCATAACCGCACGCATATGAGTGCTGTTATGAGTCCATTACAGACGAAAAACAGAAAAAATATCATAACAATTCGCGATTAAAATGTTTACGATTCATTGATATAATTTCATGCTTGACATTTATCAAATTATTACTTTTTTTTATAAATCTAAGTAAATTATTAATTTATATTGTAGGTAAAACTTTGTACGATACACCTATCGTAAAATACTATTACATGCCTAATTGTTATTTTTTAATGTGTTTTTACTATAATCTCGCATATTGAGAATTGGGACTCCCTAGACTAGGGCCACATAGTCACTTTGCGCCTAGGGCCACAAGTAATGTAAACGCGGCCCTGCATGTTTAAGAAACTTTATTGAAATATACTGTCCAAAATCTTTGAAGTCTTTTTTAAAATATTCGAGGAATTATTCTCTCAAACACATTATCATAAAGCCTCGTTGACAAAAAAAAAACAATGTTTTAGCAATACATGTGTTGATAAAACTTACAACCAAATATTATATGGATTAATGAAAATTTTTGACAGGAAGGTTCTTAGTGACATCTAATAATATCTATTAGAAATTTTAAACAACGAAACAACAAATTAAATATTTTTCTAGTGATTTATTAGATAAATAGTATAGAGATATTATGTGACTCATTTATAAACACTTCGTTCGCTCACGTATTTAATCAGATATTCTTCGATTGTAATATTATTTTAAGGCTGTAATAAATGGAATTTTAAGTATTAGACGATCTTGCCTGGTCTTTTCTTGTCAGCACAAAAAAGAAACGAAATTTTAATGAATAACAAAATGACTGCTTCAGAAAAACGCTTCTGAAACGCTTCTGAGAATGATATTTAGTCATCAATGATAGATAACCGGATTTTCTACTTGTGATTAATATAGACTTACGATTAGTTAATTAGTTTTAACTAATTCTACAAGAAATTACAACTTTGAAACTAGTCAAGTTATGAAAATATATAGAGACAAAGTGAGACCAAAATAGATGCGTTTGTATAAAAGTTCTGGTAATTACATATATCCATCAATATTAGAAGTTTGGTCTATAATAGATATATCTATCTATCTATATCTATAGTTTTGGCCAAATTTAAACAGAGATATGGAGTATTTATGAAGAATTTATATTAAAATTGCTACAATAGAAAAATATTGTAAAATAAATAAATTAAAAAAATAATTAAAGATTACTTAGCAAATTAAATTTTTTCTAAGATTCTCTATGAGCACTTTCATTCACTTAATAATAATATAGTAGTAATATTTATCAGCGCACTACTGTCAATCTGTGGAAATTTCAATGGCAAATTATCAAATATGAAATGTTTAAGAAGAATAGTGTTAAAATACAGAAATAAAAGAAAAAGAATCCGGCTTGATCGTCGTGTCGTAATTCTTTTGCCCCTATATAAATTTGATTTCAGTTAAAAGAAAAATCTAAATTAATAGTAGTACAAAATTTGAAGGAAAAAGGTGCAAGTAATATTTTAAGTCGTGTGAAGTTGGCCCCCGAATTTTTGAAAAATTGAAATTTTTTTAGAGTTCTGGCAAGATTTTGAATAGTTATAGAGTTCTTTCTTGAAAATTGCAATAGTTCCGGGGAATTTCGAGCAGAAATCGAGAAAAACAATTTGGGGGCCAACTTCAAAGTTGGGTTGTGTTAAGTTGAGAAAATTACAGAATTTCAAAAAAAATATATATTTCCGTAAAATTTTGCAGATCTGTTAAGAGTTCTGGGTAGCCCCTCGAGAGTTCTGAACAAATCTCTTTTATAATTACCACGTCTGACCAATATTAAAGAAGTTATAAACAAAATATGCGGCGCTAAGTTTTTTGAACATTAAAAAATTGAAAAAAAAAATGTTTTCATGAGTTTTGATAAGAGTTCTGAGTAGCCCCCGGAGAGTTCTGAACAAATAACCAATACAATTTCTTTGTCAAACCAATATTAAAGAAGTTATAAGCAAAAACGAGGCGCTAAATTTTTTGAAAATTACAGAATTCGAAAAAAAAAAAATTCCATGAGTTCTTTTAAGAGTTCTGGGTAGCCCCTCGAGAGTTCTGAACAAATCTCTTTTATAATTACCATGTCTGACCAATATTAAAGAAGTTATAAGCAAAAACGAGACGCAAAATTTTTGAAAATTACAGAATTCGAAACAATTTTTTTTTCCATGAGTTCTGTTCAGAGTTCTGGGTAGCCACTCGAGAGTTCTGAACAAATCTCTTTTATAATCTCCATGTCAGACCAATATTAAAGAAGTTATAAGCAAAAACGAGGCGCAAAATTTTTGAAAATTAAAGAATTCGATTTTTTTTTATGAGTTCTGTTCAGAGTTCTGAGTAGCCCCAGGAGAGTTCTGAACAAATAACCTATACAATTTCTGTGTCAAACCAATATTAAAGTAGTTATAAGCAAAAGCGAGGCGCTAATTTTTTGAAAATTTCAGAATTTTCAAATTTTTTTTTCAAAATTTCTTTTTTCCATGAGTTCTGTTAAGAGTTCTGGGTTGCCCCTCGAGAGTTCTGAACAATCTCTTTTATAACTTCTTTTAAAAAACTTCGAATTCTGAAATTTTCAAAAAATTTGCGCCTCGCTTTTGCTTATAACTACTTTAATATTGGTTTGACACAGAAATTGTATAGGTTATTTGTTCAGAACTCTCCGGGGGCTACTCAGAACTCATATCAAAACTCATGATTTTTTGGAAATTCTGTAATTTTTAAAAATGTTGCGCCTCGTTTTTGCTTATAACTTCTGTAATATTGGTCGGATTTGGAAATCATAAAAGAGATTTGTTCAGAACTCTCGATGGGCTACCCAGAACTCTTAACAGAACTCATGGAAAAAAAATAATTTTCGAATTCTGTAATTTTCAAAAATTTTGCGTCTCGTTTTTGCTTACAACTTCTTTAATATTGGTCGGACATGGTAATTATAAAAGAGATTTGTTCAGAACTCTCGAGGGGCTAACCAGAACTCTTAACAGAACTTACTGAAAAATATTTTTTTTTTTTGAATTCTATAATTTTCAAAAATTTAGCACCTCGTTTTTGCTTATAACTTCTTTAATATTGGTTTGACAAAGAAATTGTATTGGTTATTTGTTTAGAACTCTCCGGGGGCTACTCAGAACTCTTATCAGAACTCGTGTATTTTTTTTTATCTTCGTCGAAAGTTTTTATAAATAAATTTATAAATATTAAATTTACAAAAATGTCTAATAAGCATTTTTTGTTTATCTACCTTAGTACAATCGAAAACCGTTATCAGATTTTTTTTTAATTTTTCAAATTAAAAATTTTTTAAAAAAAAAGTAGAACTATATGGATTATCGATTGAGAACTCTAGAACTCTATATAAAGAACTGGAATATTACATCAGAACTCTTTTTCCTGAAAAAAGGCTGCGTGAAGTTGGCCCCCAAATTGTTTTTCTCGATTTCTGCCCGAAATTTCCCGGAACTATTGCAATTTTCAAGCAAGAACTCTAGAACTATTCGAAATCTTGCCAGAACTCTAAAAAAATTTAAATTTTACAAAAATTCGGGGGCCAACTTCACACGACTAACAGAATGTAACTAAATTGTGTAAGAAAAGCATTGGACCAAGGGAATATTCAGCGATCCATAGGAAATAAATTTCCGTTAAATTAAGGTAGTATTGTCGATATCAGAATTTCATCAGAATGAAACTTTGCATATTCGTACATTATAATAAGATAACAATTAATATATTTATATAACAATTAATATATAATTAATAAGCTACAATTTTGCACAGGTTGTATTTAAAATTTGAAAAAACTTCGGAGGGTCTTAAGTCAGAAATAGCCTCCATCCCTATAAAAATCTTTCAGAAACCTGTCATGTACTACATCTTAACTTATGAGCTCAACACAAATTTTGAAATTATGGTGAGTTACAAACTTATTAAATTATTGTAATTTTTATTTTCCTTTCAGGTTATTAATTTCGCATTTGCACTCTCGGCCATCATGTTTACTTTTAAAATAACACCTGACAATATGTAATGCTTGTACTTGGTACTATCAACACATTCATTTTTAAACGGGCCCTCACACGGTTAATATACCAGGTATACAGGTATGAAGTGAGCGTTTTTTTGTAAAATGAAACACTACTTTTAAATGGGAAGCAAAAAAAAAATATTCAAAGTATTGACCATTGCTTTTAACACATTTTGATCATCTTTCTGGCAATTTGTGGATACCACGCCAATAGAAATGTTCGTCTTTTGAAGCAAACTAATCAGACACCCAATTTTCGACTTCCAACGAATCGAAGTGCTGGTAGTCAAATGGTAACAAATTGTCCCTACGTATATAAAGACATGTCAAAAATGGCTTTTTTTATTGCACAATTGGCTTTAGATTTTACATATGCACATACCTGTATACATACATTTTCTTAATATTACGTATTTTAACAAATCGTATATGAGAACAAGTATTATATTTCAACGAATAAGTGTCGTAGATGCGAATATCTATACGCATCGTTTCAAACAGTGTTTAAAATGCACACTTTTGGATCTTTCCCATAGCCTTTAAACGGTCAGAAATTGTTTACTGTGCAACATTTAACATTGCTCCAATTTGCTTTTGACTCAAGGTATCATTTTCATTAAATATTGCTTGCTATTCGGCGTCTTCAAATTTTTTTGTGGCCTTCCACATTCTTCATTTCTCACATCAAAATCATTATCTCTGTTATTTCGTTTTCGTCTTCGTTCCGTTCTTAGTCCCTGGTTTAAATCAATAATACGTTGACTCAACAGCTATTAATGGCACTTTTATATAACTTCCATTTTATTCAGCAGTTATTACTCTTTGTACGAAATTTATGTTTGAAGAATAACGAAAGGCTAAATATTTAAAGTATAATTGAAAAAATCGTGAGTGTATTTGAAAGTTACTGCAAGTTTCTGAGAGCAACTGACAGTTTCTGGGGAGCAACTGGAAATTTCTTGGGAAGAACTTAAAGTTTCTTGAGAACAACTCTAGGTTTCCTTAGAGTTAGAGCAACCGGAAGTTGCTTGAGAGCAACAAGTTTCCAAAATCTGTATTTCATGTGCGACCGACCAAATGCAATAATTTTGTTTTTCACTTTTGATTAAAATATTTTGATCTTAGGAAATGAAATATTGTAAGATAAAGTTACTTCAAAAATGTTATTTCAAAAATAATTGCCGTCCACACTACAAGCTGTGCTGGGATTTATTGCTAGGGCGTCAAAATGCAGTAAAACTTAAAAATTTTCAAGTGTTATTTATTTTATTTCCTAATAGGGGATAAATCAACCAAATCATCTGTGGACGTTTCCTAATATTCCCCAAAGGATTTCATATGCGACTGGCGCAAGTTTCCGTTGGCAAATATTTTTCGTCTTATTGTACGTTCATAATCTTGGTAATATTTTATTGCCAGACCGACAAAATTCAGTAAGTTAATTTTTTTATTTTTCCGGAGAATCAAAACTTCATTCATCACTCATTATTATCGGTTTGTGAACTGGATTATATTTTCAAATTGGAATTCGAATAAAAAACTTGAGGTTCACTGTTTTCAAAATGCTGTTTTAAATTTTCCAATTTTTTTTACATAAGAACAACTTACTATTATTCGAATCTATAGGAATTATATTAATTATTATAGGAATCAAATTCATGTAATTATATTGCTGATGAAATTATATTACATATATAATTGTCAATAATTATTCGTAAATTCTTTTAGAATAATTATAAGATTATTTAAACGAGACATTATACAGGGTGTTAGGTAAACATGCGGCAAATATTCAATGGTTTATTCCGTGGCCAATTCTAGGAATATTTTGTCTTATGATATTTTCTGAAAAACCCCTTTGTTTCGAAGATACAAGGTGAACAAAATTTGCGACAACCATATTCTATATTTGTTGAAATCATTAATGTAAATGAAAGTATGGCGTACACCAATGAGTTTACAAGTACGAAAAATTAATCAGTTTATAAAGTATATAAAATTGTGGGCGATAACTTGGATCAGCTGTTCTATCAACTAACGTACAAGTGGATTTCATTTGAATACGTCTCGTCAGTGATCATCGCCTTTATCGGTTGTAGTTGTCACATTGAGTGCCTTTGGCTATTTGAAGAGTCTTTAATAGTTAGTGAAGTCCTCTACCATGTATACGAACGACGAGATAACTTACCTGAATTTCAAGTATGGACTTGCTGATGGCAATTTATTACAAGCCAGACGATTGTACATTGAACGGGTTCCTACCCGTAATATCCTCGACCGAAAAATTTTCAAAACCATTCATCGGCCTCTTCGAAACAGGCACATTGAAACGAAATGGAGGGCCAGGAAGATTACTGACAGTAAGAACGGTACAACTGGAACATAATGTGCTGGACATGATAGAGGAAAATCCAAGTACCTCTACGCGACAAATTGTCAATACTTTGAATGTAAGTCAGTGGACAGTTTAGAAAACGGCCCTTATTAAGGGCAATTTGTTACATCCATACCACATTCAACGTGCTTAGGCCTGTTTTGTCCAACGTACCTACTGATTATCGTCCTCGTATTGCGTTATGTCAATGGCTTTTGTTCAAATCCCTCAAACATTAGTTCAAATCCTTAAATTCCTGACACAGATCCTTTTCAGCGATAAGCCAGTTTCTCAAGAAATGCAATTATTAATTTTCATAACAACCATGTGTGGGCAGATGAAAATCCGCATGAGGTATGTAAAGACATCAGTTCTGCTTGAATGTTTGGGTTAGAATTGGGGGTCACTATCTAATTGGACCGGTATTTCTACCAGAAGACTTACAGGCAAGATGTATGGCAACTTTTTGGAAGAAAAGCGGCCCGAGTTTCTGCCGGATGTACCATTGGCGACGAGAATTTCAATGTTATTTATGCACGATGGTGCACCAACACATTTCAGATTGGTTGCTCGTGCTTTTTAACAGCAACATACGGAGATCGCTGGGTTGGTCGAGGTGGGCCACACGCATGGCCTGCTCGATCCCCAGACTTAAACCCCCAGGATTATTTCTTATGGGGCTATCTGAAGTCATTCAGTGGAGAATTTGGACGAATTGCGAAATCGGATAATTGCTGAGTGTAACTCAATTAGAATCAACCCTGGTGTATTTGAAAGAATTCGGCACTCAATGACGAGAAGATTGAATGCTTGCATCAAGGCTGGAGGAAGTCATTTCGAACAGCTATTGTAGATTGAGCAACTTTACATGTACATTTCGATAATCAAATGTTAATATTGTCGCAAATTTTGTTCACCCTGTATCTTCGAAACAAAGGGTTTTTCAGAAATCATCCTAAGACAAAATTGTCTTACATTAGGCCAAGGAATAAGTCTTGGCATTTTTGCCGCATGTTTACTTACCACGCTGTATATAAACTTATAAAAAATAACTACAAACAATAATATTTTCTTAGATTTGTGTTTCAAATAAAAGTAATTAAAAGCAGTACTAAAATTAATAATAACGTAGTAATTAAGTAAAACTAAGAAAAAATTACAAATCTATTAGGAACTTACAAAATATCGAAACATGCACGCACACCTTACAAAAAGGTAACGGGAAGATTTAAAAAAAAAAACTGGGAAGACTTTTTGTTTAAAATAACGTTTTTTTTTTTAAATATTCAGTAAATTATTTCTAGAAAATGTTCTCTAATGTACAAATAATAATTGCTTTTTAAAATCAACGAATCAACTGAGCACGTTTTGAAAACTTGAAGAAATTTTTAAAATATACTCATATAAATAAAATATTATTTCTGTATAAATACATTTTACGTTTAAAATTTTGTAAAAGAAAACATAACCCCAGCAAAAAAATTTGTAAAGTCTGGACGGCCTCATTCCAGACAAAATATTTGTACAAATATGTATAACACTTCTTTAAGTTAAATTCACGAAATTATATCTAGAATCAATCACAAAACGAAGAATAGTGGCTAGGGGTAGGATAAATCGCGCCGGGTCGCGGATTTCTATATTTGTGAAAGTCAATTATTTTTGTAAAATTTTTAAAATGGCTGTATAGATAGTTTTATTGATTCATCCCCTATTAATAAATTAAATCAAAAGCAAGAAAATTTAAATTTTACTTCATTTTGTCGTCCCAGCAATAAATTCACCACAAGCGTGTGCATTTTAACTATGTGTGAAAGTCAATAACTATTGTAAATTTTTTGAAATGACTTTTTAAAATTTACCACAAGCGTGTGCATTTTAACTTATTGTTAATGTGAAAGTCAATTATTTTTGCGAATTTTTTGAAATGGCTTTCTAGATAGTTTAATTAATTCATCTCCTATTAGGAAATTTTAATGCATATTGTCGCCTCAGCAAAAAATCCCCAAAATCGTGTGCATTTTATTATATTGTTAGTGTAAAAGTCAATTTTTCTTGTAATTTTTTTAATGGCTTTATAGATAATTTCATTAATTCATCTCCTATTAGGAAATTAAATCAAAAGTGAGAAAATTTATATTTTACTGCATAATTATTTTACTGCATACTGGTCTGTCGAAGTGAGAAGATGGAGTAAAAATACCTTTAAATTTGCAAATTTTGTAGAATGCTATGCTATGCAGGCATATCAAGTTAGTTTCATCATTTAGTAATATATGAATTTTTTTTTTTTTAGAAAAGTACGAAAAGTAAGAATTTACTACCCATTTACTACTTTTAAGTAAAATGCTTACTGACCGGAATTCGCTATTTTAAATAATCTCTGTGCAATTATTAGTTGGAATTTTGGAAAAATTCTTTTTGGGAAATTATATACCATAGTATTATATACTATAATTATATACTAGTACATCGTGGAAATTATTTAAGAAAATTTTGAGAAATATTCAATCTTTGTCGTTCTGCGTTTGCTGTCCAAGTCGGGCCAAGTGTTTTAAATCAATTTTAAATCACCAATATGCTTAATTTAAGGTAAATAAATAATTTTTTTACCTAGGTTAAGAGGCGGCTAACTATAGAACTGCCCATTGCAGAAAATTTTGAAAAATCTTTATTACAACGAATTTATAGCCTTTTAAAATAAAATTTTTACGCAAAATTGTTATTGCTGGAAATTTCCAGTTTCACATCGGTTAACATTTTATGAATGCCCTTTCCATTCTTTTTTATTTCAAATTTAAAAAAATTATATGTCTCATTAGTATGTGGAAAAATAGTATTAGTATGTGGAAAACAATAAATATATATTTTTTTAATTTCTTATAAATTTGTCTCATAAATTTGTCTGTATTGACATGATTAGTTTTTATGAAAATCAAGTAAATAATGTAATGTAACAATAAAAGAATTAAATTTTGAACTGGAAATTTTAGAAGTATAGTTTTATTAATTCAATTTAAACACAACTTTGATATCAACGAGTAGAAAATTTACTAAAATTTGTAACCTTAAAAATAAATTTTGAATACAATTAAACGGGTATTTGACATCCAGTATTGTAAGTTTATTTAATTCTTCTAGTATTTTAATTAAAAAATAATTTAATTATAATTTTCAAGAAGTTTTAAAAAAATCTGCATATTTATTATGTAAAGATTTTTTTTATAATTTCGAGATTTTTTGCATTTTATAAAAAAATTTCAAATGTAATTGCTGTTTTTATTATATTTTTCATTTAATTTGAATATATATCTTAATTTAATATTTGCCACAATTTTATATTTGTACAGCCAGTTGAAATTAAATTAATATATTCTTTTAATGCTGACGGTAAAGTTTTATATAGTTTTGTAAATATTTGAATAAAACTTTCAATTATTTAAAGCCATTTTTAAATTTTTCATTTATTTATTAACGACGTGAACGACGTGTAACAACGTTCTTTTTTCAAAAATATATTTGCGTTTTTTTTATTTCAACAAACCCAACCATTTCCCAATCGGATCCCGTCAAGCGGCGAAGATCAAATATTCTAAATCCTTCCCCCACTCTTCCAAAATAATAAGATTTAAAGCTTACTTAAACAATGACGAACTCATTCGCGTTCACAGTTTACAGTTGTGAAGTGTAGTTAATCAACCATGGACCAATTAATCTCAGGAATTGAAAGCAGTAAACTTGCAATTTTTAAATTTGCCACCGAAAATGGGTTTCCTGTCGAGGAATTGACGTCTCAACGCATTTTGGGCCCAAGAATTGGAGGAACCTGCCCGTCGGAAGGGACAGAAATTTTCGTTTCAAAATTACCGAGGGAGATTTTTGAAGACGAATTGATACCATACTTCGAAGCCGCTGGAAAAGTTTACAAGTTCCGCTTGATGCTCTGTGTCTCGGGTGCAACAAATCGCGGCTTTGCGTACATAACTTACGAAGGTAAAGAAGCCGCGCAACTGGCCGTTCAATTTTTAAATAATTCTGAAATAAAACCGGGTCATTTCATTACCGTCGAGATGTCCCAAGACAATAGAAGAATTTTCGTTGGAGGGATTCCAGACAGAAAGAAAAAGGATGAAATTTGGCACGAGTTACAACGTTGCGGGATGTCCGGAATTATTGACGTAATTATGTATAGATCATATACTGATCGGAATAAAAATCGGGGATTTGTGTTCGTTGAATTTCGAACACACCAGGAAGCTGCAGTGGCCCGACGCAATTTCCGTAATTTGATTCTCTTTGAACAAAGGGTTCAAATTGACTGGTCTACACCAATACATAATGTTGAACCTGATGTTATGAACAAGGTATTTTTTATTTATCTTAAATTTTCGTTTCGAAATTCTAATAAATTAAGGCGTTATGTATTACTGTAATTTGATTTTTTTAAGGTTAAGAAATTGTTTTTAAGAAATCTGAGTCCGTATCAAGAAAGGCATGAATTTGCCAATGTAATTATTGATGTATTGGGTACCAATACCGTAGTTGAGAAAATTTACAAACATCGTGATTATGCATTTATACATTTTAAAACTAGAAGAGACGCGCAAAGAGGAATTAGCGTACTAAAAGGTAAAAGCAAATTAGAAATTGAACCAATTTCTAAATATTTAGAATCCCTTTTTTTTAATTTCAGCATATTTTACTTCAACGGACGTCGAAGTTACCTGGGCCAAACCACCACCTCCTCAAAGTACAGTATGTTCACGCACACCGTAAGTAAAATTAAATAAAAACAAATTGCTGCATAGTTGATAGAATTCTTATTCCAAACTAATTATACTTTTTTTCTATAAAATCTATTTTATAATTACTTCTTTTAGATCCAAATACACGAATAATTTTAACAGAAATGTTCCCGCCTGCTCCCCGCATAATTCCAACAACGCACTTGTTCCAAATCCAGCAGAGAAAGTAAGGGCACTTCAAATTGATAAAAAAATAGAATGTTTTCTATATGAAGTTTGTTTTTTTATTACAGAGAGATTATGTTACCCTTATGGATATGATCAATTATTTAACCATTTTGGATTCATAAGGAAGAATTTGCCGGGAAGTTTTTTTATATATTTAGTTTAGCAAATAATTTATTAAGCTTATACCAAAATGAATGTACATAGAACTCTTCTTTTTTTTGTTTTTTTAAGAAATTGCATTTTGTATGATTTATTTCTAATGTTACATATATTTATTGTAAATTGCATTGGTTACTATTAATTTTAGATTTATCATTAGTGAAAAATAGTAATTTAGTTTATACAAGACGTTTTTTAAATTTTATATTGTTATTTAGAATTAATATATTATTTTTCAATATTAATTTTTATAATTTTTTTCTGCTTGCATAATTTAGATTCTCCTAACATAAAGAAAATCGAAAATGCTTCTAAGTTTTCTAAACGAATTTATAAGCATGCGCATTATATATGCACTGTCTCGTTTAATTTGTATTTCGCAAAATAATTCATAAAATAATAATTTTATCAAATTTTGTTACAAACTAGATTTTATCAAATTTTTTTGGAAACTGAAATTTTTTAATACAGTTTTCATTTTTTAAGTTATTAGTTTGCTATATTTATGTTTTAAATTATTAAGCTAAAGTTTTTTTATTTAGTACCTACCAAAATTTATAAAGCTTATAACTTCAAATTAATGTAATTAAAACCATATTGTATGTATATATATATATATATATATATATATATATATATATATATATATATATATATTTACGAAATAACGTTTGTCTAATTAAGTTAAAAATAACAATTTACTTTATTTAAAATCATCGTTTGTTTTATTGGGAATGGGAAATGAAATGTTTTTTATAAGTTTATATTTATTCACCTGACTAGTTTCGGTCGCTCACTGACACCTTAATCGTAAGCTCTAAATTACTTAATGTTTTAAATTAAAAATCATTATGTTTTCTTTATGTTTTTTACAAATGACAAATATAATTTAATTGAAATGTGATTTTATTGCCACCGAAACTAGTCAGGTGAATAAATATAAACTTCTTAAAAGCCATTTCATTTCCCATTCCCAATAAAACAAACGATGAATAATAGGAAACCGGTGTGAAACTGGCAATAACTTTCAGCAATAAAAAATTTGGTAAAATTTTTATTTCAAAAGGTTAACTTTCTAAAGGGTAACTTTCTTATTGATAGGGATTTTTCAAAATTTTCTTCACAGAATTGTTGCACAGTAAGTCACCTCATAAAATATTCCAACAAAATTTAATTTTCTTTTTACACATAGGCATAATAATCATATTAAATTATTAATATATATATTTGTTTAAATATATTTTGTTGAGTTAGAAGATTTTGATTTTTCGATCAAATTAAACATTAGTGTTTGTATCTTATCTTCATAGATTATAATTTCTAGGAAATTGTTTTATACATATCGTTAACAAAGTTAACATCGTTGCGTATAGAACGTATATTTATAGTAAATTGCATTGGTTACTATTAATTTTAGATTTACGTTCTATACGCAACGATGTTAACTTCGTTAACGATATGTATAAAACAATTTCCTAGAAATTATAATCTATGAAGATAAGATACAAACACTAATGTTTAATTTAATCATATTAAAGATCAAATATTCACATTTACTCACTTCTTAAACGCGCGGAACGTCAAAGTGTATTATTTTCCAAAAATTTCTAACATAATTTCCACCATCTATTAGGCCACAGTATTACCTTCATTTCTCAAGAAGGAATTTTTCCAAAATTCCTAATAATAAGCGCACAGCGATTATTTAAAAAAAGTGCATTCCACGCAGTTGCCATTTAGTAGAAAAATCCAGAGGTAGTAATTTTCAACATTTCTCAATTTTTCTTTCAAATATCACTAGAGAATGAATGTACCTAACAACGAATATAGTATATTTTACAACAAGAGATGAAAGAGATGGCATTTTTTTTGGTGAAGTGGGAGTGTGCTCACGCGCGCCAGCGAGTTAGCAATCACACCGAACCAGAAAAAAACACTTTCATCTCGAGTAGTAAATGCAATTTTTTCTACTGATTTCGGTTGAAGAATCCATAATTCGACTTTAATAAATGCAATTCGAAGCGAACTGTCAGAACTGTCAAAACAAATTTAATTGTTAGTTTGGCCGTTTCCACGGTAACATATTGCATTCTCATAGAAGGTGATACTTTTCAAGTCAAATGTCCGAATTTTATTTCGGTTTTTTAAATAGTTTCAGGCTCGTTTTACGTTTGTACATAAAATATTTCATTGAAATTGATGAAATTAATAAGAAAGTCCATGCAAATTTGGTTAGTTTAGTGTTTTAATCGAGAAAATCATAAATTTAAAATGCTCATTTTCGTCTCTAGACGTGAAAATATTTTCATTCCTAGAATGAAAAAATGTCACTTTCATGTAGGGTAAGTCATGTAGGACCGTCAAATTGCTCTAAATTTTAACTTTTCTCACATTTTATCTTCTTAAATGTATTTATATCTACTTAACTGTATAAGCATTTAAAAAAAATCGCAAAAATAATTGCATTTGACGATGACTTAAAATTTTAAGTCATCGTCAAATGCAATTATTCTTGCGAATTTTTTTAAATGCTCAGACAGTTATGTAGATATATTCATCCCCTAGTAGGAAATGAAAGAAAATGTTAGAAAAGTTAAAATTTAGAGCAATTTGACGGTCCAGCAATAAAACAGTGCTGCGTCGAGCTGGTGTATTTTAAGTCTTGGTGAAATTTTATTATTTGTACGATTTTTTTTAATGCTTCGATAGATAAGTAGATAAATTTATCCCCTAGTGGGAATTGAAAGAAAATGTGAGAAAATGTAAAATTTACTTCTATTTACCCCTATTGCAATAAAACAGTGCCCGGCGAACGAAAGTGGGGTGGAATACATTTACTTTTGCAATTTTTTGCAAAAGCTTTTACACATGTCTAGGTACATTTATTCACTAGTGATGTGTGAAAGAAAATTTGAGAAAAGTTACAATTTACTGCAATTTGACGTTCTGGCTATGAAACGGTGCTACGTGGAGCAGCTGCATTTTAAGTTTGGTCGTTATTCATTTGTTTTTTTATATTTCGGAAAATGTTTTATTTCGTTGTTAGGTACATTCATTCTCTAGTGATATTTGAAAGAAAAATTGAGAAATGTTGAAAATTACTACTCTTTGGATTTTTCTTTTAAATGGCAACTGCATGGAATGCACTTTTTTAAATAATCGCTTATTATATATAATCGCGCTTATTATTAAGAATTTTGGAAAAATTCCTTCTTGAGAAATGAAGGTAATACTGTGGCCTAATAGATGGTGGAAATTATGTTGGAAAATTTTGGAAAATAATACACTTAGCGTTCCGCGTTTAAGAAGTGAGTAAATGTGAATATATGTTTATATGATTATTATGCCTATGTGTAAAAAGAAAATTAAATTTTGTTGGAATATTTTATGAGGTGACTTACTGTGCAACAGTTCTGTGAAGAAAATTTGGAAAAATCCCTATCAATAAGAAAGTTATAGCCTTTTGAAATAAAATTTTTACGCAAAATTTTTATTGCTGAAAGTTATTGCCAGTTTCACACCGGTTAATAGGAATGATAATAACCAACATTTATTTAAAATTTTATTTTAGCACTAAAATATATGTTATACTTTTATATTGCTTTAATAAATTAATTTGCGAGATTTATGTTTGTGAATTTTCAAGACAAATTGATAGCAGAATTATTTTAGACAAATTCTAGAATATATTCTTGCCTATTAATAATTATGAGTAAATTTTTGTTAAATATACCCTAATTGACAAACTTTGGTAATTGTGAGAGATTTTATAATTGCGCGTTCCTAAGATGCACAACGGCAGGTAAACCATTATAATTAAACCCTTATTAAGACGACACGACAGTTAAAATTTTATAAGTAAGTTAAATAATATAATTTTATTATATATTCTTAATATAAATTTTGTCTGACAAACGTATGAATACAAACCTTATTTAAACGACTGATAATTTTGTAAGAACAACATTGAGTACCAAATCTAGTTAACTAAACCTTGATATCCAATAGTCATAGGTGGGCATTAACTTAATGTTAATTTAGGTTAAATTAATCCGTTAATCCGTTAATCGTTAATTAACGAAGTTAACACATTCACCGCCGCGCCTGATTTTATGACTTTCCTGTATCGCCGATTTAAACCACTTTACAAAATCGATAGTTATAATGATTTGGTATCTATTTTCTTTCTCTAGGTGTCCCATAGAACTATTTTAGGTGATTTCCACGAAATGGGTCACCGGTGACCCAGTGACGTGCTGGTCTGTAATATGCAAAAAAAAGTATGCAAACACCGCCGGGTCACCGGTGTCATTGCGACAGTGAATGTGTTAACAAAATACCTAACGGATTAACTTTTAAGTTAACTCAAAAAAAATTTAACGCTCTAGATTATGTGCTCTGTAAGTGTGAATATGACCAGTTATTATAACCGGACTTTTTTAATTCTTCATTTATTTATTTTTACTTTTTCGTTTGTGTTAATTGTGGATGGAAATAGTTGATGGTGTAACATTTACAAGTTTACATCATGAACACTACTACATCTACTCAAAGTACGCAAAGCTCTGAAAATGAAACTGAATCAAATCCTTGGCCCCGATTGAGTGATTACTTTATATTCCAATCAAAACTTGGAGAACAGAAGGTGATCTATGAATGCAAACTGTGTTTGCTTAAAGTTTCTGCAATACAGGCTCTTGATAATCTTAAACAACATGTGAAAAAGACGCATGCATCCAAATATGTGATGTTTGGAGAAAAAGTAAAAGCAGCGTCAACTCGTGGGAAAAAGAAAACCGTTCTGAAGTCCTCGTTAAGTGCTGTGAATTTGAATTGGTGCACATAGCACCTATTGAGATGTTGGTGCACTGATGTTGGTGCACATAGCATTATCAGTGGAAGCGATTTGTTTTTGTTTTCACCTCAACCTGTTAAAAGATTACTTGACGTAATCTTTCTTCAAGTTGCTTTTGTCGCTTGTAATAATTAAATCAATTAATCTCTCTACTTGTTTTTGTTTTATTTATCAATGTATCCCATCCCAAAAGGTACCAAAAGCAGTATACGTTTTGGATGGTTAACTTTTAACGGTTAACTTTAACTTCCGTTAAATTTTCGAAATTTTAACGCTTTAACGATTAACCAAGTTAACTTTCTTATTAACGAGTTAACGATTAACGAAGTTAAGTTTTCGATTAACTGTGCCCACCTGTGCCAATAGTGAACACTTTTTTAGTAGACCTTAATAGCCAAACCATTTTAAATTAACCCTGATAGAGAATATTTGATAATTTTCAGTTACTTAGATGCACAATGACAGGTAAACCTAGGTAATTAATGCATGCTAGATAAGACGTGTTAAGACATAAGATACTGTTCTTAATTTCTTAGGGATGACTGAATTAAAATGGAATTTGGTGTGAAAGAACCAACAAGGGCCTTAATATAAATTCACCTTCCGTGGTCCTTACAAGCCATTATACCTCATTTTCAGTATACCTAATTTTCAATAAATGGAAAAATTAATTAATCCGACATTCACAATATTTACTTATAATTATATTCCTTACTGTACTAGGAGTAGATCATATATCTACTCATCATTGTAGAAAGTATTTTGGTGTCATGTGTTATAATTGCTGTCTAGTTCTTTAATAAATGCTTTCCCAAATTTGCGTTTTTAATGGTACCAACACTGCCACATAGTCGGAACTTTTGGCTTTGTTAGCAGCATACAAACACCATAATATATACATCTCTAAACGTAATGATAAAAATAAACATAAGTGATAATTGATAATATTTCATTAACACAAGTCGAGAAGCACAGACCAATATGTTTAAGAAACTTAATTGAAATACACTGTCCAATTTCTTTGAAGTCTTTCTTTAAATAGTTCTCTAATCATTCTCTCAAACACATTGTCTTAAAGACTCGTTGACAAAAAAAAACAATGTTTTATGAATACATGTTGATAAAACTTACAACCAGATATTATATGGATTAATGAAGATTTTTACGAAAGGAAGGTTCTTGGTGACTTAACATAACGTGACCAGATGTACTGCTTTCGGCAGTACAGTACTTCTTTGAGATAGTCTGTACTGTCTAATTTTTAAGCACTGCATTTGTACTGCCTTCGTTATAGAATGTACTGTTTGTACTACTTTGCATGATATTGTAAAACTAAATAAGTATAACTGTGTTTTTTGTGCATTTTCAAAGCGAATGCCAAATCAACAAGCTGTTGTATTTAATATCACTATTAAGGAAATTGAAAGCTCAAAGTGTCAACTCTTCCGAGGTGAAAAATGTCTTAAATAATGTGTTGGAGCAAATAGTCGCTAGATATAATACGGGATTTGTTCCATTAAAGTTAATGCAGAAACTCGATACAATCGAAGAGTCAACCCCTGGAAGCTGGGCGATTTTTTTTAAAGAAATTAAATGTTTTTATAAAAACTCTTTTGAATTAGTAAAAAAATGGACTGATTGTTTCACATTTTTCGATGGATATTATTAAAATTCCAAATGAAGACGGTTCATTATGCGAAAGAAAACCACAAAATTGTTATTCATGATAATGTACTCTTCGATGAAGGTAAGCGGAGTATGGCCCCAAGGAAGAAATAAATGAATGGAAGAACTTAAAACCACTTGTTGAATTTGCAATGTGTTTGCCGGATACCAATGCGACAGTTGAACGAGTATTTTCAATCATCAACGATTTCTGGAGTAGCTGAACATCAAGATTAAACATAGAAACCTTATCAGCAGTGGCTTCAGTGAAGGCGAATCTCCAATATACATGTGAAGCATTTTGTAATGTTTAAAATGTAAATGAAACATTAATTTGGAAAAATTTGATTCAATGAAAAATATAATTATAAAAAATAAAAATTACTCAAATATTTCCTTTCTCCATTTTTTACATCCGTCTTAAACCCTGCTTATCAAAGTCTACAAAACCACAAAAGACTACAAACTAACGAAGCAATTCAATCATTACTCCAAAACAGAAGGTTTTATGTGGAACTTAAAAAAAAAGCCGCTGTAGAATCCAAAGAGACGGTCTCCTACAAGGAAGTGCTCTAGCCCCCACTATATTTAATATATACACCAACGACCAGCCTATAACAGAAAACGCCAAACACTACCTGTACGCTGACGACCTTGTTATCACAGTTCAAAGTTAGGTTGGAAGACGCAATGGAAACAAATGTCCAAATACTATCAAAAAAGTCGCTAAAACCAAACCCATCAAAAACCCAAGTAAGTACTTTCTTTACTAGAAGTCTCTCTGGTGAGCCGTTCAAAAGTAATGAAATCCGTCAAATCAGTCGGAAATGCGAGATGGTGTACAGCAAAGGTTCTCAAACTTTTTTGGCCGCGGCATCCTCATCGAGCTAAAAAAATCTCACGGCACCTTTGTCGGGTTACAAAAATTTCGCGGCACAGCTACCCTAAAAACGGTTTGAATGAAATTGTTTGGAAGATTTTTTTATTATTTTCTTTTAGTTTATCGGAAGTTTGGTCAATTCACCCTTAAATCGCTTAATACAGAGAGTCCGCTCCAATACCTGTGTTTGGACCGTGTCTCACGAAAATCAAATTTTCCAGTTTTAAAACAGGGCTGGTCTAATCACTTTCCTGTTAGGTTTGCTCGCATCTCCGCCACGTGTGATCGTCCTTCCGGCGCCTTTTTTAAGGGAGGAAATGGGGATAATAAGTGGAGGGATTCCCTTAAAATGTTTGTCTTCCAGACATTGGATGCCGCTTCAGCCCTTTGGGCTCGTGATTACACCCCTGATTAACTTGACTTAAACGATAAACTTAAAGATGCGTGCACGTGTCGGTCTAGCTTAGTTCGAGCTTCGATTCTCGTCTTTACGCATCTCACACTAGAAGCATACTCTCCGAATAATATAAATTCGCGAAGTAAATTGATAAGTAAATCGCGCGATTTCGGCCCCGGTCGATACACCTTTCCCCTTCTGTTAATCGGTGCCGAAATCGATTCAAATGTTGAATTAAAAATACAGATTTATTAGAATTAGCGCGAACAACCTGTTTATTTGTAGAATTTGTTGGCAAGTTCGCCCATTCTCTGCGATTTCCCTGTCGAACAGAAACTCCCGCACTAGCATTGCCCGCATATCATCCGTCTGTATCTAGATAACAACCTTCCAAACTCGTAGATGGACTGCTCCTGCTCTCCGATGAAATCTGTCACCACGAAGTCCATCAAATGCAAATCTTGACTCTCCTTTGCCACAGAGTGCAGCTTTATTAATTTCTCCTTGATAAGCTTTACCATCTCGAAACTGATGTTGAAGGCCATCTTCAGTTTGTGCGCGTGGCCCAGCTCCTCCTTGTGCTTGCGCATCCGCGCGCCCGAAATGCGCGGACATGCCCAGGTAGGCGTCTAGGTGATCCAAGCTTATGTCCTAATGACCGCGTAATCACTTTCAGTTTGTCCGTTAGAATTTGACTAGGTTTAGGATTATTTCCCAAAAACAATCTAATTCCAATTCATGTTTGCCTAGGTTCATGCTTGTCACACAAAGACAATCTAATCCTTTCAAATTTCTGCTTAGTCTTAGGCTTATCCTCTAAAAATCTCCTAATACCCTCAAATTTATCCATTGGGGTTTGCCTAGCTTTAGTATCATCCTCTAAAATCAATATAATCCCTTCAAGGTTATCCGTTAGGATTTGCCTAGGTTTAGGCTTATCCTCTAAAAACAGTCTAATACCTACAAATTTAGTTTATCTAGTTATCTAATTTTAGCTAGTTTAAGCTCATCTCCCAACGCACTGAACAATTTAAACGCTCCCATTAACATTATCCTAGCTTGCCAAGCCTTACCCCTCAATCGATTGCCCAGCCAATTTGTAGTCCTCAGTTAGGCCTTGCATGTGCAATTTAGGCTGTTCCGCCAGTATTTGCCTACTTTCTTCCACTAGTATTTGCCTAGAATCTATTACTAGTTTCTGCCTAGACTCTACCACTTGTTTTTGTCTGGGCTGTTCCACTAATATTTGTCTAGACTCGTCCACTAGTATTTGTCTAGGCTGTTCCAATAGTTTTCGTCTAGGCTGTTCTACTACTTTCTGGCTGTTGGACTAGGCAAATAAACTCTTCCACTAGTATTTGCCTAGGCTGTTCCACTAGTTTTTAATTAACTAGTTTTTGTCTAGACTCTTCCACTAATATTTGCCTAAACTCTTCCAATGCTTATGTCTAGGCTGTTCCTAGTTACCTGTGGCCAGTTTCGGTGTAGGCTGTTCCACTAAGATCTGATTAGTTGATGATCGTGTATGTGTGGCGAGTTGTCTGGGCGGTTTAGGCTTCTGTTCGACGATGTGCCTAAAAATTCAAAAAATTACGGAAACTAATTTAAATTTAATTTAATTTTCCAAAATTTACAAATTTTCGTTTTGACGTTAACATTTCGTTCGTGAATTTATGCGCGAAATTTATGCGAATGTAAGCGTTTAATGTTTCTAATGTAAGCGTATTTTGACAATGCAACATTGAGAGAAGTGGCGGTTTCATTTAGTTTTTCAAAGATGTCGTAAAAGTATCCCAATTTAAGCAGCCAATGAAGTTTTGAATAAAATGTTAAAAACTACTAGTGCATCTTTTAGTTCAAATTTTCCTTCTATAGCTCTACAGCCCAAGGTTGGGCCTTGGCCTTCCTCAATTTATTCCTCCAGGCGTTCTGTCCATTACTACCATCTTCCAGCCTCTAATCCTTTGCAACCCTCTGGCATCTTCTTCTACCGCGTCCCATTGTTTGCGTGGTCTGCCCCTCGGTCTCTTCTTTACCATTTTTCCTTGGAGGGCCCGTTTCGGCAGTCCTTCCTCATCCATTCTTGTGATATAGTCTGCCCATTGTGACCACTGTATCTTTGCATATGCGGATATTGGCGGGTATCCGCAGCCAAACAATGTGAGGTAGCTGGGATCATGTTTCCTTACTGTTCATCGGATTATCTTTTGATCGTGAGTTGCGTTTTCGCGAACTGAGGCAGACGAACTTGAATGATTTAGATTCGCAGGTGTCTGCTTGGATATTTCGTTTCCTCCGACGATACTGGTTGTAATTGAATCAGTACAGTGAATTCATCACCTTATCCTTTTTGAAGACTCAGATTTTAGCCAATTGTCCATAATTCTGCATTAAAAGTAGGAACTCAAATTCGTTTACCTCCTCATATAATTTTCTTTTCATTTTTTTTTACTTTTCTTGATTGCTGCAGCACCCCAGACATACGCTCGCGGCACCCCAGGGTGCCGCGGCACCCAGTTTGAGAACCACTGGTGTACAGCGACAAAATATATAAATCATGTTTATTTGTAACTTTAGAGCGAAATAAACTGGAAAACCGTTTTCAGCACTTCGATTTCTTTCGGGCAACCAAAAAAAAACATTTTTAAAACAAAAATTTTTCCTCATTTCGTTCGAAAAAAATGTGCTTTTTCGGTTTTTTAGATTTTCTCGAGAACGGTAAAAAGCGGCGAAATTATTTTCGGCACGCAGAAACTACACGATACGACGAATAGTCGATGTGTAAATTGTCCGGAAATATTCAGTAATTCGTCGAGAAATTTCAAACTGAAATTTACCCGATTTGCTAAGTAGATATCTCCGAAACGGTTGCAGATAATCAAAAACAGATTAGAGCATCGTTTTCAGAAGGTCATTTTCCTGTTGATACACTAAGATTGTCCGCGGGAAATTCACGACTTTCCGAGATTTCTACTCGAGCGCCGAAATTTTTTAAAAATTTGCAGGCGAAAGTGAACCGAAAGAGCTAGCGAAATATAATTTGCATATCTGTAATCAGCAGCAAAAATGCTTTCAGAAACGTTTCTAAATTCTGTTGTGACTCAAAAAATAACGATTTTGAAAAAATCGATTTTCTCGCATTTCGTCGTTTCCGCGGTCTAGACTTCCCGTGTCGATGGTATTTCTTAACTGAAAGCTTCCCAAGGAATATTATATACTTTTTCTGACTAATTTCGGGTTGCTGAATCGATTGGTGAAGACTAGAAGTATCTGTGGTGAGCGGTTCAAAAGTTATGACAGTGTAAAATCAGTCGGAAATGCGAGATGGTGTACAGAGAAAAAGTATATCAAACTTTGAAGCATGGAACCATGCAGGGTCAAATTTGGACTGGAAGACATGGAGAACGCTAAACAGAATACGAACCGGTGTGCCACCCGTAAAAACAAACAAACCAAAGTGGAAAATTGAGGAAGAATCTGCTGGGATGTACATTATTTGCTCCATGGATGATATGTGGATTGCAAGTGAAAATGCTATAGACGTAGCCCGGTACTGGGCAGAAAAACTTTGAATGTAATGATTTCGGACTCGAAAAAGTAAAGTAAGTAGTACAATGTACTGCTTCCGCTTTTAAAAAATCTGGTCACCTTCATGTTAAGTTAACATCAAATAATTTTTATATATAAATAATATTGATTAGAGATTTTAAACAACAAAACAAATTAAACATATTTCTAGTGATTTATTAGATAAATAGTTTAGAGATATTATGTGATTTATTTATAAACACTTCGTTGGTGCAAGTGTTTAATCTGATATTCTTCGATTGTAATATTATTTTAAAGCTGTAATAAATGGAGTTTTGAGTCTTAGCCAATCTTGCATGGTCTTTTCTTATGAGTACAAAAAAATGAAATTTTAATGAAAAAAAAAAGATAGATATTCGAGCTTTGTATTTGTGATCAATATAGGTTTACGATTAGTTAAATTTGAGTTTGTTTCCAGCTCTATCAACATAGCACCCAGTTTCTTCAAAATAATACTTGGAACCAATTTTTATTACTTCGTTCGTACTTCAATGTGCTGAGCGTAAATTTTTTTGTACCTTTACCAAAAAACGTAAAATCTTCATATAGAAAAAGGGAGGCCCTTTTAAGGGAGGCGAATATTTTCCAAGGTACAAACAAATCAATTGAACGATTTTCCTATAAAAAAAAACAATTAGTGTTACTGATATTTCAGTTATTAGTATAGAGAATCCCTGTTTTTCCTAGGCGGGCCAATTTGGTATTTCCCAAATTTCTGGCCGGAAAAAAAAAACGTAATTATATAAAAAAAGAGTTATATGTAATCATGATTTTTTGGTTTCAAATATATTTAACTACATATTATTTTTTTGTTTTATGTATTAATACGCAAAATTTAATATAAATATAAATCCTTAATTGTATCAACAATTATTACAAATTAATACTATTTATTAACACAAATGTAAACCACTCATAATGTAAATATAGGACTTTAACTATAGCAACAATGATTACAACCTACTCGTAATAATCTACTACTATTAACAAACATAAATATAAAACCAAACTTCTCATTATAAATATAAATATTTAATAACTGCAACAATTATTTCAAACTGGGACTATTAATTAATACAAACAAAAACAACTAAAATATAAGAACTTCGAATAAATTTATTCAATTTGAATTGTGCGACTTGTGTAGATGTTTTTTTGTAATAATATCATTAAACTTTGGTTATGTGTCTGTCGAATATATTCTCAAAACCGCTTTTAAATGATTCTCGCTCAATATTGATCTTAACTCCGACTTATCTATGTTTTCAAGTATAAATTTCATATTGACTATGATACGATATATTTCGAAATAATATATAATATTTTAATAATAAGAACTAGCCGATTTTAATAATAATATTTTTAGTGCATATTATGCCCAATTTGGTTAAAATATTTATTTTCATTGATCTGCTTTTTGATACATATGTTTATGTATAATATTTAAGCCTTGGTAGGTGTTATCTTAATTTTCTTAAATAAATAATCAACATGGTGTAAATCGACAAGGGACAATAGTTGTTGGTATTAAAAATACTAATCGAAGATGTTGGGTTTTACCTTACCGCCCGCTTTGAAGGGTCTTGGATAGATTCAAATAGGATTAATATGGATGCTAATAGGAAGATTAAAATTAAGCCCATTGTTGAGTAAGCAAAAATTTCTAATAAATTCTGCAGTGCTATGCAAATCATAGCACTATTGCAAGACTTTTTGATGATTCAATCAAAATTCTGGGTAAAAGTTTCAATCGAGATTCGATTTTACTCTTTATATCAGATGCCGCTCCATACATGGTAAAAGCAGTTCAGGCCATACAACTATTTTATCTAAAAGTGGCACATCTGACTTGCGTTGCACATGGACTTCATCGAGTTTGTGAACAAATTCGAGGAAGTTATAATAACGTCGATCGTCTAATAGCCAATGTAAAAAAGTACTTTTGAAATCACCGTCAAGGGCAACGATTTTTAATGATTTGGCACCTGGCGTCGCACTTCCTCCGCAACCAATAAATAGATGGGGAACATGGATTGATCTGCGGCAACAATGTTCTATGCCACCAACTTCGAAATAATTGTGAAATTGTTCAATGTACTGGACGAAGAAGAGGCCGCATCAATCGAAATTTCAAAAGAGCTACTAAGTAACGGTGACACAAAATTTGATATAATTTTCATTGCCTCAAATTATGTTTTCCTTAGCGCATCAATAAATTGAAACGTCTCGGCTAGTTCTTGCTAAACAGATTGAGGTAATAGAACATAACTTTGTGAAAAAAAAACTTGGAACGGTTATTTAAAAAAAATCATGGTTTTTCTATTATGACGAAAATTTAAATAAATTACTAAATAATATATGTGTAGTTATTAAATATTTAAAAGTTGGCACATATTGATTGTTTCATATTGTTGATGAATGCGAGAATCTTTTGTATAATAATTTTATTTTTTAATAACTTTCTTTTTCAATGATCTTCTCAATTTTCCTTGCAGCTGAGATACTGTCTTCATCATGAGCAGACAGCCTTGTCTGGTCTTGTCAAGTTTTGTCCGGTCTTGTGCTGTTTTGTCCGGTCACGACAGGCCTTGGCCGGTCTTGTCCGGTCTTGTCTGGTCTTCTCCGGTCTTGTACGCCCTTGACCAGTCTTGTCTGGTCTTGCCTGGAATTGTCCGGTCTTGTCTGGTCTCGGCTGAACTTGTCTCGGCATGTCTGGTGATGAATTGTCTTGTCACGTCTTGTCTGGTCTTGTCTGACCGTGTCTGATCTTATCTGATCATGTCTGCTCTAGTCTGGTCTTGTCTGGTTTTGTGTGATCTAATGAGGTCTTGTCCGCTCTTCTGCGGTTATGTCCGGTCTTGTCCTTTCTTGTCCGGCCTTGTCCGGTCTTCTGCAGTCATTTCCGGTCATGACCGGTCCTGTCCGTTCTTGCCCGGTCTTATCCTTTCTTGTCCGGTCTTGTCCAGTCATTTCCGATCATGTCCGGCCTCTTCCAGTATTGTCCGGTTCGCACAGAACACATTCAAGACGGGACAGGTCTTGTCCGGTCTTGGCTGACATTGTCCGGTCTTGTCCAGTTATGTCCGGTCTTGTCCAGTCTTTACCGGTCTTGTACGGTATTGTCCGGTCTTGTTCGGTCTTGTCCGGCATTGTCAGGGATTGACCGATCTTGCCCTCTCTTTTCCGGTACTGTCAGGTCTGGTCCGGTCGTGACCGCTCCTGTCCGGTCTTGTCCTGTTGTGTCCGGAGTTGACCATTCTTCTCCGGCCTTATCCGGTCTTGTTAAGTCTTGTGGTGTTAAGTGGTGTTATCTGGTCTTGTCTGGTCTTGTCTGGTCTTGTCTGGTCTTCTCTGGTCTTGTCTGGTCTTCTCTGGTGTTGTCTGGTCTTGTCTGGTCCTGTCTAGTCATCTCTGGTCTTGTCTGGTCTTGTCTGGTCTTGTCTGGTCATGTCTTGTCTTGGTAGGCTCTTGTCTGGTCTTGTCTGACGATGCATGGTTTTGCCTGGTCTTGTCTGGTTTGTTCTGCTCTTGTCTGGTTTTGTCTGGTTTTGTCTGGTTTTGTCTGGTTTTGTCTGGTCTTGTCAAGTTTTGTCCGGTCCTGCCCGGTCCTGTCCGGTCTTGTCCGGTCATGACAGGTCTTGCCCGGTCTTGTCCGGTCTTATCAGGTCTTGTCCAGTCTTGCCAGTTCTTCTCGGGTCTTGTATGGTCTTGTCTGGTCTTGTCTGGTCTTGCCTGGTATTGTCCGGTCTTGTCTGGTCTCGTCTGAACTTGTCTGGTGATGTCTTCTCTTGTGTGATCTTATCTGGTCTTGTCTGACCTTTTCTGATCTTATCTGATCTTGTCTGCTCTAGTCTGGTGTTATCTGGTTTTGTGTGATATTATGAGGTCTTGTCTGGTCTTGTCCGCTCTTCTACGGTTATGTCCGGTCCTTTCTTGTCGGGTATTCTGCAGTCATTTCCGGTCTTGTCCGGTCCTGTTCGGTCTTGTCCGGTCTTATTCTTTCTTGCCGGTCTTGTCCAGTAATTTCCGATCATGTCCGGCCTCGTTCAGTCTTGTCCGGTCCGGACAGGACACATTCAAGACGGGACAGGTCTTGTCTGGTGTTGTCTGGTCTTGTGTGGACTTGTCTGGTCTTGTCAAGTCTTGTCTGGTCTTATCTGTTTTTTCCTGGTATTGTCTGGTCTTGCTGGTCTTGTCAAGTTTTGTCCGGTCTTATCCGCTCTTGTCCGGTCATGACAGGCCTTGGCCGATCTTGTCCGGTCTTGTCAGGTCTTCTCCGGTCTTGTCTGGTCTTGTCTGGTCTCGTCTGAACTTGCCTGGCATGTCTGGTGATGTCTTGTCTGGTCAGATCTTGTCTGACCTTGTCTGATCTTATCTGGTCTTGTCTGCTCTAGTCTGGTCTTGTCTGGTTTTGTGTGATCTTATGTTGTCTGGTTTTGTTGGATATTATGAGGTCTTGTCTGGTCTTGTCCGCTCTTCTACGGTTATGTCCGGTCCTTTCTTGTCCGGTATTCTGCAGTCATTTCCGGTCTTGGCCGGTCCTCTTCGGTCTTGTCCGGTCTTATCCTTTCTTGCCGGTCTTGTCCAGTAATTTCCGGTCATGTCCGGCCTCGTCCAGTCTTGTCCGGTCCGGACAGGACACATTCAAGACGGGACAGGTCTTGTCCGGTCTTGTCTGGTCTTGTCTGGTCTTGTCTGGTCTTGTCTGGTCATGTCTGGTCTTGTCTGGTCTTGTCTGGTCTTGTCTGGTCTTGTCTGGTCTTGTCTGGTCTTGTCTGGTCTTGTCTGGTCTTGTCTGGTCTTGTCTGGTCTTGTCTGGTCTTGTCTGGTCTTGTCTGGTCTTGTCTGGTCTTGTCTGGTCTTGTCTGGTCTTGTCTGGCCTTATCTGGTCTTGTCTGGTCTTGTCTGGTCTTGTCTGGTCTTGTCTGGTCTTGTCTGGTCTTGTCTGGTCTTGTCTGGTCTTGTCTGGTCTTGTCTAGTCTTGTCTGGTCTTAGCTGTTTTTTCTGGTATTGTCTGATCTTGCTGGTGTTGTCAAGTTTTGTCCGGTCCTGTCCGCTCTTGTCCGGTCATGACAGGCCTTGGCCGGTCTTGTCCGGTCTTGTCAGGTCTTGTCCGGTCTTTTCTGGTCTTGTCTGGTCTCGTCTGAACTTGTCTGGCCATGTCTGGTGATGTCTTGTCTGGTCAGGTCTTGTCTGACCTTGTCTGATCTTATCTGGTCTTGTCTGCTCTAGTCTGGTCTTGTCTGCTCTAGTATGGTCTTGTCTGGTTTTGTGTGATCTTATGAGGTCTTGTGCGGACTTGTCCGGTCTTGTCCGCTCTTCTACGGTTATGTCCGGTCTTATGTCCGAGATCCACAAATTCTTTCATCATCTTTCATTCTTCATTTGCCTTTCTATCTCCTCCTTCTTTCGAATTATTTCCTTGATTGCTCCTTCTACGGCATCCCATTTATCCTCGCTTTCTAACATTATCTTTATTATGTTGTTCTTTGTGAGTTGTTCTCCTATTTTGTCTACGGCTTCTTCTCTTATAGTCTGCCACCTATAACACCACAGGACTGTGTGCTCCGGCGTATCTCGTTGACCGCAGTATCTGGACTCTTCGCTTGGGACTAATTTGAATCTGAATAGGTAGCTATTAAAACAGCCATGTCCGCTAAGGAACTGGGTAAGGTGGTTTCCCACTTCTCCGTGTTCCCTTAGAATCCATGGCTTTAGTTCAGGAATTATTTCCTTAGTCCACTTAGCGGTAGCACTATCTTGCGACCATTCTTCTTCCCACTTATTTAGAGTAGCCTTCTTAGTCTTTATTTTTTCTTCTTTTTTGTTTCCTGTTTTATCGTAGGTACGCTCTAGTACCAGCAGATGGATTGGTGTCGTGCCTGCAATCACCTGTATGGCCTTTGTGGATACCGTCCTATAGGCACACGCAATCTTAAGGGCTGCCTTTTGTTGGGTCTTCTCTAGGATTCTTCTATATTTCGTTTTAGTGGCCTACTCACGCCACGCCGGTGTTCCGTAGAAGAGTATAGAGCTTACCACGCTGTATATCACTTTCCTAGATCCCTGTCTTGCACCTCTTGTGTTTGGCATTATTCGTGCCAGTGCGGTTATAGTTCTATTTGCCTTTTCCGTTACTCTTGTTATGTGGGCTCCCATCGTTGCTCGTTTGCTTATCGTTGTCTCGCCTACTTTTATGGAGATGGTCTTCAGTTTCTTCTTGTCGGTCAGTATTACGGCTTCTGTCTTCTGCGGTGCCAGTTGTAATTTCCTACCTTCCATACAACTTTGTATCTTTTTTATAGCTAGCTCTGTATCTCTTTCCATATTTGCTTTGTTGTCTCCACTCACCACAAGTGCCAGGTCATCTGCGTAACCTATCAGTGTGGCTTCGTATGGCATTAGTCCTCTAAGTATATCATCGTAGAACAGGTTCCAGAGTGTGGGGCCCATTACTGAACCTTGTGGAACCCCGCATGTCATTTCCAGACTATGCTGTTCACCTACAAGTATTCTCCGGATACCGAAATAGCTACATATCACATTCACCAGGTAGGGTGATATCTGCTATTCTTGTAGCGTTCTGATGATGTCGGGCCAGGAGGCCGAGTTAAAAGCATTTTGTACTTCTAGTGTTACCAGGGTATTTTTTATTCGGTTTTTTCCTCTTTTCCTTGGCCAGATCCTGCACTAGTTTCACCGCGTCTATGATGGAGCGCCCTCTCCGAAAACCAAATTGGGCGGGTGCGAGGCCCCCGTTTTCTTCGATCTCGTCTAATAGCCTCTTGTTCAATATTTGTTTATATAGCTTTGCCGCCGTATTTAGTAAGCATATTGGTCTATATTTCTTATTTTCAACTACTGCGTTAGGTTTTTCGATTAAGGTAAGCTTCATCTCTTTCCAATCTTCGGGGAACATCCCTGTTTTAATTAGTTTTTCTATTGTCGTCTGGAATAGTTCTGGGTTTATCTCGGTGATGCTTTTAATTACTTCTGGTGGTATTCCATCCGGTCCCGCCGCTTTTCCAGCTCGTAGTCTCCTTCCAGCTTCTTTTATTTCCTCTAATGTTACATCCGGAATTTTTTCGGTTGCAATAGTAAGTGTAGGCCATATCCTTCTTGGGTGGTTCTGAAAGAGACTTCTTGCTATTGCTAGCTGCTCATCATCTGTTAGGGTTATTCTTCTTCGGATTCCTATTTTCCCCGTGACAATTTTGTAGCCCATCCCCCATTTGTCATTGTCTATTTCCTGACATAGTGCGATCCATGCTTCCTTTTTTGCTACTTTTATCAGCTTTTTAAGAGTTCTTCGCTCTTCCCTGTAATTCTATTTCAAATACTCTATTGTGTTGTGTGTTTGCTTTCCTATTTTCCCTAGTGAGTGCTCTATTCGCCTAAAAGCATTTGGTTTTTGGTCGGCGATTTCTGTATTCGACCAGTGTGCGTGCCGCTTTCCTTGTGTGTTTCTGTTGTTTCTTTTTTAGGATCTTATTGCATGCCTCCTCAATGCTCTTTGTTAAATCTTTGACCGTGTGCCTATAGTTCGGTTGTTGTGTCAGCAGTTTTATCCTCGAGACTAGTTGATCTGCTTTTTCCCTTTCGAATATCCAGCCCTAGTGCCCATCTCCTAGTGATACATTTCTTTTGGTCTGTTTTATTTTTCCCAATTACTATATGTATATTTCGATGGTCGCTAAGGTTTTCTTCATCGTTCACTGTTATGATTATGTCCGGTCTTGTCCTCTCTTGTCCAGCCTTGTCCGGTCTTCTGCAGTCATTTCCGGTCTTGTCCGGTCCGGTCCGGTCTTGTCCGGTCTTACCCTTTCTTGTCCGGTCTTGTCCAGTCATTTCCGATCATGTCCGGCCTCGTCCAGTCTTGTCCGGTCCAGACAGAATACATTCAAGACAAGACCGGTCTAGTCCGGACTTGGCTGACATTGTCTGGTCATATCCAGTTATGTCCGGTCTTGTCCAGTCTTGACCGGTCTTGTACGGTATTGTCCGGTCTTGTTCGGTCTTGTCCGGTATTGTCAAGGACTGTCCGATCTTGTCCACTCTCTTCCGGTCCTGTCCGGTCTGGTCCGGTCGTGACCGCTCCTGTCCGGTCTTGTCCAGTCTGCACCGGCCTTGTCCGGTCCTGTCCGGTATTCTCCGGTCCTGTCCGGTCTTATTCTTTCTTGCCGGCCTTGTCCAGTATTTTCCGATCATGCCGGCCTCGTCCAGCCTTGTCCGGTCCGGACAGGACACATTCAAGACGGGACATGTCTTGTCCGGTCTTGGCTGACATTGTCCGGTCTTGTCCAGTTATGTCCGGTCTTGTCCAGTCTTACCCGGTCTTGTACGGTATTGTCCGGTCTTGTCCGGTATTGTCAGGTATTGTCCGGTCTTTTCCGATCTTGTCCTCTCTTTTCCGCTCGTGTTCGGTCTGGTCCGGTCGTGACCGCTCTTGTCCGGTCTTGTCCAGTTTTCATCGGCCTTATCCGGTATTGTCCGATCCTGTCCGGTCTAATCCATTCTTGCCCGGCTTTATCCGGTCTTGTTAAGTCTTACATGGTGTTGTCTGTTCTTGTCTGGTCTAGTATGTTCTTCTCTGGTCTTTTCTGGTCTTGTCTGATCTTGTTTGGTATTGTCTGGTCTTGTCTGGTATTGTCTGGTCTTGTCTGGTCTTGTCTGGTCTTGTCTGGTCTTGTCTGGTCTTATCTGGTCTTGTCTGGTCGTATCTGGTCTTGTCTGGTCTTGTCTGGTCTTATCTGGTTTTGTATGGTCTTGTCTGGTCTTGTCTGGTCTTGTCTGATCTTGTTTGGTATTGTCTGGTCTTGTCTGGTCTTGTCTGGTCTTATCTGGTCTTGTCTGGTCGTATCTGGTTTTGTATGGTCTTGTCTGGTCTTGTCTGGACTTGTCTGGTCTTGTCTGGTCTTGTCTGGTCTTGTCTGGTCTTGTCTAGTCTTGTCTGGTCATGTCTTGTCTTGTCAGCTCTTGTATTTCGATGTCTGGTCTTGTCTGGCCTAGTTTGTTTTTTTCTGCTCTTGTCTGGTATTGTCTGGATTTGTCTGGTCTTGTCATGTTTTTTCCGGTAATGTCCGGTCCTGTTCGGTCCTATCCTGTCTTGTCCGGTCATGGCAGATTTTGCCCGGTCTTGTCAGGTCTTGTCCGGTTTTGTCTAGTCTTCTCCGGTCTTGTACGGTCTTGTCCGATCTTGTCTGGTCTTGTCCGGTCTTGTCTGGTCTCTTCTGAATTTGTCTGGCCATGTCTGGTGATGTCTTTTCTTACCTGATCTTATCTGGCCTCGTCTGACCTTGTCTGACCTTATCTGATCTTGTCTGCTCTAGTCTGGTCTTGTCTGGTTTTGTGTGATCTTATGAGGTCTTGTCCAGTCTTGTCCGCTCTTGTAGGTTATGTCCGGTCTTGTCCTTTCTTGTCTGGTCCTCTGCAGTCATTTCCGGTCTTGTCCGGTCTTATCCTTTCCTGTCCAGTCATTTCCGATCATGTCCGGCCTTGTCCAGTCTTGCCCGGTCCGGACAGGACACATTCAAAACGGGAAAGGTCGTGTCCGGTCTTGGCTAACATTGTCCGGTCTTGTCCAGTTACGTCCGGTCTTGTCCAGTCTTGTCTAGTCTTTACCGATCTTGAACGATATTGTCCGGTCTTGTTCGCTCTTGTCCGGTAATGTCTGGTATTGTCCGGTCTTTTCCGATCTTGTCCTTCTATTTCAGTCTGGTCCGATCGTCACCGCTCTTGTCCGTTCTTGTCCAGTCTTCACCGGTCTTGTCCGGTATTGTACGGTCCTGTCCGGTCTTGTCCTGTAGTGTCCGGTCTGTCCTGTAGTGTCCGGTCTTCCATTCTTGTCCGGCCTTGTCCGGTCTTGTTAAGTCTTACGTGGTGTTGCCTGGTCCTGTCTGGTCTAGTATAGCCTTGTCTGGTGCTGTCTGGTATTCTCTGGTCTTGTCTGGTCTTGTCTTATTTGGTCTTGTCCGGTGCTGTGTGATATTGTTTCGTCTTGTCTGCTCTTGTATATTCTATATATCTATATGGTATCACCTGGTCTTTTCTGATCTTGTCAATTTGATACACAAATTCGAAATTACTATACAATTAAACGACATTTTTATAATGTACTCAATATTTGCCTTTTGTCTTATATGATTTAGCTAATATTGCATTTACAATATTATCTGTTTTAAATATTACAAATGTTGGATCTTGTTAAACAGATACTAATTTCGATACGAATACAGTTATTTTTTATTTACATTTTAGTCATGTGGATATAATTAATTTTGTTATTTTCTGTTAAAATTGCTGCAATGGATAAATATTGTAATTAATAAATAAATTTTAAAAAGTAATTGAAGTTACAATTACCTAGTAAATTAAAATTATTTTAAAATTCTTTAATCTTATAATATAATGTTTATTAACGCACTACTGTCAATCTGTGGAAATATCAATGGAGAAGTATCAAATATGAAATGTAGAAAGAAAACCCCTGCTCTTAAAATACAGAAATAAAATGCAATAAAAAGAATCCGGCTTGATCGTTTTGTCGTATATTTTTTGTCCACATATAAATTTGATTACAGTTTAAAGAAAAATCTTAAATTATATAATTTTAATGGAAAAATGTGTAAGTAATATTTTATAATTTTAAGTTTTGTGACATTATACATTCATTATATATTAATTATACACATTATATATTAATTTATTAAATGACAAACATTTTTTTCCAAAACTCAATATTTGATATTTCTACAATTTTCTAATTACCCAATACCAATAATAAACAAATATTAGAAATAACCTCTACAATATAAACAAAATTTTCCCAGGGATATTCAATACTATGATTGTAAATTTGAATAAATCGAATAAACAAAAATTGTGTGTTTAATTCAATAATACGCTGACTCTCGAAAAAGCCCTGGGACAACAGCTATTAATTGAACTTTTATATAACTTCCTTTTCATTCAGCAGTTATTAATCTTTGTACGAGATTTACGTTTGTAGACTAGCGCAAAAGCAAAGAAAATATTTAAGGTATAATTGAAAAAATTGTGTGTATTTGAAAGTTACTGAAAGATTGACCACAGTTGATGTGGTTACAGTTGACCAACTGACCAACTTCTGGGAGCAACTGAAAATTTTTTGAGTGCAACTGAATGTTTCTTGAGAGCAACTGAAACTTCCTTGCGAGCAACTAAAAGATATTCTCACGACATTTTAAAATTATTTCTAAATAATTGTCAAATTTCGTGTTTACTTTATTTTCATTTCAATTTTTTTAAACTAATATAATTATATAGGTATCGGTTTATATGTCCAGTTGCTTGAAAAACTAGATAACTAAAATTAGGTGAACTGAGAAGTATCGCTATTCTCTTTAATAATATTTATTAATTTCTAAGCAAAAATATCTAGAAGAAATAAAATAAATATCAATAAAGTAAATTATCTAGCAAAATTTTAAAACTGAAGTGTAATATTTTATTTCTACATACATTTAATTGATATATTCACTATGTTTGAACCACTCCTATAATATGTAAAAATATTCTAGAAGATATTATTCACAGTTATATAAATTTTGACACTTATCACTCCGAAATACAAAATCTTCATCGGAGGAAAGATGTTATTCAACTTATATTCTATCTAGATATTACATTCAGTTAAGTTAAGAGTTAACATATAAATTACAACCAGTAGAATGTATTATCTTTAATGATTTTTTTTGTGAAAATGTTAGGAAGGTAAAACCATATCAAATATTTAAAATTAAAAAATAAATTATCCGATCTCGTAAACAACCAAAATTCAGAACGTCAAAAAGTAATTTCAAAACCGAATCTAGTTTCTAAATTTATTAATTTCTCAAAAGTCACCTTCAATCTCTTTGAACAATCTTGTCTCTCCCAAAACCCCAGACACAGTGATAAGTGTCTAAATTTATATAACTGTGAATAACAAATTATATAATATTTTTACATATTACAAGTGTGGTTAAAACATAGTGAATTTATCAATTCAGTGTAAATATGGATTAACACGTAATAACGGTCACAACCATCCTATTCTTTAAACGTGTTTGTTTTCGTGTTAGAGACGATTTTTTGAGGATTATGTAAATTCTGCAATAATCCACATTACAAGATTTATTTAAGAAATGTACTCGCAAGATAAAAAGGATAATGTTGTTCTAAAGAAGGCCGACCAAGATGAACTTAATTTCAAATTATTGTTTTATTCATAAATAGGTATTGCCGTTAATTTAAACCTGCGAAAATTTGAGTTGCAATACTCTAGTATTAATTTACGGATATTATAATGGTTCTAAAACCATTTGGGAATTAACTTTATAAACAGAGATTACTAGAAAATCTGAAAAACGACTTAAAGATGATTTACAAGAGTAATACATGTAATACTTCCGTCTTAGAGTAAAAAATATGCGGCTTTTAAATGTTGGAAATACAAATATTTCATGGAAAGGAACATTTTTCAAGAATTGTTTTGTTTCTAAATTGTATAAGAACCAGCTTAATAAAATTGCAAAATCGGGTTATTTATATTTGTAATATTATTATTAAACATTCAAATATTTTTGGAATAAATACAATAAATACAATTTATAAATCTTTAATAACTGAAGACGAAAATAATATATTCTTTCAATGTACTATAAGAATTTCAAATAGATATAAACAAATGATTACTACGAAGACGCTTCGAATAAATAGGAATTGAATCATAAACCTAATTTACAAATCAGACTGACAAATGTTTAAATTATCAATTATACCTAGGGTCAATTACAGCTAGGGTTGCCAACCATACTTTATAATAACGTATCCTACTTTAAAATATGCGAAAATACTACCGATGTGAAACTGCCAATAACTTGCAGCAATACAAATTTTGCGTAAAATTTTTATTTGAAAAGAATATAACTTCGTTAGTAATAAAGATCAAAATTTTCTTCACGGAACCGTTGTATAGTGAACCGCCTCTTAACCTATTAGATCAAAATTTCATTTATTTTCCTTAAATTACGCATATTAGTGATTTTTAAATTTAGAAAGATCTTAAATTTAAGGGCAAGAGCCCCGACTTGGTTTTCAAACGCGGAACGACAAAGTTGATTATATCTAAATAATTTACACAATAAACAAATTTTCCGAAATAATTTACACAATCTACTATGCCAGCGGTTCCCATTTTTTTTGCCACGAAACCCTAATTGATCTTTATTTTTTTAGCGGATCCCCATTTTGATAATCCCAAAAATGATTGTATATTTTGTCAAAATAAATATTGTGCATCGGCTAACTTCGTATTTGCGAACATGTAATTTGTGGCATTAACATTTATTTGCTTGATAAAGTTGAAATTGCAATTGTTTTTTGGACCAAATTACTTTTGTCATTTGTTTTTGTATGGATTCCCATGTCCGGTGATGCACAAATGTTTCTTCTGAAAGGCTGCACCTTGCAGTTTGAATATTTTTATGCTTGACTTGAAAAGAAAGAACAAATTATAAATGAAAGAAAATTATAGATAATAATTTATTTAAAAGTATTTTGAAATATTTATTGAACAAAAAATACAATGTAACTGTTTATTGTGATGAATGGAATCTTTTCAGATATTTACTAATACTAGCCTTGATGTCGTGAAAATTGAACGCGAAAATCTGGAGCTGCATTCAGTCTGTTTCGGTACTTATTATTGGTGTAAGCGTAAACTGAAAAACCAGTTTCGCATCAGTTAGTCGTCACAAACGGAAATAGAACTATGATAGCCTTTTCAATCACTGCAGGGTATTCATCTTTAAGTCCAATCCAAAAGTCAAATAAAACATTTCTGATTCGACTTTTTGTTTTAGAAGAGATGCACACTTAATATCAATCAACTTCTCATACTATGACACAGTTAAGATTGATGGCTTAGTATGGTTTGTGAATGGATTCTGCACCCAATCAAAGTCCTGTAACTTCTCAGGGAAATACTCTTTCAAGGATTTTGTAAGTTTAATCAAATGTTCGTGTATATTTTTTTGCACATCTGAAGTTACTTACAACTCATTTTCTTCCAGGAAGCCATTTAAAAGAGTAAAATATTCGTAACTTTTTTGTACCACACATTTGATCCAGAAGCCATGAATTTAAGTGACGATATTTTGTCTCTTACTGTAAACGTGGTTGTGGTTCTTCCCTGTAAGGACTTACAGATTCCATTTAGTTTATAGAATATATCGGCCAAATAAGCCAATTCCATCAACCATTTCTCATCATGTAATAGTTCAACAATCGTACTAACAGATGCGGAAATGGATTGTTCGGCCCAGGATACCTGAAGCTCGTTGCGCAATTTAAACAGGCTTGATAGAACTTTTTCTCTTGAAAGCCATCTCACTTCCGTGTAAGAAATGATGTTGACTTCCTACATCTGATGATGATCTAATTGTTAATTTGTACGGCTTGATCGAGAACTTTCTTTAAGTCGGGTGGCATTTTCTTCGCGACAAGGGCATGACGATGTAAAACGCAATCACTGTAACTGCATTTAGGTGCAACATTCTTTATTCTTGTCACAGTTCCTTTTATTTTTCCGGTCATAGCTGCAGCTCCATCGCTGCACACGTCAATACATTTGTTCCAGTCAATATGGTGTGACTGGTACTCATGTAACTATCAATTACTTTAAAAAATTCTTCTCCAGTTGAGTTGGTCTCCAAAGGTGCACAAAAAAACATATCTTCTTCTATAGATCCTCTGTAGGAGTACCTCACGAAAACAAGCAGTACTGATAGTCCGGCGACATCTGTACTTTCGTCAAGTTGTATTACAAATATCTTACTGTCTTTCAATCTACAAATCAATTCATCTTCAATGTAGTCTAAAATCTTATGGACTCGATCAGATACGATGTTGTTAGAACACTGAACTGTCGCAGCTTTCTTCGAGTACACAGTTGACGATTTATGTCATACATAGCTTCCTTAAATTCTCTGCAATCGTGTGTGATTTACCAGCATGAGCAATTCTGTAACTTAGCAAGAATGATGCTTCTGTTGCATTTTCATTTTTCTGTTTTTACATATATGTGTAAAGCAGATACACCGGTTTTATGTACTTCTTTGTGTCTTTCAAAAAAACTTAAGATTGCATCCTTCAGTTGCGGGTGGTTGGTATCAAGGTGTGGTTTAAGCTTAGCAGGTACCAGAGAACTATTACACATAATTTTGTTGCAAATGACGCATTATCCCTCCTGATTTTCAGCAATTTTACAGGAATAAATCGAAAGGACAAGTAGGGTTCGTCATATTTCGTATTTTTTTAAGTAGTTCTCTCGTGAGGATCAGTCCTTTTTGTGGTCGGTGTACTTTGTCGGTCTTGCACAGGACAAGAGTATTCCAAATTTACTGTACCCTGTACTTAACCGAATTTACTGTACTGTACCCTGGAATACATTAATAAATTCTATTGAAATTCTATATTTTTATAATTATATATTTTTTTGAATATTAACATACAAAATAAATAATCATATATAAATAGGAAATGAAAAATAATAAATGATGCTAAGTAAATACATATAAGTTTCTTACAGAAAACAGTTTTAAAACACGTAGCGGTCATAAACAGCTTTAACACTCACTCAAAAACCATTAACGACACCACAACCAGATGTTGGGCCGCTTTACCGTAATCTTAATGTAATCTGCTCTTTCCTAATATTTAACACTTTTAAAAACTAAAATTAAAATAATTTTAAGACCAAAATTAACCCTTTACCGCATCATGTGCCATAAATGGAACAAAGCAAACAAAATATTTTATTTAGCGTTTTAACTCAATTTTAGTCCTAATTGCATAGCTGCTCATATCTGGCACATATAAATACTGCGTGCGATATATGCGGTATTGCTTTGATGTTTGGACAACCAGCGCCACGCGGTTTCGAGTTCATTGTTGTCGAATTTCAAGCCACGTGCTCAGTTGTTTTAAGTTTGAGGTTGTTTTTCGTACTGAAAACGATTTGTTCGGCGGGAAAAAAAATATAACTCATTCTATAGTGATATTAGATATATACTGAGGTAAGTACTATACGTTATGATTACTGAAAGTCTCTAAAAAAACCAAAAAGGGATTGTCCCATATGTGGTACACTATGAAGTTATGGATTATCATACGATGCATTGGTGCTTCTTGTAGATATGGATACAAAACTATTTTACGGTAAAATGGGTGCCGTCCGAATACCGGATAGTATTGCCAGTGAAGTATCAGATCTGTCCGCTGAAGACGTCATAAACCAGACGATACTGGCTCCAGATAGTGATGTTGAGGAGCCTAAAAAATTGCGAAACGATGCCGAGGAAATTGTGATTCCTGCAACAACTTCAGATTCCTCTGATGATGATATACCTTTGTCTAAAATACGAAGAAGCAAGACGAAGAAACCTCATAATTGGGTAGAAGGCAATCTAAGGAAATCTGAAATTGAAACAAAATTTACTAGTTCTGAAGATCTACCTTCTTCAGTTACACAATTAGAAACTCCAGTCCAATTTTTCAAGTTTCTCTTTCCTGATAGTCTTATAGAGCATATTACTGAACAGACAAATTTATACTCAGTGCAACAACGTCCGAACAAACCAGCTAAAATAAAAAGTTTCGAAATTGAACAATTTATAGGAATTACTATTTACATGTCAATAATTCAGCTTCCTTCTACAAGACATTAAATAAAACGTTTTTTGCACTTCAATAACAATGATAACATGATTGAAATAGATCAGCCTGGACATGACATATTATTCAAGATCAGACCCGTTCTAAATCAGATTACAGAACAACTACTAATGGTTGCCAAAGAAGAATTCCTTGCTGTGGACGAACAGATTATACCAACACAAGCGCGAAGTCAACTAAAGCAATATAATTCAAAAAACCACGTCATAAGTGGGGCTTCAAAAACTTTGTTTTGAATGGTATTTGGGGATTCAGCTATGACTTTGGTCTATATGCTGGTTCCCAAAGCAATACTGTACCTCCAGGAGCACCAAACCTTACTATGAGCAGCAACGTGGTTGTCAAATTAGCACATTCGATACCAAAACATCAATATTACAAGTTGTTTTTTGAGAATTGGTTCACCAGCATACCCCTTATGATATATTTGACTAACCAAGGTATTCTACCATTAGGAACAGTAAGAATAAATCGTGTTCCAGGAGCTGTAATGCCGACGGAAAAAGAAATGAAGAAGAGAGGCAGAGGTCATATGGTAGAAAAAATAGCCAATATAGACAATGTAGATGTCAGTGTAGTATCCTGGTTTGATAATAAAATCGTTACTACAATGTCAACATATGCTGGAAGTGAACCAAAAGGAGAAAAAAGAAGATATTTCAAACAAGAAAATGCCCATAAAGTGATATCTTGCCCTAACAGTGTCCTAATCTACAACAACTACATGGGAGGCGTAGATCTTCTTGATTCGATGTTATTATTTTACCGCATAAAAATCAGGTCCAAGAAATATTATTTGAGAATATTTTTTCATTTTATTGATATGACTGCCGTGAACTGTTGGTTACTAGCCAGAAGAGCTAAGAAATTTGAAATGTCTCTTTTGGATACCAAACTGGCAATATCAGATGCTCTATGCAAGGCAGGAAAACCAGCTAGACAAAGCAAAGTAAGAAGACCATCAAGTAGTAGTAGCCTTCAACAAATGTACGAAAATAAACGAAAAAAGGGACCGACTAAAGAAATACCCCAAGTAGATATCCGCAAAGATGGGTTTGACCATTTTCCCTACTGGGATGAAAGAAATAGGTCAAGATGCATATATCCAGACTGTACAGGAAAAACATATATAATTTGCACAAAATGCACAATACCGTTGTGTCTTAATAAAGAAAGAAACTGTTATTCACGGTTTCATACCGAATAAAGTTTATTGTACCCTGAAAATACTGAAATAGTTTTACTCTAATTATACTTGCATACCCTAATAAATGTGACCATTTACAACTGTAATATTTTGTTGTTGCATGATGTTCCATATTTGGCACAATTTTTTATTTTTTTTAATGAAGTTATTTTGCAAGCTATATTTTTTTATTATTTTTACGTGAAAATAGAATTAAAGTTTTCATCTAATAAATTTTTTGGATAAAAAACAAAAATTCATGCGGTAAAGGGTTAAAATAAAATTGTTGGATCTTAACAACAGCCGTGATTTGCTTAACAATTTAAAATAAATCAAAAGCTAAAAACGAACTCGCGATGCATGTTGCTTTTAAATGTATAAGGTAATTTAAGTATGAAAAAAATATAAAAAGTAGGTTTTGCCACGGTACCCCTGTGACCCTTCCTCGGAACCCTAGTGTCCGCGGACCGCATTTTGAGAATCGCTATACTAGGCTGTGACATTATCCTCATTTCCCAAAAATAATTTTTCAAAAATTCCAAATAATAAAAGCACAGCGATTATTTAAAATAGCGCATCCTGGGTAGTATGTATGCATTTTACTCAAAAATAGTAAAAGGGTATTAAATCTTGACTTTTCTCAATTTTTCTTTCAAATATCACTAGAGAATGGATCCATCAACAACCTAAAATATTCTCACATATTCCTAAAAAACTATTTACCGAGACCGCAACATAAAATGCATCGCTACTATGCGCACCTTTTTATTGTCAGAACGACAACCATTTCTTCGACAGACCGACCAAATGCAATAAAAAAAAATTCACTTTCGATTAAAATCTTTTGATCCTTATAGGAAATGAAATATTGTAACATTCCATAAAGTTATTTCAAAAAAGATGTTTCAAAAATAATTGCCGTTCACACTATATGCATACGCACAAGGGCGACAAAATGCAGTAAAATCTAAATTTTCTCAAGTGTTATTTTATTTCCTAATGGGAGATAAATTAATCAATTTATCTAAAGAGACAATTCCAAAAATTCCCCAAAGGATTTCATGTGCGACCGCGTCGGCCGGAATTTTTTTTTATTGCATTTGGTCGGTCTGTCGAAGAAATGGTTGTCGTTGGCTGACAATAAAAAGGTGCAGCATAGTAGCCATGCATTTTATTTTGCGGTCTCGGTAAATAGTTTTTAGGAACATGTGAGAATATTTTAGGTTGTTGGTGGATCCATTCTCTAGTCCTAGTCTAACGGAAAGTTGCGCCAACTTTCCATCGGCAACTATTTTTCACGATATCTTATTATACGTTCATAATCTTGGCAGGATTTTATTGCCAGGACGACAAAACTTAGTAAGTTCATTTTTAACAAACTGTGTATTTTTTTCCGGAGAATAAAAATTTGTTTCATTGTCAATACTTGCATTATCGGTTTATGTACAGGATTCTATTTTCATATAAGAATTAGAATGAAAAACTTGAGGTTCACCGTTTACAAAATGCTGTAAAATTTTCCATTTTTTTTTTTTAAATAAGAACAAATTACTATTATAGGAATCTCTAGGAATTATAGGAAATATTATAGGAATCAAATCCATGTAATTGTATTGTTGCTCTGTGTATAACGCTACTTTTAATATCTATTTTACATATATCAATAATTATTTATCAATATCATATAGTCATATAGTGAAATCCGTCAAATTATGTAAAACCGTGTTATTACATGATCTGCTGACAGTTCGTGTACTCTATTTGAAATACTCGATATGACTAGCTAGTTCGTGAAACAATCAAATATATTTCTTTATTTATCTCTTTATTAATAGGTCTGATAATTAAGACACGTAGCTTTATACTATCAGATGACAGGACTTAGGCATTTCTTGAAATGTCTAATTGGAAAGTAGGTAAGTAAGATAGTGTCTTCCCAGTTAAACAAGTCCTCATAAAAATGGCGATTTTATGAGCTACACGAATTAGATGAACTACACGAACTGCCGACGGATAATGCATTGGCTCAGTTTTACACAATCTGACTGATTTCACTATATGACTGCGACATATAAAAAATAACTGCAAACAATATTATATTATAAGATCGGTATTTCTTATAAAAGTAACTAAAAGCAATACTATAGATTAATAATTACGTAGTAATTAAGTAAAACTAAAAGAAATAAATTATAAAACTATTAGGTACTTACAAAATATCAAAACACATGTACGCACACTTTAGCAAAAGGAAACAGGAAGATTAAAACCAAATATGGAAAGATTGTTGTCTTTTTAAATGTTCAGTAAATTATTTCTAAGAAACGTCCATTAATGTTCAAATAATAATTGTTTTTTTAAATCAATGATGTAACTATTTGTATGCATGTTCTGAAAACCTGAGAAATTTTTAAAATATACCTATTTAAAGAAAGAAACTATATTGTGCCGAATTCATCTCAATAAAAATACCAACATAATCAAATATATTTTACATTTAAAATTTTGTAAAAGAAGATATAACTACCCCAGCAAAAAAACTAAGTAAAGTCTGGGCGGCCCCATTCCAGACAAAATATTTGGACAAATATGCACACACTTCTAACAAGACCCTACAAATGTTAAATCCACGAAATTCTATCTAGAAACAATCACAAAACGAAGAATAGGGGCTACGGTTAGGGTAAATCTCGCCGGGTCGCGGATTTCTATATTTGTGAATGTCAATTATTTTTCTAAAATTTTTAAAATGGTCTTATAGATAGTTTAATAGATTCATCCCCTATTAGGAAATTAAATCAAAAGCGAGAAAATTCTTCTGCATTTTGTCGTCCATCAAGCAATAAATTCACCACAAGCGTGTGCATTTTAACTTGTGAAAGTCAATTACTTTTGCGATTTTTTTGAAATAGCTTTATAGATAGTTTAATTGAAGCATCTCCTATTAAAAAACTAAACCAAAGACAAATAATATGAAATTTTAATGCATTTTGTTACCTCAGCAATAAAATCCGCACAATTGTGAGCAAATTAACTTAGTTTGAAAGTCAATTATTCTTGCGATTTTTTCTTAATGGCTTTATAGATAATTTAATTAAATCATCCCCTATTAGCAAATTAACTCGGAAGTGAGAAAATTTTAATTTTACTGCATTTTGACGCCCGAGCAATACAATCCCTACACAATTAGTGTGAAAGTCAATTACTTTAGTTTAGTTGAGTTTATTCTGAAACGACCTTATAGATAGTTGAATTGATTCCTCCCCTACCAGGAAATAAAATTAAAGGTGAGAAAAGCTAAATTTTACTGTGTTAAGACCAAACAATTTTATTTTATTTTTATTTTGAAAACTATTTTCTTTGTTAAGTGTATTATAAAGTAGGTAAATAATAATTGCATCAAGATTATGTTAAACCGACCAGTAGGTTCCCAACATCTGGTCGGTAGGGTAGTAGATATTTGTTGAATGCGTTTGGAGTTTGTTTATGGCCGCTACGCATCTGAAAGACCATTTGTAATCACTAATTCTTTGTAAATACGCTTCGGCGGATGTTTACGATCGCTAATGGTTTTTGGATGCTTGGTGGTTGTGAAGAATTGAAAATACAATGTAATGTTTATGTTTAAGGTTTATTAGAATAAATATTTAAATTTTGGGTAGTTTTAAGATTAGCCATAGAAATTAAAATTGGAATTCTTCTTGATTCAGTGGGGGCAGACAAATGGGAGGTGGGATTGAGTTTTCCTGGTTTTATTAATATTTAATCACACCCAGTTCAATTGTTACCCTCTTGCCACAAACGCACCGAGAAGATTCCAAACTCCGACAGTGCACGTCGTCACAAGTGCTTAAAATAGAGTTAAATAATAAATACATATTGATCGAGGCGTGCAAGTTTTATTTGCCCAAACATATAATTTCCAGTGCCGATCAAATCCATTCACAACCCTGAATTAACAGCCTTAGGTTTGATCACGCGAACGTTTGTCCAAAGTCAGACAACCACCGCGACTCAACATTTGGTCCTTCGAACCGGATAGGATATGCAAGAAAGGCTAGATGCACTCAGCAACGCAATCGAACGCGTTTGGAGGATCGAACCGATAAATGATGATCATTCTACGAGATCGCAACAAGAAGCCGAAGGTGGCGCTGAAAGTCAGTTCGAAATCAACAAGAAAAGTGATATTGAACTCCTCAAGCTCCGAAGGTTCTTGGAAGATGTCCACATCGAGTCCGATGAAACCCGCCTCTCCCAGGAAAACATCGAACTCATCAAAGAGGTCCAAGACATCAAGGTAAATCTTGGGAACGCCGTCTATCTTAAGTCTCAAATGGCCGGACAATTGAAGGATGGCCGTCGCCGCACCGAAGAAGATGAGAGAAGGCGTTCGATCCTTGAAACCAGCCTTCATCAGATCGAGATCGACCTTGAGTCCGTCCGCGAACCTCGAGCGCCAGCTCGACAAGTCCAAATACGAGACCGAGGTCTTGGCCCACGCCGAGTTAGTCGAGGATATCCGCCTCAAGTACACCATCAGGATCACCGAACAGGAGGAACACATCGAGAGTATTAAAACAACGTGTTTCTTTAGTGGCTAACTATCAAAAATCTAAACTTTATTCTCTTCATACGTCATACATATATGTTATATAGGGATACCACATAAAATAGTACCCCAAGAGAACAACAGATGTCTCTAGGATGTTTATTTGATGTTAGAGCTGGTAAATAATATTTGTAACACCCCAACTACAGCAAATAAACAAAAAAAAATTAAATATCTATTTCTATCTCACTAACCCCCAGACCCTTAATACATTTGTTGTGCCTGACAGGGTTTAAAGCCTTAGTAAGAACATCAGCTGGCATATCATCTGTTGGCAAATATTCTAAATTAATGATTTTATTACTAACTGCATCTTTTATGAAATGATATCTAATATCAATGTGCTTACTTTTTCTGTTACACACATAATTTGCCACCAACTTCTGTGCATTCTGGCTGTCATTATATAATAATACAGTAAATAGATTACCAGTAAATTCACATAATAAAGATCTCAAATATATAGCTTCCTTACATGCCTCAGCTATAGGCATATATTCTGATTCCATACTTGAAAATGCTACAGTTCTCTGTTTCCTACTCTCCCAGGAAATAGCTGAGACGGACATTACAAAACAATAGCCTGTATTTTATTTACGATCTAAAGTATTACTTGCCCAATCGGCATCAACATATCCAATAAGTCCAACAGGTTCAGCTGTTTCCTTAACATACTTTAAATAAAGGTTTTTAGTTCTTTTTGGATACCTAAGTATTCTTTTTGCATAATTCCAATGAACTTTTGTGTGACACTTATTGAATTGACTAAGAAAACTGATACTATAAGATATATCAGGTCTTGTAGGAACTGACAAATACATTAAGGTTCTAATCAATTGTTTATATGGAGTTTCTTGATCACAATATTCAGACTTATTAACATCTAATTTACATTCCATTGGAGTGCTAGCAACTTTACAATTTAACATAGTAAATTTCTCCAATAGTTGAATTATATACTGTTCCTGATCTAAAGTAATAACATTCAGCTCTTTTCAATTTTAACTCTCATTCCCAAGCATTGTTGAACCTGACCCAAATTCTTAATCCTAAACTTAGAACTCAATACAGAAATTAACTTGTCAGTCTCTTCTTGATTATTTGAATAAATAAAAAAATCATTAACATACAAGGCGATAACAATTTTTACCTCATTATTTATTTTTGTAAAAACACATGGCTCTATATCACTCTTTTTGAAGTCTTGGTCACCCAAACGTTGCTCTACTCTCTCATACCAAGATCTAGAAGATTGCTTTAAACCATAAATTGCTTTCTTCAATTTAACAATTACCTTATTCTTATTTTAATCACAATCAATATCTGGTTGAACCATATAAATGTCCTCTTTAAGAAATCCGTTTAAAAAAGCTGTCCTGACATCTAAATGTGTGACATTTAAATTTAACTGGACAGACAGTGCAAACAATAATTTCAATGTAGAATGTCTGACAACAGGTGAAAACGTCTCTTCATAATCAATACCAGGCCTCTGGGTAAAATCTTTAGCCACCAGACGTTCTCTGTAACGTACACTGTTATTCACTTTCTTTTTAAAAATCCACTTGCACTGTACTAAAGTTTTATCAGAAGGTAATTCGTGCACTGTAACCCACGCATTATTTTCTTCAAATGCCTGCAGCTCGTCCTTCATTGCCTTTATCCAATTGTCTCTATCTGGGCTATCAAGAGCTTCTTTGACACTGACTGGATCACTTGTGACATCTGCTTCTGACGTTGCACATAGGTTTGAATATCCATAACGCTCTGGCTGCTTCCTAATTCTTTTCAAGACTGCTGGTGGTTCTGGTTCCTTATCTGTTTCTTCAGATTGCTGTAACGCAAAATCCAGGTCGGTCATTGCGTTAAGATATTCTGATTCTGAAGGCGAACTTGTATCCACCAAGGGACTCAAAATGGGTTCATCTTTTATTTCTTTTGCATCATGACCATCTGACATTTCTGGTTCAATATCCATAACTGAAACTGACACAACTGCTTCATTTGTGCAGTTTCTTTCTATATTCTCATGGATAATTACATCTCTACTAATTAAAACACTTTTCTTGATCGGATCATAAACACGGTAGCCTTTCACGTTCTCAGAAAAAACAACTAAAATATGTTTCCTCGACTTATTGTCCCACTTAAGCCGTTTCTGTTTTGGCACGTGTACCATCACCTGGCTGCCAAATATGCGGACATGACTTAAATCTGTTTTTTTATTTGTCCAGAGTTCATATGGAGTTTTATTATCTAATCCTGATGCAACAGATCTATTCCTAAGATAGACAGCACTGTTTGTCGCCTCTGCCCAAAACTTCTTATCTAAACCTGCATCAAATAATAAACAACGAGCTCTTTCAGCAATTTTTCGATTAATCCTTTCACTCATACCGGTTTGTTCTGGAGTATAAACATTAGTTTTTTGGTGAACAATACCTGCGTCTTTCAAATAACTTTCAAAATCATTACTACAAAACTCTAAGCCATTTTCTGTCCTTAATATTTTAATTTTTTGTTGTTGCTGATTTTCTACCATACTTTTAAACTCCTTGAAGTATTTAAAAACTTCACTTTTGGTTTTAAGAAAATAAACAAAGGCCATACGAGTAGTCATCAACAAAAATTAGGAAATACCTGGACCCACCGATTGAAGTAGACTCCATTGGTCCGCAAACATCAGCATGGATTACATTCAGTGACTCCTTGTACCAGTGTGACCAAATGGCAAGCGCGACTGCTTCCCCTCACAACACACTGTACATGTATTTTTGTTGATCATTGACTTATCTGTGTATGCTATTCCTGTGACTGCTCCACTCTCCATTTTATTCTGGTCGTTTATATTTAAATGGCCCAATCTCCTATGCCACATTTCACTGCTAACTCTTGAAGAAGATGTAAACATTGTTTACGTTGCATGACCATCTTATAAACACCATCTTCTTGGTTTGCTACAGCCACTAAACAGTTTTCTCTATTGTAAACATAGCAGCACTTTTCCTTAAACTCCATATTGTTTCCATTCTTGATAAGTTGACTAACGGAAATCAAGTTAGTTGTGAGGTTAGGAACACACAAAACATCTTTCAAAGTAACCTCATACTTGCAACTTGGAGTGACCGTTATGATATCCACATCACCTGAACACAACACTGGCATAACATTTTGATTTTCTGCTAAAATTTCCTTAATACTCGGTGAATATGATGTATTTTGTAACATGTTTACATCTGTCGTCATGTGAGCACTTGCGCCGCTATCCAAATAAAAGTCCTGTTTACTATAGTTTCCACTCAAGAAAACGGCAGAAAAAAAATTAGTTTTCTTCACTTTCTCCTGATCACTTTGCTTACACTGAGATTTATAATGCCCAAATTGTTTGCAACGATAGCATTTTACGTTTGTTTTCTTCGACGAACCTGACATAGACCAACTGCGGCTGTCATTATTTCTGTCGTTCTTAGCACTGTCGCCAACCTTAGTTTGGCGATGGTTCTGCTCTCTGCTCCAAAAAGCGTTTCCTGGCTCGGAATCATTATTTATCATCATTTATCTTTTTTATCTTTTTTATTTATCATCATTTCCATTCATTACCAACTAGATTAATTAATTTTGTCTTCACTACATCCGTAATGGCTATTCCCGAATGTTTTATAGCCATTCTCATAGGGAAGTATTTTTCAGGTAAACCTGCCAGCATTAAGCTCCCAATCCACTCGTCATTCACTGAGAAACCTGTTCCTGGTAATATCTGAGCTGTTTCTATGATTTGAGTAACGTAGTTTGTCATCGAATCTCAGTTGTCGAGACGAATCGATATTAGATTCCGCAACAAAGTTATTCTTCGAGAGAAACCAGAATCATCGAACATATTCTGTAATTTCGTCCACAAACTCCTTGTGCTCGATGCATCTTTGATGTGAACAAATAGTGAAGACTCAATCGTTAAAATTAATTTGGCTTTCGCTTTTGCATCTTCTGTGGCTGCTTCTTGAAGACCCTCCTGCTTTATAAAATTAGCTGTGCCGTCCAAAACTAGCAGATTCTCCACGGCAAACGCCCACTCATGATAATTCTCGCGCCCCTTTAACTTTGGCACGTTATTCAAGAATGCGTTAGAAGCCAATGCTATTAATTTAACACTGTTTTTAAAACACACCACCTGCACTTAAGCTAGCTAAAACTTAAGAATGAGCATGCCTGGGCCCATAACCTATTAAAACAACGTGTTTCTTTAGTGGCTAACTATCAAAAACAGGGAAATACAGGGATACCACCTAAAATAGTACCCCAAGACAACAACAGATGTCCCTAGGATGTTTATTTGATGTTAGGGCTGGTAAATTATATTTATAACAGAGAGCTTGCTGGTCAGGATCAACAGCTTGGAGAAGCAGACGTCTCGTCTCCAGTCCGAGGTCGAGGTGCTCATTATCGACTTCGAAAGGCCAACGCCACCGCCAGGGACTTGCAGAAGCGCGTCGAACAACTGGAAAGGATCAATCTGGACTTGAAGACACGTTTGGACGAAACTTTGGCCATCTACGAGCAAGAACAACGCGATCTCCGCAATAAGCAACAAGAAATCCAACGTCTCAACCACGAGCTCCAGGGACGCTCCTGCCCGTGACAATGATGATCTTCATGACGCCCGCAACACCATCACCGAGTACACTCGCCGCATGCACGAGATGGAAATCGAGCTTCGTCGCCTTGAGAATGAACGCGAAGAGCTCACCCCCGCCTACAAGGAAGCCGAAGCCGGTCGCAAGGCTGAGGAACAACGCAGCCAACGTTTGTCTTCCGATTGGAACAGTTTTCGCCATGAAGCCGAGAACCGTCTCCATGAGAAGGACGAAGAAATCGAAGCAATCCGTAGGGCTACCAAAATTGAGATTGAGCAGTTGAACGCCCGCGTGGTCGAGGCTGAGACCATATTGAAGACTGAGGTGACCCATATCAAGAAGAAGTCGCAGATCCAAATCACCGATTTGGAAATGTCCCTCGACTCTGCCAACAAGATCAACATCGACCTCCAGAAGACCATCAAGAAACAATCCTTCCAATTGACCGAAATCACTGCCCACTACGACGATGTCCAGCGCCAGTTGCAAGTTACCATGGACCAATTGAGCGTGTTCCAAAAACGCGTCCAAGCTGAAATCAAACATACTGCTTGGATCCTGCACGAAGAACAAGAACGCGTCGTCAAGGTCGAAGCCCTCAAGAAGTCGCTCGAGATCGAAGTAAAGAACTTGTCTGTCCGTCTCGAGGAGGTCGAGGCCAACGCCATCGTCGGCGGCAAGCGGATTATCAGCAAGCTGTAGGCGCGCATCCGCGACATGGAATGCGAACTAGACGAGGAGAAGAGGCGCCACACGGAAAACATCAAGATCTTGTGCAAAAAGGAACTGCACCAAAGGTATGTTCCCTTCCAATGGCATAGTTCAGGAATAGTAGATACTCATTATGCAAGCTCTGTTATAGCTATAATTGAAAGTCGAGACTTTCAAGGCGGGAAGTATGTTAAGACCAAACACTTTTATTTTATTTTTATTTTAAAAACTATTTTCTTTGTTAAGTGTATTCTAAAGTAGGTAGATAATAATTGTATCAAGATTATCTTAAACCGACCAGTAGATTTCCAACATCTGGTCGGTAGGGTAGTATATATTTGTTGAATTCGTTTGGAGTTTGTTTATGGCAGCTACGCATCTGAAAGACCATTTGGAAATTTGGAAAGATTGAAAATACTGTGAAGCACTCGGTGGTCAAGTAAAGCTAAAGCTATTGAAACATTGTTTGGGTTCTATTACGATCAGACAAAAGAACTGTATTCATCTCTTTTGGTTGTTTTGCAGACAGTCTCATTAAGTAACGAAGAATTTGACAATAAAACTACATCGACGACATACGAAGCGAGGAGTTTATTAGATTTGTGGACAAAATTTTAAAATATTATTATTATCTTTTATATTTATAAATATATTTTGTCATATTACACTTGCATCAAATTATTTGCAAACAAACGGTTTAAATTTTAGTGAGCATTTAATATTATTGCAAATGCTAAAACACAATTCAAGTCTATGTTTAATGAATACGGAAATGTAGTAAAAGGAGTTGAGGAATTTATTAAATACGCAAACGAAAATTCTGCCGTACTTGATGCCAATATTTTCATTGAAAAACGTATTTCAAAGAAAGAGACGCAGAAGTGCTAAAAAATGGTAGATGAATTATGCAGAAATTAATCAATTCTTGAAAATAACGCATCTAAAAATGTTAGGTTGAAGTATATAAAGATTCTTCTTCTTTCATGTGCCTTGCGCCTCCCTGACGTTGGCGATCACCATGGCAAAAATACAGCGGTATGGCTGTACCGTCCTCCGCCAAGCGAAAAAGTTCACCAGCCCTTATTTTGCCGGTCCATATAAAGATTATAAATCAAATTAATCAAAGTTTAGATAGTAGATTTACTATAATAAGACTTTAGTTATTTTGAGCCAAATATAATTAAACAAATTATAGATTCAAACGGTTCAAATATACTTAACAATGCATTTGATGCTATTTCAAAAATAACAAACATTTCAGTCGGTACAATAAAAGCAGAACTAATAAGCTTTGTTCAAATTTTTTCTAAATTAAAGAAAAAATCGTTTTAAAAATCTTTAATGGATACTAAATCAGTCTCTGATATATCATCAATTATTTCAGATAATCAATCAAATCTACGAGAAGAAAATAAAGTTCTTCCTCATAATGAAAAAAATAGTTGCAATGGATGCATGCATTATGTCTTAATAATTTTGAATGAACACAACATGCATTCTATGGCATACAGCAATTTATATATTGCTTACAAGTATTTGCTAACGTTATCCTGCACACAAGCTACGTGTGAACGTGCTTTTTCAAAATTAAAAATTATTAAAAATAGGTTAAGGCCCTTATTAAACAAGATTTATTAGAAGCTTTTATGATAATAATTATGGAACAAGACGTAGTTAATGAGTTAGACCATTCCGAAATAATAGATCAGTTTGCTAATCAGAGCCAATTTCTAAAATCTAAGTTATTGTTCTAAATATTACATTCTACTTGTTCATTTTTTTAATACCTACCTATTTGATTATTTGAAAAATATTATATTTTTTTGTTATGTTATTGTAATGATTATAAGTTTCTAATTATATCGTTAATAGTCTTATAAGCGCATGCCTTAATATTTACAAATAGTTTTATGTATTTGTTAAAAGAACTTTTAATATAAATATATTATTAAATAAAACTTTTTTTTAATATAAAATATTGGCCGTCTTGAAATTTTTTTATGGGGCTTGAATTTGCTAAATTTAATTTCAGTTCTATAAAATCGTAACTTTGACGTACTTGCATATATCTAGTGAGTTCGATCATCTAGTGCAGTGTTTCCCAAAGTGTGGTACACGTGCCCCAAGGGGTTAGTGATGGGTACGTGAAAGGGGTACAAAAATATTTTCAAAATTTTGTGTATCTGTGCCAAACCAAATATAAAAAGCAAAATAACAATTTTTATTCAATTGTGCATTATTAAGTCATGTTTAAATTATTGAATAAGGATCAATATAACAGTGGTTTGTTTATTCACTACTGAACTTAAAATTTTGTTTCACTAGTGAATTAAAAGTATAAATGGCAACGCAGCAAAATGACTCACTTACGGGCTCCGTAAATAAAACTCTAAATGTTGACTACGCAGACGTTTTTTCTTGATCGCCAATCACAAAACTTATTAGGTATTTATTTGTATAAATCTCTTGACTTCTGCGAGATGAATCTTTCCGCAATTACGTCACCATCTAACAATTAGTCTTCGGATCTATCCATTTACGATTAATAAAACACACATTAATTATACACAATACTCTAAACAAAATCTTGACGTACGAATCAACAATTTTATCGTTGCCATGACAACAGCACAATCACGGCCAGACTGCTTTTTGTAAAAAAAACAAATAAAATGGAAATGTTCTTTGAATTTAACTTATTGTTAAATCAAAAGCAAGATTGAATAAAAGTTTGTATCGCACTCGCGGATATAATTAAGGTTTAACTCGCGAATTTAACCGAACTCGCAAAACAATCCGCTCGTTAAACCTTAATTTTATCCGCTTGTATAATAAATAACTATTAAATTGCATAAAAAAGAATGCATAAAAATATTGCTTATTTTTGAATGTTTGGATCAATAAACATATATATTGCAAAATATGTGTCAATTCCTATGAATTAGTTGCGAATCTGCGACAGTTAAATCATCCTTGACAGTTAATTAACAAATTACAAATCGAAACTAACTTTTTATAAATTCTATTTTTAAATAATTCTGGCTCTTTTTTTATAATTTTTTAATAACAAATATTTTAGTAACTGCTGACAATAAAATGATTTGAAGACTGTTTTTATGCATTTAAAGAAAAGCAGAAACTCTCTTAAACAGAATTCTTATAAACAACGACATTTTTCCTACAATTTATGATAAAAACGGGATTTTATCTTTTGAACCCCAATCTGGAGACTGTATATTACTTAAAAAATATTAATACAGTTTTTGTTTTGAATGGTATTTTTAGGGTTCCGTAACGAAAACGGAACCCTTATAGGATCACTTTGTTGTCCGTCTGTCTGTCTGTCTGTCCGTCTGTCCGTCCGTCCGTCCGTCCGTCTGTCTGTCTGTCAAGCCAATTTTTCTCAGGAACGCTTAGAGGTAACAAGTTGAAATTTGTATCAAATACTCGGGTCTGCGGTCTCTTTCAGCTGTGAAAAAATCAAACTTGTAAGTCAACGCGATCAAAAGATATGACCGTTTATGTCGCATATTTGTCGATTTCACAAGGGAATCAAAACCTATAGGGTACTTCCCGTTGACCTAGAATCATTAAATTTGGCAAGAAGCGATGTCTTACAACACATGTAAATGGAAAAATCTGAAAACCGTAAATATGTAGTTTAATTACAAGAAAAATGCGAATTTACTTTTAGAAACTTATGAAAATGCACTAATGTGTTGCTTGGTATTGTCAGGCACCAGAAGCATATGGGTTGCATACAGTTAGTTCCTCCTCGGTTATGTCCTCCTTGGTTAGGTCCCGTCGAGGAGTCATTTTCAACCAGGGAGGCACTAACCGTCCTGGCAGCTCATCCTGAAGGAATGCAAAATACCTGGGGTGGCGCAAACTGAAAAGCCAAGTGGAAACGTTAATAATACGATATACAATGCGGTACTATTCATTCCTTTTTCAGTCACCACTTACAAATCTGGTTCAGATTTAAAACTTAAGCAAGTAATCAAATAACTTTCATTTCTAATTTTAGTGACACTGCTAGGAACTAACCACAATAAAATTGCAGCTACATTATAATAATTGTAGTATACGTTTTGGATACACACCCTGGTAGATGTTATGCTTAAATCAGCACAATACTGGACATACACGGAGAACATGACAAGAGAGATTATTACACAAAAAGAACGAACAACGGCGGATGCAGAGGCAAAATTGAGCAGTAAAAACAAATTTCCAGAACCCCTAAACACTCGTAGTGAATGGATGTATGGTAAAAAAATATAGGGTAGAATTCCATCGTACGACAGCGACATCTTGAGGTTATGCTTGCAGCGGTACTAAGATGGTCGTGATTTCAGGAGGGCCACTTGTCAAGTTAACTGAATGTGCTTGCTACGTCCTCCACAAAAAAAGATACCTTTGTACGGAACCCTCGGTGCGCGAGTCACAACTCGTTCTTGGCCGGTTTTTTAGCACGGGGTACCAGGTGTTAAAACTCATTTGATGGGGGTAGGCATTGAACGAAAGTTTGGGGAACACTGATCTAGTGATACACGAAAGAAAATTTGATAAAAGTTAATATTAGTCGTTCTGGCAATAAAAGGGTGCTGCATATTGGAAGTACATTTTGTTTCGGTCTGGGTAAATAGCTTTTGGAATATTCAAAGATATTTTGTTTTTTGGTGGGCAGATTCATTCTCTAGTGATGAAAAAGATGATGTAAAAGAAAAATTGAGAAAAGTTAAGATTTACTACCCTTTTACTGCTTTTTGAATAAAATGAATTTTTGAAAAATTCTTTTTGGGAAATGAGGAATGATTTGTTTTTTTGAGGAATTATTATTTTTGTTTTAAAACATACCCTAGTACAGCGCTGTCCAACTGGCGGCCCGCGGGCCGGATGCGGCCTGGAAGCTTTTTTTACGGCCCGCGAGTTGTAGTAAACTTTACATAAAACTTTAAATAAATATCTGTATACATTTAAAATATAAAATTAAAAAAATATATGAGATTTTTTAAATAATAGTTATAATTCAACAGTCTTCAACAAGAATTACAAATATGCTAATGATGAATAAATATGGTTGTTTTATGGTCATTCCATAAAACTAATCCACGCTTTATGCAAGTGTATCTGTTTGCGCTCTCTCTACCACCACCAAGTCGTCCCGCTATTGTAACTGACGGCGCCAGAGCTATGACCTGCAGGACTCTGACAAAAAGAAGGAATAAATTGTCCAATGTTCCATTGTATTGTGCATCAGGAGGCATTATGTGGTCTTTCACTTAAACTAAAAGACGTAATGGACAAGATTTGCAAAATAACAAATTTAATTCGTGGCGGAAATCGTTCTTTCACACATCGAAAGATAAAACTTTTTTGGAAGATTCTGAAAAAACTGTAAGCTGAGTATGGTGATTTGCTTTTACATAGTAATATTCGCTGGTGAAGTACGGGAAAATGCCTGAAGAGATTTTTTACACTTCGAAAAGAAATTCTTCTTTTTTTAACGGAAGTTGGCATCGATGAAGATTTGACAGCAATTTAGGTGATAAAAATTTTCTTTGTTGACTTGCTTTCCTAACAGACATTACAAATTATTTAAATATTTTGAATAAATGCTTGCAAGGAAAAGATCAAGATGTGCGTTGTATTTATAAACTTGTCACAGGATTCTGAAATAAATTAAAATTGTAGAAGTTAAATTTGCAGGAAAATAATGTAGTTCATTTTAAATGTTGCAAAGGGATGTATGAAGAAATTAAGGCTTGTAACAGAAGTGAATTTTGACATTTTTTTACCTAAATTAGATATGCTTATTGAGGATTTTAATAGAAGATTTTCAATTTCATGATTTAAAGATGAGTATTGATATATTCCGTGATCCATTCAATATGGAATACCTCCGTGGAACCTAAATATGAAATGGAATTATGCGACTTTCAGGCTGACCTATTCATTGCATCTAGTGCACCTGAAGCACCTGGAATACAAGTGTTCAAACATTTGGATAAAGTAAAATATCAAAAAATGGATAAATGGATTTTGCACTTCAAATTATTTCTATGTTCAAAAGTACATATATCTGCGAGCTTGCATACTATGACATGAAATATATAAACTCAAAATATAGAAACAGCTTGAAAGACCCCACTCTTGAAAATATAATTAGAGTTGCCACAACAAATATTGATATGGACATAAAAGAAATTGTTGCTCAACAACCATGGCCAGAATGCTCCCATTAAATAGCTTAGGCTTGATAACATTCTAATTTTATTGTGTTTTTATTATTTCTTGTTATGTATTATTTTTTAGAATAATATTGTTTTGACCGGTACTATGTGATATTTCATTTTAACAAGAAATATAACGCAATATTTATTATATGCAAAATTATAAACCTTAATGTCGAAAAAATTGTTATTGTTATCTTTGACTTTATTTTTTTCGTATAAATAAAATAACTTTTGAGTTGATGAACTGACTTTTCTTTTCGGCCCGCGAAATATTTGCTAAAGGAAAAATGGCCCGCTGACTAATTGTAAGACAAGTTGGACAGCGCTGCCCTAGTATATCGTGGAAATTATTTAGGAAATGTTTGCGTTTGGTAATCGGGGCAAGTGCTTAAATCACTAATAAGCGTAATTTAAGGTAAATACATCAATTTCTGATCACATAGGTTAAGAGACAGCTTACTATGCAACGGTCCTTTGAAGAATATTTTGAAAAATATTTATTATCAACGAAGCTATAGCCTATTCAAACAAAAATTTTAAGCAAAATTGCTATTGCTGGAAGTTATTGCCAGTTTCACATGGGTTAACATTTTCACTAAAATGCCCTTTCTATACTTTTTTATTTCAAATTTTAAAAAACTATATTTCTCAATAGTATGTGAAAAACAATATATAAATTTAAAAAAATGTCATACATTTGTTTTAAAAATGTGTCTGTATTGACATGCAAAAATCATTAGAGTTTTTATTGCCATCAAGTAAATAATGTAATGTAACAATAATAGGATCAAATTTTGAACTGGAAATTTTAGTATTATTAATTATTTTATTGATTTAATTTAAACACTATATTATCAACGAGTAGAAAATTGGCTAAAATTTATTGCCTTAAAAATAAATTTTGAATACAATTAAAATGGGAATTTGACATCTTGGATTTAAGTTATTTATTCTAATATTTAAATTAAATAATAATTTAATAACAATTTTCAAGTTTTTAAAAATTTTGCATATTTATTATGTAAAGATTTTTTATTTTATAATCTTGAGAATATCATTGTCAATGAGTCAATTTAATATTTTGCACAATTTTATATTTGTAAAGAAAATTTAAATTAAATTAATATATTCTTTTAACTCTGAATAATGCAGAAGCTAAAGTTTTATATAGTTTTGTATATATATTTAAATATAACTTAAATTAAACTTAAAAATAACTATAAATTAAATAACTTAAATATAACTATAAATTTCAATTATTATTATTAATTATTAATATATACAGTCGATTTCGATTATTAGTTATTTCTTTTTTCAAAAATACATTTGCGTTGTATTTAATTAAATAAACCCAACCACTTCCCAATCGGATCCCTTCAAGCGGTGAAGATCAAAAATTCTAAATCCTCCCCCACTCTTCCAAAATAGTAAGTTTTAAAGCGTGCTGAATACGAACTCATTCGCATTCACAGTTTACAGTTGTGTAGTATAGTTAATCAATCATAGACTAATTAATGCAATTTTTAAATAATTCTGAAATAAAACCGGAACATTTCATTACCGTCGAGATGTCCAAGGATAATAGAAGAATTTTTGTTGGAGGAATTCCAGATACGAAGAAAAAAGATTTTTGGAAAGAAGAATTTTGAACGAGTTACAACGTTGTGGAAAGTCCGGTATAATTGACGTAATTATGTATAGATCATATATTGATCGGAATAGAAATCGGGGATATGTTTTCGTTGAATTTCAAACACAGCAGGAAGCTGCATGGGTACGACGGAATTTCCGAAATTTGATTCTCTTTGAACAAAGGGTTCAAATTGACTGGTCTACACCAGGGGTCTCCAAACTTTCCAGCCTTAGGGCCATACTGTTTACTCCAGTAAGTTCCGAGAGCCAAAACCATATTATCGTTGTTGCCGGTGGTAAAAAGTAAAATAGTCCACTGATGAAAAAAAAAGTCCGAAAAAGTACGCAACGTTTAAAAAAGGCTGCAAATCGGACTAAAGTCCGCAAAACGGCAACACTGCATATTATTAATTTTCCTGTCATTATCTGTAATTTCTAGATTAGTCGTAGAGTACGAGCCATGAGGAATAACGTGACACGACATCTGGTGGACACAAGCGGCAATAGGTAGTACCTTCGATCGCTAACAGATGGCGCTAATAGCACGTACACAATAATCTCGTTGGTTCGAGAAAGTTCTGGTGTCTTCCACTCACTTCTAGATGGCAGTAATTGGAATATATAAGAAGGCTAGTGGCGCAACCACAAGTCAGTTCCTATGACACTGTTGTGAAATAAAATAGTGCGTACCTCCTTAAAACGTGTTTGTGCGTGTTTAAGTTTAAGACATCTTTGTAACAGTATTTTGATTTGAATTGTTGCTTTTGTTTGTGATTTATTAGTATGGTAAAGAAGCGAAAAATTGATAGTGAATGCAGAAAATTCAAAGATCAGTGGAACATTCAGTATTTCGTAATTGAGTCCAGTAACAAGGCGCTATGTTTGATTTGCAATGAAAGCATAGCCGTTCTCAAGGAATATAACATTAAACGTCATTATGAAACAAAACATTTTCAAAATTACTCAAAATATACAGGAAGTTTGCGGACAGAAAAATTCGAAGCTATGAAGCGCGGATTGAAATCGCAGCAATCTTCATTCGCAAAACTCAAAACTAAACAAGAGGCTGCAACTCGTGCCAGCTTTCGTGTGGCTCTTGAAATTGCAAAACGTGGAAAATCATTCACCGATGGAGAAATGATCAAAGTATGCATAATTGCAGTAACCGAAGAAATGTGCCCTGAAAAGGTAAATTTATTAAAAACTGTCAGTATGTCAGAAAACACTGTGGCTCGAAGGGTAGAAAACATCGCTGAAAATATAAATTCCTCTCAACTATTCGACAAAAGTGGACATGTTGAGTGGTTTTCTTTGGCCTTGGATGAGTCAACGGATGTGTCAGATACTGCTCAGGTGTTGATTTATATTCGAGGAGTAGATAAAAGCTATGAAGTGAATGAAGAACTTCTTGATATGTATAGTATTCATGGCACAACTACTGGTACAGATATTTTTAAAGGAGTTGAAATGGCCATTAATCAAAAGAACCTTCGATGGAAAAACTTGAAATGTATTACAACTGATGGAGGCAAAAACATGAGTGGGAAAGATAAAGGAGTGGTCGCTCTTGTGGCAAAGGCTGTAGAAAATGACGGTGGTTCAAAACCATTAGTCTTACATTGTATCATTCATCAACAGTCTTTGTGCGGAAAATGTTTGGATATGTCTGAAGTTCTGAAACCAGTCATATCAACTGTTAATTTTATCAGATCTTTTGGGCTGAATCACCGACAATTCCGACAATTTATTGAAGAGATTGGAGAAAATGACTTACCTTATCATACTGCCGTACGTTGGCTTAGTTGTGGGAAAGTCCTTCAGCGCTTTTTTGAACTTCGAGCAGTGATCGAATTTTTTTTGAATGAAAAGCATCGCCCTCTTACTGAATTACAAAACAACGCATGGCTGTGGAAGTTAGCGTTCTATGTTGATTTGACGAAACATGTGAACGAACTGAATTTGAGATTGCAAGGAGAAAACCAGCATCTTCCTGATTAATACACTAATATCAAATCATTCCGGAAGAATTTGATACTGTTTCAATCAAAACTACGAAGTAAATGTTTTTCACATTTTAAAACATGTGAAATATTCAGCCACACCACTGAGACTGAGTTTCCTATCGACTTTGCAATCGAAACTTTGAGTGCTTTGAAAATAAATTTTGATACTCGTTTCTCGGACTTTGATGCCATTGCGAATCAAATTAAGATTTTTCAGAATCCTTTTGATACTGACATTGAAACCCTAGCCCCGGAACTTCAAATGGAAATGTTTGATCTACAGTGCAGTGATATAATTAAGAACAAATATCAAAACTCATCTTTGTTGGAATTTTATAAGAGTCTTCCACTGACATAATTTGCATAAATTTGCTCGTGGGCTGTTTTCTGTTTTTGATACTACTTATTTGTGTGAGAAGACCTTTTCCAAAATGAAGTACACAAAAAATGTTTACAGATCTAAATTAACTGATGAGCATCTTAAATCTCTTTTAATAATTGGTACAAGTAAAATTAGTCCACAACTACAAACTATTGTCAGTGGAAAATCTCAATTACATAAATCTCATTAGTATTTCAAATGTCATTATGCTTGTTATAAGTTATGTTTTTATTTAAAATGTATAAAATGTTAGTTGGATTCATTTCAATAATTTGTTAGTTATTATATACTGAAGTTAAATTTTTTGCATATTATACATGTCTTTACTCATTACAATTCTGTGTTTCTTTATCCAACTTATCACAAAAACAATAACAATAAGCCTAGAACAATGTTATGAGTAGTTAGCCCATGACCATATCAATGTAGATGTCATATTAATAATTATTCAACATAAAATTAGAATACTTCAGTAAACTAAATTTAATTTGCTATAAATGTTTCTCTTTAATTATGTTCTCTAAAAGGAGTTTTCAAGTATGCTAGCTCTCCGCGGACCGGACAAAATCTGTCCGCGGGCCGGATGTGGCCCCCCGGGCCGTAGTTTGGAGACCCCTGGTCTACACCAATACATAATGTTGAACCCGATGTTATGAACAAGGTATTTTTTATATTTCTTAAATTTTAGTTGCGAAAATTTGATTTTTTTAAGGTGAAGAAATTGTTTTTAAGAAATCTGAGTCTGTATCAAGAAAGGCATGAATTTGCCAATGTAATTATTAATGTGTTGGGTACGAAAACCGTAGTTGAGAAAATTTACAAACATCGTGATTATGCATTTATACATTTTAAAACTAGAAGAGACGCGGAAAGAGGAATTTGCATACTAAAAGGTAAAAGAAAATTTTAATTGAACCAATATATAAATATTAAGAATCGCATTTTTTTAATTTCAGAATATTTTGCTTCTACGGATGTCGAAGATACATGGGCTAAACCGTGGTGGTTTAGCCTCCTCAAAATACAGTATCCTCAGGTACACCATAAGTAAAATGAAATTAAAGCAAATTGCTGCATAGTTGATCGTATTCTTATTCCAAACTAATTATACATATTTTCTATAAAATCTATTTTGTAATTACTTCTTTTAGATCAAATTATATTAATAATTTTAACACAAATGTACCCGCCTGCTCCCCGCCTAGACGATCTACCGAAATTTATAATTCCTACAACATACTTGATCCAAGTCCTGCAGAAAAAGTAAGAGCACTTTAAATTGATAAAAAAATAATGTTTTCTATAAAAAGTTTGTTGTTTATTACAGAGAGATTATGCTACCCTTATGGATATGATCAATTATATAATCCTTTTGGATTCCTAAGGAAGAATTTGAGGGAAGTTTTTTTTATATATTTAGTTTAGTCTATAATTTATAAAGCTTATACCAAAATGAATGTACATAGAAATCTAATTTCTTTATTATTTAAGAAATTTAAGTATTATCCCTAATGTTAGATATATTTATTGTAATTAACATTGATTACTATTAATTTAAGACTTAAAGATAGTAAAAAATAGTAATTTAGTTTATGAATAGGTTGGTTGCGACAGTTACTACGTGGTAATTCATACTTACATTGAATTGAAAAATTCACTGTTTTTACCACACTTATACTATTTAAACTTATTATTCACAGTTATATAAATTTCTACACATATCACGACTTCAATTTCGACGTTTAACGGTCATTTTCAAGTTCAACTTGTGAATTTTTCAATTCAATGTAATTTTGTTTATATAATACGTTTTTTTAAGTTTTATATTATTATTTAGAGCTAATCTTCTTTCGAATAGGCCTACTTTGGACCACGCTTGTTCAACTGTTTGGCTTTGACCTTTGCCCAGTATTGTCGCATCTTCTGCCGGTGTAACTCCTTTCTCTCTTCTGTCCAGGGGGTACCTTTCCTTCGAGTTTTTTCCTGAAATGCACGGACTTCCTTCAGGGTGCGTCTCACAGATTGTCTGTTTTTGAGATCTTTTATTCCCAGTTCTTTAATATCCTTCTCGGTCTCTGTCAACCAAGTGGTACGAAGCTTCTTGTTTTGCCAGAAGGTGAACAGACGGTTGGTTAGTCGGTTTGGAGGCAATCTTGCAAAGTGGCCATAGAAAGCTAACCTTCTTTTCCTTGCGCAGTCAGAGAGCATCTCAATATGTTCGTAGAGCACAGAGTTATGCCGTATTCGGAATTCCCCATCTTCCTTTACCGGGCCTAGGATCTTACTGAGGATTCTCCTCTCTCTGATTTCCAATTTCTCTATTAGACCACTTCGGTTCAAGGAAAGACACTCCATGGCATACAGGGCTTCTGGTCGTAAGACTGATGTGTAGTGCTTAAGTTTCAGGTTGCGTGACAGGCATTTCTTATTGTAAGTGTTCTTAGTCAGCCGATAGGCTAGTTCTAACTTGCTGACTCTCTTAGATGATGATGCTATTTCTGATAAGTTGGGTTCAATCAATTCGCCGAGATACTTAAATTTCTCAGTCCTCTTGATGTTTCCCTGTTCTAATCTCTCTGTTTGCTTCTCTGAAGTTGGTGAAGAATTCTGTTTTCTCCAGCGACACTTGAAGACCCACTTTGGCAGCCTGTTTTCTGAGGCAGCTTAACTGCATTGTTGCCATCTCAAGAGAATCAGCAAACAGTGCCATGTCATCTGCAAAGGCCAGGCAATCTACAACCAGTCCATCGTTCATACGTCCAAGGTAGATACCACTCTGAGCACCCAAATTGTTCAGTTCCTTGCGCCATTCTCTCATAACCTTTTCAAGAACACAGTTGAAGAGAAGTGGGGAAAGTCCATCTCCTTGTCTCACTCCAGTTTTTATTTCGAAGCTTTCTGAAATCTCGCCTCTAAATTTAACCTTGGAATGGGTGTTGGTCAAAGTTTCTAGGATTAGTCTGCTGGTTTTTTTGTTGTCTAGTGCTAGTTCCTGGAGTCCTTTGTTAAGCGTTTCTCTATCAATGGAATCGTAGGCCTTCCTAAAATCAACAAAGGTGACGACCACCTTGTGGTTGCTCATCTTGGAGTATGCAAGTACAGTTTTAAGATTGAGGATCTGTTCAACACAGGATCGGGTCTTCCTGAAGTACCCCTGGTATTCTCCCAGTTGACTATCCAACTGATTTTCTGCCCTTGTTTGTAACGCCTTCGAGAGAATCTTGGTATGTTACCGGGACGAGAGAAATTCCACGGTAGTTGTTTTGTTCCGTAAAATCTCCCTTTTTGTGAAGCAGATGGATCAGAGCAGATTTCCAATAGGGTGGTAATTAGAGCTAATATTTAATCATATATTGTTTTTTCTACTCACATAATTTTAATTATCTTAAGATAATCGAATAAATCGAAAATGCTTCTAACTTTTCTAAACGAATTTATCAGCAGAATTTTCTCTCTTTTTCTCTCTTTCTTTTTTGTCTCTTTTTATATTTATATATCTTATAATTAGTATTTCGCAAAATAATTCATCAAATAAATGTTTTATCAAATTTTGTTGCGAACTGGATTTTACCAAACTCTGAAATTTTTTAATACTGTTTTAAGTTATTAAGTTAAAGTTTTTTTTATCTAGTACATACCAAAATCAAATTTATTCATTCTACGTTGTACAAAGGAAAATTACATATTGAATTTGTCATTAAAAAAAATCATTAAGGCTATATCTCTATTAACATTATTTTAAGTTTTTTTCTAAAATATTTTAGCTTAAGTTTCTTGAGTCAACATTTTTGGAAGCTTGTTATAGATTTGACTTCCAATCTTGTTCGGTGCTTTACTGCAAATTGTTAAATTTGATATTGGAGTTTGTAGTTGCATTTGACCTCTTGTATAGTGATGGTGTTGGTTTATGTTTAATTGAGGCCTTATTGCTGTTAATATTGCATGCAGTTTCCCATATGTATATGGATGGTACCGTAAGAAGGTTTAGATTTTTAAAGTAGGGCATACAGGATGTTGATCTACCTATACATTGCCCGAATGATATATATTTATTATATTATATTATATATATATATATATATATATATACATATATATATATATATATATATATATATATATATATATATATATACATATATATATATATATATATATATATATATATAAAATATACAGTGTGGTGTTAAAGTTTGCAATCAAACCAATTATTTCTTTATTTACTGTTTTTGGGATAATCGCTCAGACCCGTCAATTTTATTTTCCAAAATACAAAGTTATGACGTAAAAAAATTTTCGTGACGTCACTAGTGTTTGCGCTATGACGTCATCGACATTTTTTAAAATAGCAAACTCCATTTTTTATTCCCGATTTGGATAGACCTTTTAATTGTCTAAATGTTACATTAGAAAATTTGCGAAAAAAACCGATTTGAATGTTAAGATAACCTTGTTACATGGGTTTGTAACAAGAGAATAATTTTACGATATGTCTTCAAACAAGTCTAGGTATTATTTTCAAAAATTACAATTTTTCATAAAATCTCGTTTTTCTCTGCCTTTTTTTAAATTGCGATTCTCTTGTTTCGTTTGCTTTTGCTTCCGTTTACTAGTCAAACGGCGATTATAAAAAGTTTAATTAAATGAAATTTAACATTTAACAGAAAAAAAATAATTTAAACCCAAATTAAAGACACAACAAAAAATTTACTTGCCCTAATCAGAAGAATAAATCAAACAGAAACAAGTGAGAATCGCAATTTAAAAAAAGGCAGTGAAAAAAGTATTTCAAATATTTTAGCAATAAACTATTGTTTTTACTTTTATATTATCATTAATAAATTATTTTCCAAGATTTATTTTTGTTCATTATTTTACTAGAACATAGAGATAATTTTAAAAGTTTAAAGAAATTTTCAAGACAAAGGGTATAGCCGGATATACATATGAAATTTGCCCCCGCGGAGGTTTCTCTTCGTATTTTGGGGATCCTTTTGGTACCAAATAGAAATAATTCTAACAAAATTTGAGCTCTTTATCTCAAGCCGTTATCGAGATATTAAAAAAAAACTATATTTTGTTTTTTTTTTCTCATAGTAAAATTGAAATCTAATAAGCGCCGATTTTTTCCCAATACATAGGAGTAAAAGGCAGGACAATTTTTTTTTGTTATGATTCCCGGATCGAAAGCCGATTTTTAAGAAAAGAAATAAAACTAGAATTATTTTTTTGACCGTATTTTTGAAATGTGTGTCATCCTCCAAATTTTGTCCAAACTGAGAGAGACTTTTGTCTTTTGTACTCCTTTATACTCAAGAATTTTTTTAAAAATTTTGATGTGGTGGAACAATGTGAAAAAAATTAAAAACGATCTTACATTTCAATGAACATATTTTATTGTTGTTAGAAAATTACAAAAAAAAAACAGTTTTTGACTATAAACAGACGACTTAATATTTCGGCAGGTTTTATTATTTTAGCCAAATATCGAGCATGGGAAAGATAATATATAATCGCTGCAATGTGAGAGCAACATCCAATAGTACGTCTTCCATTAGCACAATCACAACAATATCGTATAATACCAGATATTTCATTCTTGTCTGACTGATAATCAATGAAACAACGGTATACTTTTGAAGTAATATGCCGAGATCTCACTTGTAATTTTATAATGTTAGGTGTTATTTTAACATGCTGAAGTTTTACTGTTTCGTCTTCATTCATCATCTCAGCTAAATACGATACAGCTTGAAACATTTGATACGACCCAAAATTTGAAGTTGTTGTTCCGTTAACTCTGGGAAATCTGTTAAATCGTTTGATGTAATGGTAATAAACGGAACTTTTCGTCTTGCCCAACGATTTGTCTCTACTTCCCCGAAGCCAAAGTATTATCTTGATTTTTTTTTAATTCATCACAGCAATAATTTCTTCAGAAAACTCAACATCCGAATCAAGTCTCGTACCAAATTCATTATTTAGAAAACAGGAAACTCGACAAAAAAAAACTAGTTTTAGGGAGTAGTTTATTGTTTAGTTTATGATCTAAAAGCTTGAACTTTTGCTTGATATTACCATGAACTGCTTCAACTAGCCAACTCACTTTGGTAACAAAACGGGATTGATTTGATTCGACTGTAGTTAACTGATTTCGTTTCCCTTTAAGAGCCGCCATTAACACTTTGAATTCTAGTTGTTCTAAATATTCTTTTATATCACGAAAGCCTCGATCTACAAGGATAATATCATCTTTTTTTAGTAATTTATTGAGACCATTAGGATTGCTCAAGACGATTTTCATAATTTCAGCATCGTTCATATTAGCTGTGTAAGGTCCAAGCATATCTATAACCAAATCATTTGTAGTGCATATTGTAAATGGTTTGCAGAGGTACTTTTTTTTACCAGAATATGATTTTCTCTGGTATTCATTATTTGTACTTTTTTGATGGCGAATATATGTGCCATCACAAATAAATACCAGGTGGTCTTCTTTTAGTTTATATAATTTTCTAGCTATCTTTGAAGTATTAGAAAGTAGTTTCTCTAGTGACAGCGTCAATTCCAAAATTCAATGGCAAAACGTCTTTTTCAGTTCATCACTTCATTACAGTCGTCAGATACCATTTGTTCACGGGCCAAACCAAAAATGGAAGAAATTGAGAGGTTCGAATTCCCAGTTTTTAATTTAAATAAAAAAATGACTAGAGCGTGAGTAACATTACGATTTATTGATTTTTTAATAGACGTTAACATCTCACGCAGTTTTATCCGTTTTTCCCATGAAAGACCCGTGAGTATAATATATATATAATATAATATATATATATATATATATATATATATATATATATATATATATATATATATATATATATTAGACTTGCAACGAATAGTATATTCGGCCACACGCCGAATACCGAATATTCTGCGGGCTTTCTAGCCGAATAGCCGAATATAAGGCAAAAGTATTCGGCCGGCGTGTGGCGGGAAAACTTGTTTGTTTCCCTTACGTTTGTTTTGAACTAACGCCGCCGCGCTGTCTTGCGCTCTCAATTGTTACCGCTCTGTGTGTTTTGACAAGTTTGTTACGTAGGCACAGTTTGTCGTATTCTCTACGAATGTTTTTTTTTTAAATAAAATTGTGCAAAATCTCACTAATAATAATCGATTATGGCTTCTAAAAAAAATCGACTATTTGTACATACTTCGAGGACGATGAAAATAATGCGAAAAGTGTTGTGTGTAAATTGTGCGAAATATAAATTTCTCGTGGTGGCGTTGGAAAGAAGGCGACTACATCAGGAATGATAAATCATTTGAAAAATAAACACTGCGAGGAACACCGTAAGTTGCAGACTAGGCTTCCTAAGGGGCAAGAAATAACGGTTCAAGATACAGATGTAAATCAACCTTCGACATCAAAAAAGCAATTGAGTCTTGAAGAATGTTATGAAATACGTAAATCATGGGGTATTAATGATCCCAAGGCTAAAAAATAGCATCTCTTAATTGCCGAAATGATAGCACTTGACAATGAACCAGTAAATATCATAGAAAGGACTAGTTTTAGAAGATTGATTAATAACGCTTTGCCGCGGTATAAAATACCATGCCGCCCTTACTTTTCAGACAAATTAATTCCAGAAATATATCATAAGGTGGTTGAAACAATTAAAAAATTACTTTCAGAAATTGATTATATTTCCGTGACATGCGACATGTGGACGTGCTTGCATAATCAAAACAGTTTTCTAAGTTTTACTGCGCACTTTATTGATCGTGAATTCAATGTTAAACATGTAGTATTGAGCATCCAGCATTTTGAGGGACAACACACAGCACAAAACATAGCAATTAGTTTACAGAAAATTGCAAGTATGTGGGACATTCAGCTGGCAAAAATGCATGGCGTTGTTCATGATAATGGACGAAACATAGTAAAAGCTGTTAGTAATGCAGAGTTGGCCTCAGTGCGTTGTTTCATTCATACTCTTCAATTAATTGTTAACAATTGTCTGAAGGCTCAATCAAATGTGACTTAAATGATAGCAACAGGTAGAAGGATCGTAACTCATTTCAATCATTCTGGCACTGTACAGATTAAACTACATTCTATCCAAAGAGATTTGGATCTCCCGCAGCATGAATTGGTGCAAAATGTCTTTACGCTATGGAATTCCACCTATTATATGCTTGCAAGGTTAATGGAATAAAAACGGACCGTTTCACTCTATCTCACAGACTGTGATATTGTCAATCTGACTGCTGTACAATGGAAGCTTTTAGAGCAACTTTTGAAATTATTACAACCATTTGAGGAAATAACAAAAATTACAAGTTCCGGATACGCTTGCATTTCTCAAATTATTCCGTATGTTTTTACATTAATGCGATACTGCGATAAAACGAGCACATCAGAGCTAACACCCAAATTAAACCAAGCGAGGCTTGTTATACAACAAGGGTTACAAGAACGGATATCACAAGGATTTTTGAGGACATCACAACAACCAAAAATTATTTATTGGCTACAGCTTTAGACCCACGCTTTAAAATGAATGTTTTCACCAGTGAACTGCAAAGAGAAAAAGTAAAGCAGTATATTTTGATCGATAGCCTAAAGATGAACTGTGAAACAAGCAGTGACGATAGCGCAAATTCGTCCCCTATTCCGGCCAAGAAGATGAGAACCGAAGAGCAGAGTCTAAGCCAGGCTATTCACTCATCTTTTATAGATTGCTTCGAAGAGGTGGTTGCAGAAAAAAACAGCTCATACCTGGACACCGAAAGGAAAGAATGCAGTTGCAACTGAAATAGACCTTTATTTAAGTATTAAGAACATATCACGTCACGACAATCCATACAGATGGTGGCAAGCAAGAAAATATAAATTTCCATGTTTGGTAAATCTTGCAGCAAAGTATTTGTCTGCACCAGGAAGTAGTGTTTATTCAGAGCGTCTTTTCTCCGAAGCTGTGAATGTCTACGAGAAGAAAAGAAGCAAACTACTGCCTGAAAATGCAAAAAAATTAGTCTTTCTGTAATCTTCCATAATCTTCCACTTGTAAATTTTAATTACGAGAATTTAAGTACATAGACATAGATAGACATTTAATACCTAGCTTTTTGTTAATTTTTATAATACGGAAGTTGATTATTTAACTATAACTACTTTAATGATTATAAGAAAAATAAATTATTATTATAAAATAAATCAATATTTTCATTTTATTAATTATTTGACCACAACAAAACATCTTACTAAAGTATTCGGTATTCGGCCGAATAGTACCTAGATATTCGGTATTCGGCCGAATAGGATAAAAGTAGCCGAATAGGCCGAATACCGAATAATAGCCGAATATTCGTTGCAAGTCTAATATATATACATATATAATACATATATAAATCCCCCCCTGATGGGAATCGGTGTTGTAAAGATCATATCATAAAACAGCGATTCTATGACGAACATATTAATAACTTTCGCATATATTCGAATACGAGTGTATTTGAAGTTCGAGAGTACTTGGGCAGCTGGCTATTATATATATATATATACATATATATATATATATATATATATATATATATATATATATATATATATATATATATATATATATATATATATATAATAGCCAGCTGCCCAAGTACTCTCGAACTTCAAATACACTCGTATTCGAATATATGCGAAAGTTATTAATATGTTCGTCATAGAATCGCTGTTTTATGATATGATCTTTACAACACCGATTCCCATCAGGAATAAAGATTCGTTTTTTAGTGAAAACTTGTTTGCGAGCTTCAAATGGAACAAGTGTAATATTTTGTAAGGACACACAAATACAACAATATTTATGAGTGGCAATAACTCTAGGAAAACCCAATTCCACAAATTCTAGATTTTCTTCCATTTTTTCATCAACAAAAAATGAAGGATCTTCAGTTGATGATACCGACGAAATTGTAGTTGAAGACGATTGAGAGAAATTCGGTTGGTTCTCGACACTTACTTGCTCTGCAGATGAATTATCGGTGTTCACATCTTTAGTTGGTCTTGTTAAAATTGGTCCACAGTTTTTACAGAAAATATTATTGATTTTTTTCCCTATTTTTTTTTTGTTGCTATATCAGCCTCGTCGATGGATAATTTTTTAGGGCCTATTACTTTACATATATAAATATTACAATTGGCGTATTTTTCGTTAGAAGGATCCATTTTAAGATCTGAATTGAAAAAAAAATATGGATTAAAGATGCAAACATATATAAAAGCATAAAGAAAACATTCAACTTACTTGTCTTGGCAATAGTCTTCAAATTATTAAATAGTGAATACAGTCTTTATACAGGTTGATCTTACTGGTTATAAAATTAATTAAATCGAAAATGTAGGAGCGTATGATAACATAGGTCCGTTTGAGTTATAGACGACGCTTTCGCGGTTTAAGATGGAGCCCAGTGAACGCGGGAAATTTGAATTTAAAAGAAATATTTAGACAAAATCTGAACAATCTTAAAAGTGATAAAAAAATAACTTAATAGACAAGTGAGCGGTAAATCAATGCAATCAAAGAAATAATAAATGTTATATTATTATTGTAAAATTAACTGAATTTTAGCAACATTCAAAAATAAATAAAAAATAGTTACTTAAAGTCCCAGTAGGTGACATTGTAGAGAACAGCTGAATTAGTGCCAATTGTGATAAATTAAACAAAAAATTTTAATGTGTGAAATAAACATTTGAGAAAGATTTAGTTTATTATTGCACAACCGAATAGTCCAAATTGTATAAAATAATTTTTTTATATTTTTGAAATGTATTTTTACATGATTTGTTTTTAATTCGCTTTTTAATTTTTTTCACATTGTTCCACATCAAAAAAATTGAAAAAATTCCTGAGTATAAAGGAGTACAGAAGACATTTTTTGACAAAACTTGGCGGATGACACTTTTCAAAAATACGGTCAAAAAAATAATTTTAGTTTTATTTCTTTTCTTAAAAATCGGCTTTCGATCCGGGAATCATAACAAATTTTTTTTTCATGCCTTTAACTTGTAAGTATTGGGAAAAAAATCGGCGCTTATTAGATTTCAATTTTACTATGAGAAAAAAAAATCGAATATTTAGTTTTTTTTTAATATCTCGATAAGGGCTTGAGATAAAGGGCTCACATTTTGTCAGAATTATTTTTATTTGGTACCAAAAGGATCCCCAAAGTACGAAGAGGAAACACCGCGGGGGCAAATTTCATTTGTATATCCGGATGGCTATACCCTTTATAGCATATTTTTTTTAATAAAATTTTAAAATTTGTACCTATTAATAATTAAAATTTTGTTAAATAAACCTTAATTGACAAACCTTGGTGATAGATAAATTGTGAGAGATTTGATAATTGCGGATTCCTAAGATGCATAATGACAGGTAAACCATGGTAATTAAATCCCGTTTAAGAAGACAGATAAAGAAGATGGTTAAAATTTTATAATATAAATTTTGACAGACAAACCTTTAAAGAGAAACCTTCTTTAACCTTTATCGGATGAATGTTACATATATGTAACATTTAAAGTACGTTACTTAATACGTAAAATACGTTTACTATCGATCAGAAAATCAGTACGATAAAGGTTAAACGACTGATAGTTATAATTTTCTAAGAACAACATTTAGTACCAAATCTAGTTATCTAAACCTTGATACCCAATGGTGAACATTTTGTTAGTAGATATTAATAGACAAACCATTTTGAATAAACCCTGGTAGAGAATATTTGATAATTGTCAGTTGCTAAGATGCACAATGACAGATACACCTAAGTAATTAAGTCATGATAGATAAGACATGATAGTTAACATTTAGTGACTAAAACCTTGACAGACAAGTTATGAAAATAAACTTTGATTTACAAACTTAATTGTTGTAATTTTGTGAGAACAACATTGAGTGCCAAACCTATTTAACTAAACCTTGATAGGCAATGCTTAATAGTTTATATATTCTACAATATTATTTTCTTATTGTTAGTTAAACGTTGATAGAGAAACCACCTTATATAGAAGCGTCAAAGATAACTTAATCTTCATATTTAAGTATTTAATATTATTAATACTTGACATTTCAGTAGTATTTAATAGGAATAATAGTTTAGATAAACCTAATAGTTTAGATAAATTGTGAGATATTTGATAATTGCGGGTTCCTAAGATGTGCAAGTACAGGTAAATGTAGATTGTAGATTTGGTTTCCTAGTGAAAATTCTCTTCCTCTAAAAGTTGGTATACTTACCCATTTAGAGCGCCTCCTCTAGTCCTGATTCGTTTTGGAATTTCTGGATCTGGGTGGGATTCAAGGACTGCACCTCCTCTGCGTTCAAGCAGTGGGCCCGAATTTATAGGTGTTTTCTAAGTCTACAGTGTCCCGTCAATGACATGTAAATCATGGTAATTAAATCCTGATTAAGAATACATGATTTTGAAATTTTATAAGATAAATTTTGACAGGCAAACCTTTGAAGAGAAACCTTATTTAAACGAATGAAAGCAATAATTTTGTAAGAACACCATTGATTACCAAATATAGTATAGTAAACCTTGGTAGCCAATACTTCTACACGATAAGGTATTATTGAATGAAGATAATAATAATAATAATAATAACTTAATAGTTGATATTTTGTTTGTTAAACTTTGATGACAAACCACCTTAAATAAACCATGCTAACTAAATTTGATAATAGTAGGTTCCTAATTTGCAAAATGAGAGGTAAACCTAGGTAACTAAACCTTGAAAGACAAGACATGATAGTTAAAATTTTGTGAGATAAACCTTGACTGACAAACCAATGAAGAGAAATCTTGATTTACATAATTGATAGTTGCAATTTTGTAAGAACATTGAGTGTCAAACCTAGCTAACTAAACCTTGATAGGCAATAATTAATACTTAACATTTTGATATTGTTGTATATACTTTATATTTTAGTTAAATCTTAATAAATAAATCACCTTAAATAAACCCTGATAGCCAAAATTTGCTAATTGCTAGTTACAAAAATGCACAATGAGAGGAATACCCAGTAGTGTGCTGAGAAAATGTTAACAGTGGGCTCGCTGCTGATGACCGCCGCGAGGCGGAGAGGAGCGAATTTTTAAACCTTTTAACCCTTCAAACACTTTCTTCTTCTTCTTATTAGCCTTCATACTTCCATTGTTGGATATAGGCCTCTTTCAATTTTTTCCATGCTTCTTTTTCATTTGCTGTTCTCATCCACTGTTTTCCTGCTATCGTCTTTATGTCATCTATCCATCTTGTTTGGGGTCTTCCCGTGCTCCTTTTTGTTTCCCGGGTCTCCAGAAGGTAATCTTGTGGCTCCATTCTTCTGTATTCTTTCTGGCCACGTGTCCTGCCCATTGCCATTTGAGATCCGCTATTCTCTCCATGACATCTATTATTTTTGTTTTTGTCCTGATATCTGTGTTGCGCATTTTGTCTCTTAGAGTGATTCCCAGCATCGCACGTTCCATTGCTTTTTGAGTCACTCTAAGTTTTGCTGCTGATTTTTTAGTAATAGCCATCGTTTCCAGGCCATAGGTGACAACGGGGAGGATGCAGCTGTTGTAAACCTTACGTTTTAGGTAAATTGAGACGTCTTGGCTTTTTAGTATTTGGCTGAGCTTTCCAAAGGCGGCCCATGTCAGTTGGATTCTGCGTTTGATTTCGGCAGTTTGATTTTCTTTGCCAATTTTAATTGTATGCCCCAGATATGTATATTGCTCTACTTTTTCTATTATGGTGTTATCAATCGACATTTCCTGAGGGCTACTAGTTATAATTTTTGTTTTGTTTAGATTCATTTTTAAACCTATTTGCTTGGACAGGTTGTTTAGTTCTTCTACCATTGTTTTTAATTCTTCGATATTAGTGCTTATTAGAATTATGTCGTCCGCGAATCTTAAGTGACTTAAATATGTCCCGTCGATCTTCATGCCTTTCTCGTCCCAGTTTAGTTGTTTGAAAACCTTTTCTATAGCTGCGGTGAAACACTTTAGTCTTCACTTTAAACACTTTAGTCTTTAGTATATCCGCGATTTTAGCTTCATGTCAAATGTCAACCAGCAGAATCCTTCAAATAATTAATAGCGTTAATAGACCGAACAATTAAAGAATTTACTTTAACGCTATTAATGTTATGACTTTGTAGGGCTTCTGAAAGGTAATCGAAGACGTCGAAGACGTCGATCATTAAAGCTAAATCCTTAAGAAGTTCAAAATTGATTTAATAATCCAGTTTTGTCAAAATATTTGCATAAAGCGGGATAATTTTTCCAAATCGCCAAGTGCATACGCTACAAGCTGTCCATATAGGTCCGAACACTCGACCGATTTTTATAATAGGGAATATGCATAATTTTTTTGCTTAATTCACAAATGCTTAATTCACCTTCTACTTCGTTTTAACATAGTAAAAAATATAAATACTGTGATTCAATTATTTTAAAAAATATATATAAAATACCGATTAAATTTGACCTGTTTGAACGGTCACATTTATTACGCGCTTTGGATGACGTCGCAGCTCATGTTGTCATTCAGTGTTGTTTATTATTTGCATAGACAGTTAAGGATTTTCAGCTTGAATCGCTGTTTCGATCATGGAAAAAGCTAAAAAAACATTTTATAGATATTGTCTAGTACCGGCAGAAGCGGATTTAAGGGCGGGCGCGCGCCCGCGGCCCCCTACCTCTAAGGGGCCCCAAAAAAACCTAACTTTACACTTTTTTCTAATGACAACAATTTGGGTTTCATATGTGAAATTTTAATAAGGTAATTGATCTTTGAATTAATCACTGATCTAGAAAAGGTGGCCTAAATTTTATATTTTCTTTTCATTGGTGACCGGAAAATGAAACGACATCTATCAGGAGCCAAAAAAGACGAATTAAAAAAGGACGAGAGCAAGCTGACAACCAACAGAAAGGAGCGTTGGACAAATTTATAACTGGCAATGGTCACTCATAATTCGAGCAACAATTAAAATTAAGAACACATAGTTGAAGTTGAAAACCAAAGTATAGAAAGCAACAATGATGACCAAAATGAAGAACCAGTCAATAGCCAACCAGGTGAGAAAACATGGAAAAGCAAACGGAAAATATACCATTCGAAATTACATTAAAAGATATTGCTGTCTGGCCTAACGTTTTATCGATATGATTATATGCGATATAACGACACTTAAATCGGTCTCTAACCACAATGTGATCGCATTTACTACAGAGGCTTGTGTAAAGACCATTTATATTATAGAAAAATTTTGAATGGTGAAAAAGGAGAAAGGACGTGGCTAATTTTTTTGGGAAACATCCAAATCAATTTATTGTTACCCATACAAAATGTTTTCGGGCTTAAAGTCTAGGATTATTACAGGATTCCAAAATTGGACACATATTGGAATAACTTTGTCCGAGTACGAAATGTCAAAAGAGCACGTCGCTTCAATGTTTACATTATACAAGAGCTCTTCTTCATTAAATCGCATCGATGTTGAAAATCTGCAAGTTACATTACAAAAAGAAAATTATTGGAAAGAGGTTCTGCGAGGACTTGTATCCTTAATAATTCGTCGCAAAGTTGGGCATTGCTTTTAGAGGCCATACTGAGAGTGCAACATCTTCGAGAAAAGGCAATTGGGTGTTATGGCATATAATTTTTTAAGGCAAATAATTTTTTTTGTAAATCGAAAGCTCATATTTAAATTTTATAACAAAACAATTTTTTGTTTTTTTTTTTGTTGAAATTAAAAAGTTATAACAAATTGAAAATATATTTTTGAACTCGGTACCGAAAACAGGCCAGTTACCCGTGTGACGTAAAATGTGTAATTTCTGCCCGTGCATGACTTTGTTGATACAGTAGTTGTTGTAGACATGTCAAATAAGTTAAATATTAAAAGTTATCGTGCTTGTTTCGTGCCATTGTGTGGAGTACTACAAAAAGAACTACTCAAAAAATGTTTTTACATGTCCCACATTATTAAACGTCGAAACCTATGGTTTTAAACAGTGCGCCGAAAAAAATCTTAAAACGACGACTTTATAAAGAATGTTTATGTTTGAATGAAGTTTCTCAGTTATAACGCTACAAACAATATATTGCGCGTTTTGAGTCACGTGATTAGTTTCAAAATTTTCTCACATTTAAATGGTTTATGGTTAATTGAATTTTTTTTTAACTTTTTCGTATCGCACATCCGAATTATTTGTAATAAGGTTTTAAAATACATAAAAAAATCGAATTTTTTTTTACTCAACAAGCCAATTATTTGACAAGTTTAGAGTATTTGAGCGAATATGACTTTTTAAAATTTTGGAAAGAATCAATGCAACAAATAAATCTTTACAATCTATTAACTGCACAATTGTTAAAGGTGCGTCATTATTAAAAAGTCTTAAATTTTTATTAATGAAAAAATCAGACATAATTTTATCGAAATAGAATCGGAAGTTAAAGAACTTTTAAAAAATCATTTGAAGAAGTCTCAAGAAAAGACTTTTTTACACTATATACTCTACGTTATATACGATCATTTAATAGCAGAACTGAACAGACGTGGACAAATCTATGAAAATGTTAATTATTTTGTTAATCGTAATTTATACTTTTTTTCGTGTTTAACTTGTGTGTAGATGAAAGGAAAAAATGCGTTAATAATTTAATAGAAATGTACAAAGATGACATTGACTCAAGAAATTTTTAAAAAGATTTGGAACAGTTTTTAATATTTTTAGATAAAAAAGACAAGCAATCAATTGATAATATATTAATGAAAGCAACTGTCCTAAATGTGGAAATTATATAAAAAATTTTGTTACCAATTTCAAACGCATTCGGGGGAACGATCATTTTCTTGTTTAAAAAGAGTTAAAAGTTAAATTTAAAGAAATTCAAAAACTATCAGTTAAAAACATGAAGAATAATATTATGCTATTAATTAAAAAAAGATTATTATTATGCTTTTAATACACATATATTATATTCAAATATTATTGGAAATAAAACATTAGTAGTACTTAATATTTTTATAATTATTTAATAATATGGTTAACACGTATTTTTTTGTTTTTGTTGTTTCTCTCGTTTTATTGGGGGGCCCAATATTTCTTCTGCGCCAGGGGCCCCAATTGTCCTAAATTCGCCACTGAGTACCGGAATGCAAAAACAATATTAAAAGTACAGCAGATAAGTGATAAAGTCCCAATCGAGGTGTATAGTCCACCCTACCCACACCTTTTGCGCATGCGCATGCGATACAAAATATGCGATCATGTATCTATTTTTGGTAGATTGTCCGATTGTTTTTTAAAAAAACACTTTCAGTCATTGTTGTTGATCATTTATAATGTCACTATATACCAACATCGCGCTATGTACTGGAAAACACTACAGAAATATTGCACAGCAAATCAGCGAATCGATATTCACTGTATATCGACGCCAATCAATATCATAAAGTGTACGTAACAGTCAATTTTTAGATTAGACCAATGGTGATGCGTTTCGCAAATTTAAATTTCGCTCGCATATTTTGGACATTTTGATTTAAATTTTTGGAATGAAATACAAAGTAAATGAGATAATAATGTTATAGGTGTAATGTCAAGATCATAAAGTATCGGGGGTAAAAAAATCAAGTAAATCTAAATCTCTTGCATATTTGCATATCAATTTCTGCAGCACATGTTTTTAAATCTTTTGGTATAAAAAGAGTAGGGAAAGATGATGTGTTCTGGGTCACCCCCCACCTTCATTTCTGGTACCACCCCAACGAGAATAATAACTGGGGTCATTTGTCTAGAATGCGGATTCTTGGACTGGAGTGTAGGTGGAGGGCCTAGAACATATCATATTTCCCTACTAAAAAGCATACATCTTATCAAGAAATATTTCAAAATGATTTATTGTCCTATATTTTTTATTGAATCTGATAGTCAAAGAATTTAAGAAGTCTGTGAGAAAAATTTCAAAACGTGGAAGGAGGGTCAGGGCTCGATGGAGGAGTACAACAAATGCCGTACACAACTGAAAGAGATGGAACTCCAAAAGATGAAGGAATGGGAAGACGCGCAATTCGAGAAGTTGAAGGGGAACCACAATGAAGCGGATATTTGGAAAATGGTGTCAGCCTATAGACGGAAACAAGGGTGTTTTGAGAAACCGATTGGCCTATGGAGAAACTATTTCAAGGAGCTGCTAACCAGTGGTCTGCCCGAACCGTTCGACAATGTCGCAGGTTAATGGTGCAACGACCTGCAGAGACGAATTTACGTGGGAAGTATTTTCAGGTGTTTTGGATAGACTTCCGAGAAAAAAAAGCAGTGGGATTGGATTGTATCCCGAATGAAGCGTGGAAGTTCGCTCCGATAGTCATCCAGCGAGAGCTGTTCGAAGAACTCAACGATATTTATAAAGGTTCTAAAAGGTTTCCGGTGAACTGGGAGGAAGGCTTAATTGTACCGAAATACAAAGGGGGAGATAGGGAAGACCTAGCTAACTACGGAGGAATAACGGTTATGGACGCGGCGTATAAAATCTATGCGAAAATGTTCAAACCCCCCGCGAAAAATTTAAAATATATACATAAATGTTATATTGAAATAAAGAGAGGAGTAGAGACGACTCTCTTCAAGAGAGCATGGTAGATGTGAAGTTTAGGAACCCTTGTGTGTCAGTTTTAGAAAATAAATTGGTGCATTTCTGCTACTGTATTTTCTTAAACCCCCTCCGAAACTAAATCCTGGCTACGCCCAACAAACATAGACCAAGACAGCATGTCTTGGTCTATGTTTTTATTATAAATTGAGATAGTGGAAACTGTGAAAATCTAATTTTCAAAAAACTTACAATAGGCTCGCAAATTTATAAAAAAAATAACGATGGGCTCGCCAATTTATACAAAATTTAATAACGGGCTCGCGCGAGTCCGCTCCAGCACACCACTGGGTAAACCTATGCAATTAAACCTTGATAGACAATAAATGATTAGTTAAAATTTAGAGAGATAAACCTTGATGGACAAACCTATATGGAGAAACTTTGATTAACTTAATTGATAGTAAGAACCACATTGAGTGTCAAACCTAGTAAACTAAACCTTGATAGACAAAACTTAATAGATAATATTTTGTTAGATAAACCTAGATGAACATAGCATAATAAATATACCCTGATAGACAAGATTTGATAATTGTAGGCTCCTAAGTTGCACAATAACTGTTACCTAGGTTATTAAACCTTGGTAGACAAGACATGATACTTAAAACATTGTGAGATAAACGTTAGCAGACGTATAATTAGAAACCATGATTTATTTAATTAATAATTATAATTTTGTAAGAATATCATGCAGAGTCAAACCTATTTAACTAAACCTTGATAGGCAATACTTAATAGGCAATACTTAATAGTTAATATTTTGTTAGATAAACGTGAATAGATAAAACACATTAAAACCCAGATGGACAAAATTTGATAATTCTAAGTTACAAAATAGCACAATGACAGACACACTTAATTAAACCTTGATAGACAAGACATGATAGTTAAAATGCAATAAACCTTGGAAGAAAAACCTTGTTTTTATAATTGATTATTTTGTAAAAACAACATTGAGTGTAGAGATTGCAATCCGGAAAACCGGATCCGGTAATCCGGCAGATCCGGCATCACTAAACGTTTGCCGGATCCGGTACCAATATACAGGATCCGGTCACCGGATCCGGTGATGCAAATTTTTGGTAAAATAATCGCGCTGTTGCATGAGTAGCACTTAAATGCGTGGTGCGCTTGGCGCCACATGGTTTTCTCAAAGCCAACATTGATTTTGTGATAAATAATGTATAAATTAACTGATTACCGTTTTGCCGGTGTATAACGTGCAGCTTTTTTTCAAACCAAGTGTCAAACCTAGTCAACTAAACCGTGATAGGGAAATCTTAATAGTGAATATGTTAGATGAACGACTAAAATGCACAATGACAGACAAGCTTAGATAATTAAACCTTGCAAAAAGATTAATTTGGCTTGCAAAAGGCTGGATTTCAATTGATAAAAAGCCTGTATATGAATTAACTTTTAATGTAGAAGAAGAACTAATTTTGCTTTGTAATAATCGCGAATTAATTTCAAAACAGTCCGAAGAATCAACCAATTAATTTTGGAATAACGTTAGATGCAAATAACCCAACAAGCCAAAAAAGCTTTGAAAATATTATTACAATCATCTACATCTTATTTGTGCAAATTCGGGTTTTCAGCATTAACCTTCGGGTTTTCAGACTTTTTAAGAAATTTTAAATATTGATTACGAAATGGGAGTGGCGTCATCATGTTACAATTATCAAATTTTAACGAAATTATCAAAAAACTTATTTTATTGTTAGCGGCCGCCAAATTTTGAAATTATTAAAAGAGGTCCGTTACAAAAAAGGTGGAGAATTAGTTTTCTACACTGTAAAACCTGTAGAAACAGACAATACTTTATAATAAACGCTTTTCTTGCAAATTCCTTTTTGACAAAAATTTGAAGTCATTCATAAGCGCTTTTAGTGTTTTTAAGTCAAAGATAACCTCGTCTAAAAATTCGTAAGCGTTATTTTCATGCTTTTTTGTCTTATTGTTAGTCTGCATTATTTCTATTAGAACTATGTTTATAAAGGCTATGTTTAGTTGATCAGTAAGATTGTCCAATTGACAAAGGTTAAAAAATAAACACATTTTTAAATTTAATGTTTTGCCCAGATAAAAATTAATCTTTGATAAATGCAAATTTATTGTAAATAAATATATGATATGTAGAAATACTATTAGATCAGATATTTTCTTCAGGAATAAATTCCATTTTGATTCTAAAAAAAACTTGAATACAACTTATATGTATTTTTGTTCATTATGGTCAAGTACAATAGTGAAATTGTAATGCAAATGATAAATTAATGACCTGAGGGCAGAGCTTACTGTATACCATAAATATACCAAATAATATACCATAATATACCAACAAAAAGTGGAACTATATTCATTATCCATTGGGAACCCTAGGAATCTCTATAAAGAACTGAAATATTACATCAGAACTCTTTTTCCTAAAAAAATAAAAAAAATTTGTGGCCAACTTCACGCAACCCCCGCGTGAAGTTGGCCACCAAATTGTTTTTCTCGTTTTCTGTCCGAAATTCGCCGGAACTATTGCAATTTTCAAGAAAGAACTCTAGAACTATTCGAAATATTGCCAGAACTCTAAAAATTTCAATTTTTCAAAAAATTCAGGCCAACTTCACGCGAATGTTGTAAACAGTGTAGGTACTATTTTTTTTACTTGTACAGTGTTCTGTGCCACAAATAAAATATAATACTTAACAAACGTAAATCCATTGAATCAGATTTAAAATTTTAAAAATCAAAATGTTTAACCACTGTTTAACAATATTTTACTGATCATCCAGTATTTTAACTTGACATATATAATTTTATCTTGCCTGTAAATATCTTACATTCGGTTTTTCATTCGGTTTTATTGCTTATTTATTTAGTAAATGTACATTCAAATTGTTACTGATCAAATCGCATTTCTACTGATCAATTAACTTGTTGCGGTTTATAAATCATGGATATCTACCGCAGTTTTGCCGAAGAGGGCCTAGTGTTTTCTTTCATGTCGCGTCGTCGGTCCAATTTTTCTTTCTATATTTTGGTATTTTAAGATATTTATCGTTGAAATATTATTGTAAAACAGTGAGTGTCAGCAATGTGTTAAAAGTGTAGTGCTTCTTTGTTTATCTTCCGCATATTGTTATGTGCGGCTTATATAGTCGGCATCGAACAACGACATTGGCGAACGATGCTCTTACGCCTATGTACATTATAGAAATAGTTGAGCGCGGATTTTGTACGGCCGACAAAGGAGAAAGATTCAAAACGCCGCACAGTGGGCCAGAATCGAAAAAACCTGATCAGAAAATGAAAGTTCTACCGGGTTTCGGCGAACTAACATTCGCCATTTTCAATGGATATACGTGCGGGTTTAAGGGTTAGACGCATACGTATGCGACCAAAATTCTAATTTTGGGTAGAAATAGTAAGTATAAAAAAAAACACTAAGATTTCACACCTACGTTTCTATAAAAAATAGCGAATTTCCTTAATTGTTTTTTTTTTTCAAAAGAATAGTAATTATTTCTAAAAATTAAACAACCATAAATCCAGTACATTTTATGTGTCAGACGCTTTATAGATTTAAGACCGTCGTTAACGCTTTGAATGAATCGCTTTTTTTAATAAGTAAATACTTTTTAAACTGTTATATATATATTACATTTTAAACTGTTATTATATATATATTTGTAATTTGTATTAGATTGACACAATATTTGATAATAAATAAATTTATTGCAATTATCCAATATCAATTAAACCAAAGAGTTCGCATAATATACACACATAAATAGAATAATAATCCAAATCTGTTTCCCTTTCGTGACATTTTTTTTATTGTCCGCAAATTAATTTAAAATTAAAAAAATACGTTAGATGAATCCTAATTGCTTGTAAAATGTTTCTACAATTATGTATCGTATATTTTTCTTAAATTCTAGAAATTAAATTTCATAATCAATGCAGATTTCGTTTGAATCCAATTCTTATTTGACGTCTACACACTTGTTAGGAAGGAGGCAAGGTTAATCCAATCGGGAGTGTGCTTTAGTCCTGCGCATTAATTTTGCCAAATCACAGGTCAGTTCTTTGTTAAGACTGTTTGTGTCTAAACGTGTAATCTCAATCCACTTTACTTAATACATATATTTGATATCTTTTTTCATAATAATAATTTGCAAGAATCTGTTACGAAAATGCAATCTAAAATGCACGATCGCTTAAACGAAACTTTAAGAAAATCAGGTTATAAAATCGTGCAAAATAACGGACAACGTACTTGCTTCATGGCTGAAAGAAGTTTGCCCGTTGAAAAGGGATGCGAGATTTTTATAGGAAAATTGCCTAGAGATATTTTCGAAAACGAATTGCTGCCCATATTCGAAAAAGTTGGACCGGTGTACAACATGCGATTGATGATGGATTTTACTGGAATGAATCGAGGATATGGCTTTGTCACGTATTTCGAACGTACGGTAGCTAATATGGCCGTTTCTGTGTTGCATGAATACGAAGTCAGACCAGGAAGACGTATTGGAGTTTATAAGTCTGTTGATAATTGCCGATTGTATGTTGGCGGGATTCCCGACGAGAAAACAAAAGAAGAAGTAGCTGAAGGTTTAGCACAGTACGCAGATGGCATCAAGGATGTTATCATGTATCAGTCGCACGCTAATAAAGCGCTAAACAGAGGATTCGTTTTCGTCGAATTTACTGATCACCGCATGGCTGCCTTGGCTCGCAGGAAGTTGTCGCCTGGATCACTTGTCCTTTGGGGCGTTCCAATTTTGATCGATTGGGCTGACCCTTTGCCAGAAGTGGACAATAATGTCATGTCTCAGGTAGGAATTTCTAATTAAATATTTTTTTTTTCTGAATTTATTAAATCTCATTATTACTAAATTACTAAAAAAAAAACTAAATTTTTTATTACTAAATATAATTATTTTTATAAGTATATATGCAAATTTGATAATTGAAATATATTTTGAAACAAGACAAGGCTAGATAGACGGAAAATTTTTGCATTCATTAGGGGTGGGCAGCCGGGACAGTTAGTGAAAACCGCACTAGTTGTCGCCTCCCCAGCCAGGAATCGAACCCGGGTCTCCCGCATTGCAGGCGGATACGTTGTAAACTACACTACCAAGGGTTCAAACAGACAAGACTGTACAGACAAGACTATACAGACAAGACTACAGACAAGACTGCACAGACAAGACTGTACAGACAAGACTGTACAGACAAGACTAAACAGACTAGACAGACAAGACTAGAAAGACAAGACTAGACAGACAAGACTAGACAGACAAGACTTGACAGACAAGACTAGACAGACAAGACTAGACAGACAAGACTCACCAAACACCATATTCCACCTTGGCTTTTAGCATGCGCCACCCCGGTATCGCATATATTGGATTCATTCAGGGTGGGCAGCCCGGACGGTTAATGAAAACCGCCCTAGTTGTCGCCTCCCCGACCAGGATTCGAACCCGGGTCTCCCGCATTGAAAGGCTGGTATGTTGTCAACTACACCACCGAGGAGGACAGACAGACAAGACAAGACTAGACAGACAAGACTAGACAGACAAGACTAGACAGACAAGACTAGACAGACAAGGCTAGACAGACAAGACTAGACAGACAAGACTAGACAGACAAGACTAGACAGACAAGACTAGACAGACAAGACTAGACAGACAAGACTAGACAGACAAGACTAGACAGACAAGACTAGACAGACAAGACTAGACAGACAAGACTAGACAGACAAGACTAGACAGACAAGACTAGACAGACAAGACTAGACAGACAAGACTAGACAGACAAGACTAGACAGACAAGACTAGACAGACAAGACTAGACAGACAAGACTAGACAGACAAGACTAGACAGACAAGACTAGACAGACAAGACTAGACAGACAAGACTAGACAGACAAGACTAGACAGACAAGACTAGACAGACAAGACTAGACAGACAAGACTAGACAGACAAGACTAGACAGACAAGACTAGACAGACAAGACTAGACAGACAAGACTAGACAGACAAGACTAGACAGACAAGACTAGACAGACAAGACTAGACAGACAAGACTAGACAGACAAGACTAGACAGACAAGACTAGACAGACAAGACTAGACAGACAAGACTAGACAGACAAGACTAGACAGACAAGACTAGACAGACAAGACTAGACAGACAAGACTAGACAGACAAGACTAGACAGACAAGACTAGACAGACAAGACTAGACAGACAAGACTACACAGACAAGACTAGACAGACAAGACTAGACAGACAAGACTAGACAGACAAGACTAGACAGACAAGACTAGACAGACAAGACTAGACAGACAAGACTAGACAGACAAGACTAGACAGACAAGACTAGACAGACAAGACTAGACAGACAAGACTAGACAGACAAGACTAGACAGACAAGACTAGACAGACAAGACTAGACAGACTAGACAGACAAGACTAGACAGACAAGAATAGACAGACAAGACTAGACAGACAAGACTAGACAGACAAGACTAGACAGACAAGACTAGACAGACAAGACTAGACAGACAAGACCAGACAGACGAGACTTTTTTAAAAGTGGTTCGGGAGAAGCTCTCACTAAATCCCCTATTCCACCTTGGCTTTAGTATGCGCCACCCTGGTATCGCATATTTAGCATTCATTCAGGGTGGGCAGCCCGGACGGTTTTACTGAAAAACCGCCCTAGTTGTTGTCTCCCCGACCAGGAATCGAACCCGGGTCTCCCGCATTGAAAGGCGGGTATGTTGTCAACTACACCACCGAGGAGGACAGACAGACGAGACTAGACAGACAAGAGTAGACAGACAAGACTAGACAGACAAGACTAGACAGACAAGACTGGACAGACAACACTAGACAGACAAGACTAGACAGACAACACTAGACAGACAAGACTAGACAGACAAGACTAGACAGACAAGACTAGACAGACAAGACTAGACAGACAAGACTAGACAGACAAGACTAGACAGACAAGACTAGACAGACAAGACTAGACAGACAAGACTAGACAGACAAGACTAGACAGACAAGACTTGACAGACAAGACTAGACAGACAAGACTAGACAGACAAGACTAGACAGACAAGACTAGACAGACAAGACTAGACAGACAAGACTAGACCGACAAGACTAGACAGACAAGACTAGACAGACAAGACTAGACAGACAAGACTAGACAGACAAGACTAGACAGACTAGACAGACAAGACTAGACAGACAAGACTAGACAGACAAGACTAGACAGACAAGACTAGACAGACAAGACTAGACAGACAAGACTAGACAGACATGACTAGACAGACAAGACTAGACAGACAAGACTAGACAGACCAGACTAGACAGACAAGACTTTTTCGTTATTAAAGTGGTTCAGGGTAAGCTCTCACCAAATCCCCTATTCCACCTTGGCTTTTAGTATGCGCCACCCCGGTATCGCATATATTGCATTCATTCAGGGTGGGCAGCCCGGACGGTTAATGAAAACCGCCCTAGTTGTCGCCTCCCCGACCAGGATTCGAACCCGGGTCTCCCGCATTGAAAGGCGGGTATGTTGTCAACTACACCACCGAGGAGGACAGACAGACAAGACTAGACAGACAAGACTAGACAGACAAGACTAGACAGACAAGACTAGACAGACAAGACTAGACAGACAAGACTAGACAGACAAGACTAGACAGACAAGACTAGACAGACAAGACTAGACAGACAAGACTAGACAGACAAGACTAGACAGACAAGACTAGACAGACAAGACTGGACATTCAAGATTGGACAGACAAGACTCGACAGACAAGACTTTTTTTTTGAGGGGGGGTGGGGCGTAGCTGGCGGTAACTTAACCTAACCAGGCAAGTGGCCCCTCCACTCTGGACCCGCTTGTCGCATACCCTAAGAGTGACGGATGGCTTAAATTTAATCTACTTTATTTTGTTCCTCGATTTGATCTCATCGGCCTCCTTCTCGCTCAATATTTTGTGAATCAGCCCTTGGATGTTCCTCACCGTGACTCATCTTTCAACATACTTTCGATTATAGTTCTCGGATGGATTGATTCTCCCAGTTTTTTTTTCCGCTTCGTCTCTGTCTGTTTCCTACCTCCAGCAATCGAATATCGTGTGGATCACGCTGTCCGTCTCCCCGCAGTATAAACACAGGTCGTCAGATGCCTTGCCAATGTTGTGCAGATAGTCCTGGAAACATCCGTGGCCGGAGAGGAACTGGGCTAGATGGTAGCTAATTTCCCCGTGTTTTCTGGTGATCCAGGGAAGTATGTCCGGGATTAACAGTCTCGTCCACTCTCCTCGTTCGCTTAACTGCCACCTTTCTTGCCACTTCTCGAGGAGTTCTTGTCTGGCCAGTCGTTTACTTTGTTTGTCGCCCTCTGAGTAATACACTCTTTTCCTCTCGTTTGCAATCAGGTCTATTGGGGGGGATACCTGAAATAACCTGCGCGGCCACTCCTGAAACTGTTCTGTAAGCTCTTTTTCGCTGAACTTGTGCGATCTTATGCAGGATAATTTCTTTTTTTAGTTCAGAGGCCCATATAGGGGCACCGTACAGCATGGTAGCCTGCACTACAGAGCTGAGAATTCTGCGCGAACTACTCTTTTGCCCCCCCAGATTTGGCATGAGTTGTTATATGCCTGCCAGTGTTCTTAAACCCCTTGCTGCTGCTTCGGTTATGTGTGCAGCGAACGAAAGCCTTTTGTCGATGGTTATTCCAAGCTACTTGATGGTCTCTTTTGGTCTTATAATATGGGGCAAAGTTGTCTCAGTCCCGTGAGGAGGACACAGCTTCAGTTTTTTCTGGTGCTAGATTCAGGTTTTTTTCTTTCAGCCACGCACTGATTAGGGATGTCACATGGTTTGCTTTTTGCATCTACTCTTGCTCCGTCTTGGCTCTGGCGACCAGTGCTATATCATTTGCGAAGCCGATTTTAGTAGCCCCCACTGTAAGCCTCATTGTCAGAATTCCGTCGTATAGTATGTTCCACAAAGTGGGTCCCAATATCGAACCCTGTGGAACACCACTACTAATTTTTCTCTCTTCAGTCCGTCGATCTCCTTGCAGTATGATGCTTCTCCCACTGAGGTAGCTTCGCAGCATCCGCAATAGATAGGGGGATATGCCTCTAGTTGTTAAACAGTCCATAATATGCTTCCACGATGCACTGTTAAACGCATTTCTAACATCGAATGTTAGGAGAGCACACATTTGCTTGGTTCTCTGGGACACACTGTTGGCCTGTTCTGCGATTTCCAGTACAGCTTTTAGGGCCGTGATGGTGGATCGTCCTTCCCTGAACCCATACTGGTGCTTTGACAATCCGACTCCTGTCTGGAGCTCTTCCTTCAATCTCGTTAGTAAAAGTTGTTCTAAGAGTTTCTCACATACGTCGAGTAATCAGATAGGCCTGTTGGATGTGGGATCATCTATTGGTTTATCCCCCTTCCTAATGAGGGCGAGCTTCGCACGCTTTCATCTAGTTGGAAAGTTTCCGGCGGTTAGCAAGTAGTTCATGACTTTCAGGACTAAGTCTTATTGATGTGCAGCTGTTATTTTCACTACCTCAGGTGGTACACCGTCGGGGCCTGGTGTTCTACAGTTTCTAATGCGCTTGATTGCAATAGAAAGTTCCTCCTCAGACAGACAAGACTAGACAGACAAGACTAGACAGACAAGACTAGACAGACAAGACTAGACAGACAAGACTAGACAGACAAGACTAGACAGACAAGACTAGACAGACAAGACTATTCCACCTTGGCTTTTAGTATGCGCCACCCCGGTATCGCATATATTGCATTCATTCAGGGTGGGCAGCCCGGACGGTTAATGAAAACCGCCCTAGTTGTCGCCTCCCCGACCAGGATTCGAAACCGGGTCTCCCGCATTGAAAGGCGGGTATGTTGTCAACTACACCACCGAGGAGGACAGACAGACAAGACTAGACAGACAAGACTAGACAGACAAGACTAGACAGACAAGACTAGACAGACAAGACTAGACAGACAAGACTAGACAGACAAGACTAGACAGACAAGACTAGACAGACAAGACTAGACAGACAAGACTAGACAGACAAGACTAGACAGACAAGACTAGACAGACAAGACTAGACAGACAAGACTAGACAGACAAGACTAGACAGACAAGACTAGACAGACAAGACTAGACAGACAAGACTAGACAGACAAGACTAGACAGACAAGACTAGACAGACAAGACTAGACAGACAAGACTAGACAGACAAGACTAGACAGACAAGACTAGACAGACAAGACTAGACAGACAAGACTAGACAGACAAGACTAGACAGACAAGACTAGACAGACAAGACTAGACAGACAAGACTAGACAGACAAGACTAGACAGACAAGACTAGACAGACAAGACTAGACAGACAAGACTAGACAGACAAGACTAGACAGACAAGACTAGACAGACAAGACTAGACAGACAAGACTAGACAGACAAGACTAGACAGACAAGACTAGACAGACAAGACTAGACAGACAAGACTAGACAGACAAGACTAGACAGACAAGACTAGACAGACAAGACTAGACAGACAAGACTAGACAGACAAGACTAGACAGACAAGACTAGACAGACAAGACTAGACAGACAAGACTAGACAGACAAGACTAGACAGACAAGACTAGACAGACAAGACTAGACAGACAAGACTAGACAGACAAGACTAGACAGACAAGACTAGACAGACAAGACTAGAAGACAAGACTAGACAGACAAGACTAGACAGACAAGACTAGACAGACAAGACTAGACAGACAAGACTAGACAGACTAGGCAGACAAGACTAGACCGACAAGACTAGACAGACAAGACTAGACCGACAAGACTAGACAGACTAGACAGACAAGACTAGACCGACAAGACTAGACAGACAAGACTAGACAGGCAAGACTAGACAGACAAGACTAGACAGACAAGACTAGACAGACTAGACAGACAAGACTAGACAGGCAAGACTAGACAGACAAGACTAGACAGACAAGACTAGACAGACAAGACTAGACAGACAAGACTAGACAGACAAGACTAGACAGACAAGACTAGACAGACAAGACTAGACAGACAAGACTAGACAGACAAGACTAGACAGACAAGACTAGACAGACAAGACTAGACAGACAAGACTAGACAGACAAGACTAGACAGACAAGACTAGACAGACAAGACTAGACAGACAAGACTAGACAGACAAGACTAGACAGACACGACTAGACAGACAAGACTAGACAGACAAGACTAGACAGACAAGACAAGACGTACAGGACTAGACAGACAAGACTAGATAGACAACACCAGACTTTTTAAAGCAAAATATATTTATAATGCAGAGGTATAAGAAATTACAGAGGAATATTTAGAAATTCTAGACTAGACCAACTGAAGTAAATAGATGAATGTATTAGTGCCTGTATTGACTATACACATAATACTGGATAGATAGCTCTAGATATGCAGAATTTTTATTTTTGGACATATAAGTTAAGATATAGGGTGTAGTATAATGACTAAACAAACAACAACAAGGAACTAAACAGACGAGGCTAGTCGAACTAGATACTATAGACAAGACTAAACATACAGCTAGATTAGACATCAAGACTGTTGACTGTAGCCAAGCATTGATAGAGAAAACTGGACCAACCAGTTTAAATGCGTAGATAAGAGTCACAAATTGGGTATATTCGAGTCGAAATAGATGCCATGAAATAGCATGAATTAGTGTAGTTTAAATAGTGCAAATTGAGTCTGTCATAACGGATACCAAATCTAATTGTCAATAATAAACAAAAATACTGCAGTAATGAGTTTATTGAGATTAAACAATTTGAAAGTTTTACGAGATATTCTAGGTGAATCCGTACTTAGTAAACTGATAAGATTAAGAGAGTATTAACTATGAAAGAAAAGTCTAGTAAAAGAAAGGCTAAAATGTAAAGGGTAGGTTATTAAAAGGGGTTAGGGCTTGTTAATACGATTGACAATACTTTATATACAATAAAAACACTGGCGCATATGCATCAGATGTAGTGTGAGTCAAGAAGTCAATACACAAGTTTTTCAACATCACGCCATACAATAGGTTATCATGCATTGTCTCATACATTTTGAGTGAGTAATAAGAAGCTCAAACGTTTGACTTGTGTGAGGTGATGTTATGATTTGTTTGTCGTTTAAGGCCTTTTAAATTGTTCGAAACTGTTGTAATTGATGGAATAATTATATATTTCATTGATTATAAAATGATATTTGTTCAATATAATAAATTGTTATAGAAATAAATAAAATATATAAATAATGATTAAGCAGCTCCAATGTTGTATCAATTACGTGAAGAAATGTAACTGAAACATACTAATATATTATATATATATATATATATATATATATATATATATATATATATATATATATGTATATATATATATATATATATATATATATATATATATATATATATATGTATATATATATATATATATATATATATATATATATATATGTATATATATATATATATATATATATATATATATATGTATATATATATATATATATATATATATATATATATATGTATATATATATATATATATATATGTATATATATATATATATATATATATATATATATATATATATTAACATAACCTTTCGATCAACTAAAACAATTTGATTTGTTCATGAACTTGTTGAAAATGTATAAACACAGCCACGTTTATCAACATTTTCATGACTTGTAGGTGCACACTTGTTGGTGCAGCCTTACACTTGTTTATCACACAAGTTCTCATGCATGTGTACCAGTGTAAACGTACGTTCAGACGGAATATATTACTAAATAAATACATATTATAAATTTATTTCTTCAATTAATTATTTTGTTATATTCTAGGTAACGAAGTTATATTTACGTAATCTGAACATTGATTTGACCAATGATGAGTTGTGTGTAGCTTTGTCCAAGAGCATTGGAATGAAAACGGTAATGAAGATCCACAAGATCCTTGATTACGCGTTCGTACATTTTAGGGACAGGAAATCCGCAGAAATTGCGTTCAAAATATTGCAAGGTATTTCAAAATTAGGCCATATTATAATAGTGGCAGTAATGTCATGCCAATATTAATAAAATACTCAAAATTACCTATATTTTAATATTACAAATTATTAGGCATGAAAATTCATAATGAAGTCGTTGAAGTAATGTGGGCAAGACCAAAATACTATAGCAAAACTCGTCGCATGGCTAATCCACCGCAACATTTTTGCACGTAAGTTGATGCACTCGACTGACCCATGTTGAAAAAAGTCACAGATAATAACATTCCCACCACTTAAATCAAAAGGAAATATTAAGATTTTTTAATTTTTAGCTCTCTGCCACCGCGTATACGCATGCAAGTCCTTTCATCAAAAGAAAGGAGGTCCGATTCGGCAACCAACAGCAGCTCGCCAAACCAAAGTGAGATTAGGTTTGGTAGCCAACAGAGTTCCGCATCTAGTTCAATGACTATTACCACGATTCCTGGCATGCATACAGTAAGTATAAATGAACTAAGGAACTATATGTACAACATATCCTTTGTCTCTAGTTTCATGTAGTTTTATCTACATTGAATTGTATAGCTTAATGTTGTCTTCTTTGCATAATCTTGTTCAATCGCTTCTTATCCATTTTTGTCTAGTTTTATCTATCAACTTCGCATAATCTAGTTTTAAAACTTTGTTCATTTTATTACTTTAAACTTACCGTTTATTTTATAAATTTATCTACTGCTGCCTAAAAAGTTTTTGGTTTCCTTTAGTCTAGTCTTGTTAAGTATTTAGCGTTTACATGTTTTGTTAAATCCTACCTTACCTTCTGCAGTCTTAACTAGTTGTTTCTATTTGTATTTACAAGTTTACCTTCTTTTTTGTCCATTCTGGTCAAGTAGTCGTCTGCTCTTATATTCGGCCTCACCTTAATTTTTATTCATAACACAATTTTTATATATTAGTTTTGTGATGTCTTTCTCTCCTGCATTTCTGGTTTTCTATATACTTATATATACTAGGCAGGTCTGACTTACCCAGTTTTGTATATTCTAACCTGATTTTATTTTGTTTAGTTTTGTTTAATTTATTCTAGTTTATTTTGTTTAATTTTTTCTTGTGCTTCCTACTCCTACCCTATTTTCAATTCTCATCCAGACCTGCGTAATCTGTTCTGACTCAGTCTTGTCTGTCTAATCCCTTCTCTCTACTCTTGTCTGTTTTTTTTTGTTGTGGTTTGGGGAATCCTTCACTAATCCCCTTTTCCTCTTCTCTCTCTTCTGAGCGGTGCCGTCTTCATCTTTGAAGGTAGGCAACAATTTGGACAAAATCGTTTCTGCTGTTATCTGTTCTTATTAGTGAATTGCTGTTCATTCCTGTCCAATCCCGAATGTTCTTGAGCCACTAGCACTTCCTTCTACCTAGTCGTCTCTTCCCTTATATTTTCCCTCCATAAGTAGTTGTAAAAGTTCCTATTTGTTGTTACGGTAAATGTGTCCAAGGTAAGACGTTTTCGTTTTTTTGTTATCGTCCATAATAGTTCTCTGTCCCTTCCCATTCTTCTTAATACTTCTTCGTTTGTGACATGATCCATCCATGATATTCGAAGCATACGTCGGAAAACCCAGAACTCAAATGCCTGTATTTTCATTTGCCGCGTATACATCTTTTTGCTGGTCTCTACATTTTTGTAGTAAGATATTGAGACTATAAAGTGCTTCTCGTGTTCCCATGCCTTGTCGAAAGCGGAACTGTGAATCGTCGAGATCGGCCTCGCATTTTCTATATGTTCTCTGTTGAAAGATCTTTAACACATTTCCCCTTTTCCACTTGCCTTTTATTATGCGCAACCCCGTTATCGCATATTTCGCATTTCTTCCGGGTTGGCAGCCCGGACGGTTAGCGCCGTCCTGGTTTAAAATGCCTCTGCCTCGGCGGGGAATCGAGCCCCTGTCTCGACACTGCCAAGGAGGAAAGACTTTTCTGTCTAGTCCTGTCTGTCTTGCCTTGTCTGTACTTCCTTGTCCCCCAGGTTAACTTTTGGCAAGTGGTCCACCTGAAACCCACACATTCCACAAATCCACACAACATTGTTTTTCAATGTTGTCTATGATGTACCTTACTTCCCCCATCCAGTCATGCTGATTAGCGGTTCTGGTTTAGCCGTAGTCTTTCACCAATCTGCCTTTTCTTCCTGCTCCTTATAGCTGATTATTTCAGATATTGCTTTTTGGACTAATTTCCAGTTGTTTTCCGATTCTAACATGAAGGGTATAGTAGTTCTAGGTCCTTTAGTAGGATGTCCTCTGTGTCCCACCTACTACATATGCAGATGGTGTGCATAACGCTGTCCTCTTCCCCGCAGTATTCGCAGCATCTATCAACAGCGCTGCCTATCTTGTGGAGGTAATCTCGAAAGCATCCTTGTCCACTGACTGCTTGTGTTAGTTGGTAGTTTAGCTCTCCGTGTTTCCGAGTTACCCATTTTTCGACATCCTTGTCCCTTATCGCTTGCTACCCACTCCTACATGCCCGTAGTAGCTCAGTCCTTGCGATCCTCTTGGCCTCTTTTTTATCAGTAAATGGTTTGATTTGTTTAGCTGAGTAAATGCTAAGCCTCTCCTGCACTAGTAACTCTATTCGAGGAATGCCTGATATTAACAAGGACGCCTCCCTTGATATAGTTCTGTAAGCACTACTAGTTCTAATTGCTAGCATTCTCTGGACCGCTGCCAGCTTGCCTTTGGTGGCTTTCACGCTGATAGTACTGGCTAATACAGGGGCTGCATAAAGCATTTCGGAGTGGGCCACCGAGCATAGCAGTTTTCTCTTACTAGTCCTGGGTCTTCCTACATTAGGCATGGGCCTCTCAAGTGCAGAAAAAGTTTTGTCAGCTTTGTTGGCAGCTTTTTTGACATGGTCCCTAAATGACAGGTTTTTATCTATTATTACGCCTAAATACTTTATGGTCCCCTTTGGTATGATAGTAGCGTCTCTAAGTTTGAAGGATACGTCGACAATTCTTCTCATACCAGTTAATAAAACTGCCTCCGTTTTTTTTCAGGTGCCAGTTTGAGCTGTTTACCTTCCATCCATTTGTCTATTAGTAGCAATGCTTACCACCTTCTCATCCATCGCATACCATCGTCTCATCTGTCTCGTTTGTCTTGTCTTTCTCGTCGGTCTCGTCTGTCTTGTCTGTCTTGTCTTGTATTTCTTGTCAATCTGATTTTATCTGTCTTGTCTTGCCTATTTTGATCCAATTTAGTAAGGATACTCTAAAATTGTCTCGTCAGATTGGCTTGTGGGCATAATACTATTAAAGCAAAATATGTTTATTTTGCAGAGATAATACGAATATTGAAGGCTAGAACCAACTGATGTAGGTGTCTGTATTGACTATCTGTCTTGTCTGTCTGTGTGTATGGTCTTGTCTCTCTGATCTTGCCTGTCTGAGAGATTATTCTTTACAAGAATTCTCTTTCCTAGTTTTGTTTAGTATATCCTATTCTAGTCTAATCTAATTCTGTCCATTCGTATCTAATCTAATTCTGTCCATGCTTATCTAATCTAATTCTGCCCATTCTTATCTAATCTAATTATGTCCATTCTTATCTAATATAATTCTGTTCATTCTTATCTAATCTAATTCTGTCCATTCTTATTTAATCTAATTCTGTCCATTCTTATCTAATCTAATTCTGTCCATTCTTATCTAATCTAATTTTGTCCATTCTTATCTAATCTAATACAGGTCCACTCTTATTTAATCTAATTCTATCCATTCTTATCTAATCTAATTCTGTCCATTCTTATCTAATCTAATTCAGGTCCATTCTTATCTAATCTAATTCTGTTCATTCTTATCTAATCTAATTATGTCCATTCTTATCTAATCTAATTCTGTCCATTCTTATCTAATCTAATTCTGTCCATTCTTATCTAATCTAATTTTGTCCATTCTTATCTAATCTAATACAGGTCCACTCTTATTTAATCTAATTCTATCCATTCTTATCTAATCTAATTCTGTCCATTCTTATCTAATCTAATTCAGGTCCATTCTTATCTAATCTAATTCTGTCCATTCTTATCTAATCTAATTATGTCCATTCTTATCTAATCTAATTCTGTCCATTCTTATCTAATCTAATTCTGTCCATTCCTATATAATCTAATTCTGTCCATTCTTATCTAATCTAATTCTGTCAATTCTTATCTAATCTAATTCTGTCCATTCTTATCTAATCCAATTCTGTCTATTCTTATCTAATCTAATTCTGTCCATTCTTATCTAATCTAATTCTGTCCATTCCTATATAATCTAATTCTGTCCATTCTTATCTAATCTAGTTCTGTCAATTCTTATCTAATCTAATTCTGTCCATTCTTATCTAATCTAATTCTGTCTATTCTTATCTAATCTAGTTCAGGTCCATTCTTATCTAATCTAATTCTGTCCATTCTTATCTAATCTAATTATGTCCATTCTTATCTAATCTAATTCTGTCCATTCTTATCTAATCTAATTCTGTCCATTCCTATATAATCTAATTCTGTCCATTCTTATCTAATCTAATTCTGTCAATTCTTATCTAATCTAATTCTGTCCATTCTTATCTAATCTAATTCTGTCAATTCTTATCTAATCTAATTCTGTTCATTCTTATCTAATCTAATTATGTCTATTCTTATCTAATCTAATTCTGTCCATTCTTATCTAATCTAATTCTGTCCATTCTTATCTAATCTAATTCTGTCCATTCTTATCTAATCTAATTCTGTTCATTCTTATCTAATCTAATTATGTCTATTCTTATCTAATCTAATTCTGTCCATTCTTATCTAATCTAATTCTGTCCATTCTTATTTAATCTAATTCTGTCCATTCTTGTCTAATCTAATTCTGTCCATTCTTATCTAATCTAATTTTGTCCATTCTTATCTAATCTAATACAGGTCCACTCTTATCTAATCTAATTCTATCCATTCTTATCTAATCTAATTCTGTCCATTCTTATCTAATCTAATTCAGGTCCATTCTTATCTAATCTAATTCTGTCCATTCTTATCTAATCTAATTATGTCCATTCTTATCTAATCTAATTCTGTCCATTCTTATCTAATCTAATTCTGTCCATTCTTATCTAATCTAATTCTGTCCATTCTTATCTAATCTAATTTTGTCCATTCTTATCTAATCTAATACAGGTCCACTCTTATCTAATCTAATTCTATCCATTCTTATCTAATCTAATTCTGTCCATTCTTATCTAATCTAATTCAGGTCCATTCTTATCTAATCTAATTCTGTCCATTCTTATCTAATCTAATTATGTCCATTCTTATCTAATCTAATTCAGGTCCATTCTTATCTAATCTAATTCTGTCCATTCTTATCTAATCTAATTCTGTCCATTCTTATCTAATCTAATTCAGGTCCATTCTTCTCTAATCTAATTCTGTCCATTCTTATCTAATCTAATTATGTCCATTCTTATCTAATCTAATTCAGGTCCATTCTTATCTAATCTAATTCTGTCCATTCTTATCTAATCTAGTTATGTCCATTCTTATCTAATCTAATTCAGGTCCATTCTTATCTAATCTAATTCTGTCCATTCTTATCTAATCTAATTATGTCCATTCTTATCTAATCTAATTCAGGTCCATTCTTATCTAATCTAATTCTGTCTATTCTTATCTAATCTAATTATGTCCATTCTTATCTAATCTAATTCTGTCCATTCTTATCTAATCTAATTATGTCCATTCTTATCTAATCTAATTCTGTCCATTCTTATCTAATCTAATTTTGTCCATTCTTATCTAATCTAATACAGGTCCACTCTTATCTAATCTAATTCTATCCATTCTTATCTAATCTAATTCTGTCCATTCTTATCTAATCTAATTCAGGTCCATTCTTATCTAATCTAATTCTGTCCATTCTTATCTAATCTAATTATGTCCATTCTTATCTAATCTAATTCTGTCCATTCTTATCTAATCTAATTCTGTCCATTGTTATCTAATCTAATTCTGTCTATTCTTATCTAATCTAATTCAGGTCCATTCTTATCTAATCTAATTCTGTCCATTCTTATCTAATCTAATTCTGCCCATTCTTATCTAATCTAATTCTATCCATTCTTATCTAATCTAATTCTGTCCATTCTTATCTAATCTAATTCAGGTCCATTCTTATCTAATCTAATTCTGTCCATTCTTATCTAATCTAATTATGTCCATTCTTATCTAATCTAATTCTGTCCATTCTTATCTAATCTAATTCTGTCCATTCTTATCTAATCTAATTCTGCCCATTCTTATCTAATCTAATTCTGTCCATTCTTATCTAATCTAATTCTGTCTATTCTTATCTAATCTAATTCTGTCTATTCTAATCTAATTCCGTCCAATCTTATCTAATCTAATTCTGTCCATTCTTATCTAATCTAATTCTGTCCATTCTTATCTAATCTAATTCTGCCCATTCTTATCTAATCTAATTATGTCCATTCTTATCTAATCTAATTCTGTCCATTCCTATATAATCTATTTCTGTCCATTCTTATCTAATCTAATTCTGTCAATTCTTATCTAATCTAATTCTGTCTATTCTTATCTAATCTAATTCTGTCTATTCTAATCTAATTCCGTCCAATCTTATCTAATCTAATTCTGTCCATTCTTATCTAATCTAATTCTGTCCATTCTTATCTAATCTAATTCTGCCCATTCTTATCTAATCTAATTCTGTCCATTCTTATCTAATCTAATTCTGTCCATTCTTATATAATCTAATTCTGTTCATTCTTATCTAATCTAATTCTGTCAATTCTTATCTAATCTAATTCTGTCTGTTTTTGTCTAATCTAATTCTGTTCATTGTTATCTAATCTAATTCTGCCCATTCTTATCTAATCTATTTCCGTCCAATCTTATCTAATCTAATTCTGTCCATTCTTATCTAATCTAATTCTGCCCATTCTTATCTAATCTAATTCTGTCCATTCTTATCTAATCTAATTCTGTCCATTCTTATATAATCTAATTCTGTTCATTGTTATCTAATCTAATTCTGCCCATTCTTATCTAATCTAATTCCGTCCAATCTTATCTAATCTAATTCTGTCCATTCTTATCTAATCTAATTATGTCCATTCTTATCTAATCTAATTCTGTCCATTCCTATATAATCTAATTCTGTCCATTCTTATCTAATCTAATTCTGTCAATTCTTATCTAATCTAATTCTGTCTATTCTTATCTAATCTAATTCTGTATATTCTAATCTAATTCCGTCCAATCTTATCCAATCTAATTCTGTCCATTCTTATCTAATCTAATTCTGTCCATTCTTATCTAATCTAATTCTGCCCATTCTTATCTAATCTAATTCTGTCCATTCTTATCTAATCTAATTCTGTCCATTCTTATCTAATCTAATTCTATCCATTCTTATCTAATCTAATTCTGTCGATTCTTTTCTAATCTATTTCTGTACATTCTTATCTAATCTCATTCTAATTAATCTGATTCTAATCTTATTTTAGGTTTGTCTGAGTTTGCTATATGTGTAGGGGAAGAAAAATAATGAATAAACATCCTTAACGGACAGGAGCAACAGCCTAACTAGGGTATAGTGAATAATGGAAATAATTTCTGTCACTCTTTGGCACACATTACCCTAGATACGTTGTGTGAGCCTTTTCGCTATGTCAAAGCAAGTGACGAGAAATGGTCAAGACTTATAATGTCAGGGGCAGTTCTTAACTAACAAGCGACTAAAGGAATAGTATATTAAAGGACGAGTTTAGTAAGCGCAATGTTACAGCACGCGTCCAAGTTTGGTTTTCTAATGTACAAGTGGACAAGTGTAATGGTCAACGCCTTACGAACGAGTTTCTTATAGTATTTTCTCTATTTTGCGCCCTTTCTAAATAAAAGAATCGCCGATATACATTGAGAAAATTGCATCCCATTCGGGGAGCCTTAACCGCATGCATATGAGTGCTGTTATTGGTCCATTACAGACGCAAAATAGAAGTTATATAAAATAGAAGTTATTAAACACTATTCACTGACTATAACAGAAACATCTGAATCTATCTATAATTGTCCTAGTTCTTCAACTTCAACACAGACAAACCCGTCACCCAACGCAACTAGAGCAATGTGTGCAAAGAGTGACAGAAGATTTCCATTATTTACTGTACCCTAGTTATGTTGTTGATCCTGTCCATTATAAGTATGTTTATTCATAATTTTTCTTCTACACATTTTATGTAATTGGTGCTTTGCACGTTATCCGAATTTTACATCTGTTTTTGTTTAGGTAAGATTCATCTCTTGTTATATGTATATAAAGGATTATCGATTCTAATTTGCCATTTTTGACCTAGTCTTACATTAACTAGATTAATTGTAAGACATGCCTCGTCTTATCCTTGCTTGGTCGATTCTTGTTTGGTTTTACCTCGTCTTGATTTCCAAAGTAAATCTTGACTTCACCTCCATATAATTTTAGCAGTGTTGGTTGTCTAATCTATTATCATCTTTATTTACTGGGCTATTCTAGAATGTTATTTTGGCTGGGTTAAATTGATGTATTTCTCCTTATGGATGTTTAATTATATTCTCCCCATTTCTGTTTGTTGACATATTATTTCAGTTTATGTCTAGAAGCGGAAACAATGAAGTTTGACATTGTACATAATCTTAATGATTATAAAGCCTGCAATAATTAGCATTCAGTTTTGTTTCCTTCACAATAAACTAAATAAGTGTATTTGTTTTATACCTAGCGCCTCTTTTCACACTGATAATCATTCGGGTTCTTAAAAAATCTCCAGAGGAGAAAGTCTATCTACAATACGGTGAGGTCTGGTGAACGCGCAGGTAATCTACAAGTGTTTTTCGAAAAGAAAACTTGATCTTCCTTGTAATAGCTAGTAATTTGCCCAGGTTGAAAAGAGGCACTAAATAAATAGAGGCCAATCATCGATCACAGACTCCAAATATAAAAACAATACATTTATATAGTTTACTGGAACCTTTTGAAAAATTTTGTGAAAAAAAATAAATTAGATAAAAATAAAAATAACTTATTAAAGTTATTTTTATAATTATCTAATTTATTTTTTGTTATTAAACACTTTATTTTCTAAAAAATCATTTATTTAAAATATCTTTAAAACAACTTTATTTTTATTCTTTAATTTTATTTTTAGGGTGCTACTTATAATGATATAAATATGAATTGTCAATACGATGTTAACTTGGGAATGGTACCTTGCACACGATTAGGACTCCCGAATCAAAATTCTGTTTACTCTCCAATGTGCCTTCCACCTGCACCATACCGTGACGTCTACTATCGCCACAATATGGGATTGAATTGTTAAATAATTTATATATATACATATATATATATATATATATATTATATAAATATTAATATATATATATATATATATATATATATATATATATATATATATATATATATATATAATATATTATAATTTTTTCTTATTACTTTGTAAGGTGGTTCAACTTTTGATTAAATTGCATTTATAAAAATAGTTTGCTTTTGCTTTTCATTTACTTACACAAGAAACCTTCCCACCAAAACTCATCTAAATTGAAATGGGTTAAAACAGTTTATTTTATTCCGCGTGTTTTAACATAAGTCAAAAATATAAAACCTCAAATTTGTCTAACTTATGACGTCATCAATTTTTTTTTTTTTAATATGAAGCTAGTTTTTTTTACATTTTTTGATAAAGCTTGTCTTTCTGCATTATAAAAAAATAATTGAAGTAGGGGGTCACATAAGAAAAAAAAAAGCGAGTAAATTAATTAAAAAAAGAAATAAACTTAATTTTAGGTAATAACTTTTAAATTATCTAAACAGTCCATTAAACCAAAACTATTTCTTATAGTAATTGTTCAAACTGTGTCCTGTTCACTATCTGACAGGCCAAGACGATGGTAGATCTGAGTTACAGAGTTTTCCATCATCTGCGGAGTTATACGAGTCGTTTCATGTGTAATTCGTTACATTAAGTCTTTTAAATTGTCTGGTCGGTTAACGTAGACCCGACTTTTTAAATGTCCCCACATTGGTCTAGCCACTAGCCACAGGTGAGAGCTACTCCATTGGTCCACGTCTTCCAATCCACCTTCCTTCAAACTGGTTATCCAGAAACCTTCGAACATTAAGACCATAATGTGGAGGTGCACCATCTTGTTGGAACCAAATACTGGGATCCATTTTTCCCTATTATTTTGATCCGGAAATGCCGCAATTAGGTCCGGACGCACTGCCATACAAAGGTGTTCCAAATATCGCTCAGATATTAAATTCCCCCGAAAGAAATAAGGGCCAATAAATCTTCCCCTGACGATTCCTACCCAAACATTATTTTTTTGGGGACGCTGGGTGTGTATTGTCTGAATCCAGTGGGGATTTTCCCGAGCCCAGTAGCGACAATTGTGTCGATTTACTGTACCACTTAAATAAAACGATGCCTCCTCTGAAAATACTACACTATTAATCATATTTAAATTTTCGTAACAATGCCTCATCTCGTGAAGATTTCACAAAATTCTGAACGTCTGTCCGGATCATCTTCTAAGAGTTCGTTAACAAGTTGAACTTTGTATGGGTGCAGTTTTTCTTTTTTTTTAAACTTTACTACAAACGACTGACTAACATTTTCTTGTAAGGCAATTTCTGTTATAGATACGCGAAGGTTGTCTTCTAATCACAGCAAAATATCTAACTTTGCTTCGTCGCTTATTTCGGGTCTTCCAGATTTTGGTGCATCCCTCACGCTTCCAGTTTCATGATATTTTGCAACAATTCTGCCTACTGTGCTTCTAGATATTGGAGGTCTTTCAAAATGTGTTTCGTTAAATAGAGCACATGCTTCTCCATGACTTCGAAGTCTATCGCCGTATCCTACCAACATTAGAATTTCTATCCTTTCTCTTTCGGTTAAAGGAGCCATCATAATAAAATTGGTATGGCGCTAATTGTAAGAATGACACTGATAAACAGTTGTTTTATCAAGACAATTGAAAAAATTGATAAAAACAGATGTTCTTACTTGTGTAACTTATGTAACTTTAGCTTATGTAACTTTGTTTGACAAGTTTTAATTCTTTTAAAATTTTGTTTTTTTTTCATAAATTCAAAATCAAGTTAATTTTGTTTTTTATTAATTCTCTCAGTTTTTTCATATATGACCCCTATTTCAATATTTTTTTTATAATGCAGAAAAACAACAAATTCTATCAAAAAATGTAAAAAAAAGTCTAGCTTCCTATTTAAAAAAATATTGATGACGTCATAACTTTGACAAATTTCACGTTTTATTATATTTTATTAACGTTTGAACCCTATGGGATCACGCAAAGCAAACTTGACTTTAATTCGTGATGTTTTTTCTATTTTCCCACGCTTTGCTCATTTTTTCTCCTTGAATCCTCTTCCTTTCTTCCGTCCACGTTGTCCCGGTCTTCTTGGGCTTGTCATTATCTGACATCACTTCCCATTTGTTAACCTTTGGTCTGTGCTTCTGCCAGATCTTTTGATACTTGGACTATCCATGGAGTTGTCGTCTTGACTCCCTGTATGTATGTGAGGACTCCCTTGGCGATCCTGGTTTCGGGTAGTCTGCGGAGGTGTCCATAAAATTTGAGTCTCCTTTTCCTGATGTCTGATGCGAGGTTGGATTTTTTTTCTGTTGTTTTCCTGGAGTGTAGTCTGTATCCTTCTGTTTGTTTTAGGCCTAAAATTTTTCTCACGATTTTCCTTTCTTCTTTTAGAAGATTTTCGAGATCTCTTTGTGTGGAGTGTAAGCGTCTCACTCGCATACAGTGCTTCTGATTTTACTACAGTGTTATAGTGTTTAACTTTTGTGTGTAGTGACAGGCATTGTTTGTCCTAGTCTCCTGTTTTGAAGAAGACCCTCATCATTTTCTGTTTCAAAATTTCTTCAAGGTATTTGAAATGGCATACCCTTTGGGACAGTTATGCGAAATTCAAATTTTTTTTTCCAGTATTTGAAGTTTATTTTTTAAATTTCTAGAAAACTATTATAGTTACCAAAGGACCTTGGGTTTGCTTCAAAGTGGATACTTAGGGCAAGAAAAAAATATTTAGTTTTAATTTAAAAATCAAAAATTTTGAAAAATTCAAGAATTTATATCTTAACCCTACACTGCGCAATTTTTTCCTTTCGAAATATACGTTTCTTATGTGGTTTTTATTTGTGAATATGGGAAAAATAATTTAAAAAAATCGAAATCAAAAATTAAAATTTCTATTTCAAAAAATATGTACGTATCACATATGCTACATTGTGCGTTTATGCTATCTCGTCCTATTCGGTATAGAACTTGACAAAGCAGTTGTTATTCTTCTTTAGGCAAAAGTGTAAACCACATTTCGAACATTTTATGAATAAAAATGATTTGTATCCTGGAATTTTACATCGTTGCCTTGTTTCGTCGTGAATTGGCCAATGACTACACAAAACAAGACGAGCGTCTTTTGGTGGTACGTAGGAAGTCGTTTCAGAGTGTTTCTTTTTGGCTTGAATGCTTTTCTTGAGATCGCTTGGTGTTCTTCTTTTACTCAAAGATGAATTTTCCTCGTTGCATAAACAATACGCTATTTCACATCGGAACTTGGGCCAAGGGCAAAAAGTTTTTTTCTACTGATATATGTGAAAATGGCATTTTTTCCACGGCTTCCCTACATGAAAGTGACAATTTTTCATTCTAGGGATGAAAATATTTTCACGTCTAGAGACGAAATTATTTTTAAATTTATGATTTTCTCGATTAAAACACTAAACTAACCAAATTTGCATGGACTTTCTTATTAATTACATCAATTTCAATGAAATATTTTATGTACAAGCGCAAAACGAGCCTGAAACTATTTAAAAAACCGAAATAAAATTAGGACATTTGACTTGAAAAGTATCACCTTAGCAATATGTTACCGTGGAAACGGCCAAACTAACAATTAAATTTGTTTTGACAGTTCTGACAGTTCGCTTCGAATTGGATTTATTAAAGTCGAATTATGGATTCTACAACCGAAATCAGTAGAAAAAATTGCATTTACTACTCGAGATGAAAGTGTTTTTTCTGGTTCGGTGTGTTTTTCTCGCTGGCGCTCGTGAGCAAACTCCCACCTCACCAAAAAAACGCCACTTTCATCTCTTGCTGTAAAATATACTATTTCCGCGAGTCCTACTATTTTTTTTGGTATAACAAAAAAATTATTATTGTCATGTCGATCAGATGATAGAACAGTCGCATGTACCATTTCTTCGTACGCATTCTTATCTTATAGCGACCAATCAAACCGTCCAGTAAGTCGACACCCCCCATATTTTGGTTATATTCTTTTACAACATTGGGGCATGGCATATCAATTATCTTTTATTATCTTTTGTCAAAGCGCTGAACTTCTAATAAAGGTAACTGACAAGTGAAGGAAGATAGGAGAGTCACTATCTTATTATCTTTCCAAATAACAGATGTAATTTCTACACCCTCAATATCAGAAACGAATTCTTGAGAACTTCCGGTCTTTAGCCATTTCTTTGTCACTGGCTAATTTGCAGTTGGGAATCCTTGATCTTTTCATAGTTCCGAGACAAAGTATTCCACACTTGGCCAGGTGAACAGCAAACGGGATTGTCGTATAGAAATTGTCAAAATATATTCTGTAATTTTGATTATGAGGTATATTTCTGCATAAACGTATGACTACATACATACAATCCTTTATTGGCATAAATAAAAAAAAACATAACCTTTCCTATTACAATACTAAATAAAAACAATTTATATTCCGCAAAGAAAAACAAAACAAACAAGATATAAAAAAGAAAACAAAATCAATAATCACCATAAACAATAAAGGACATTCCTCTGTTTCCGTTCCCTGTTCCTTCCATTCTTTTATCCTTTCCATCATTACTAAACCACTACCATCCTCATTCATGCACTGTTTCCATTTCGACCCTAACACTCTCTCTCTTTCGGTCCACTCTCCTTTTTTGCACTCCTCAAACCAATGCACCCACACGTCCTTCCCTGCCCCACATACACCACAACTCTTATACTTGTCATCCATCAAATACTTTCGCCCTCTTTCTTCACAGCCGCATCTAAACCTGGCAATTACTGACTGGGCATTCAGGCCCATTGTTGATTTTAAGTATTTAGGTAGCTCTTCAAATATTTGTATTTCCGCATAGTCCTTACTATATCTACTTCTTTCTCAGTTCTTTCCTCAGTCATTCCCTTCACTTTACTTTTATACCTTGCTACTCGTCGGCTTGCTTCAATTCTTAATTTAAATGCATTTAGCTCCTGCAGTACTATGTAGGACGGGGTTGATCTGTCTAATTTCAGGGCCTCTTTAAAGAATTGTAGTTGCACCTTTTCCACGCCTTCTTCTTCCTTCGCCCCCCATATTTCAGCAACATACATCAATATACTTCGCCAGCAAGCCTTCCACATCATCTCCTTCGCCCCGTAATTTGTGCTAAACTCTTTTCCCCATACCTTCAAGAACCTTTCTGCCGCCACCCACGCTTTTTTTGCCACGTACTCTATATGCTGTTTATTACCGCACCCACTCCCAAATACAAACCCTAAATACTTAAAATGCCCAACCTGCTCAATCTCCATTCCCTTCCATTCGAACCTCTCCTTCCTGCACATCCCACCTTTCTTAAACTTTATCCATTTTGTTTTATGTACATTTACAGTCAGTTTCCTTTTATCAAAAAATCTCTCCAATCATTTCTTTCAATTCTCCTGCCGATTTTGCCAGTATTACCACATCATCCGCGTACGCCAGACTCCACAACTTCTTCCTCCCCACCACCACTCCCCCTGCTTGTCCAGCAGTCAAGACCTTTTCCAAATCTGCCACATATATATTGAAGAGTGCCGGGCTAAGCGGACAATCTTGCTTCAGACCCATATCTACTTTGAAAGCGCTCTACTTACTCTCTCTCACTTTGACCCTACACCACGTTTCTTTATACAGCCGCTCGATACCATCTCTCAATTTTCCAGATATACCCTTTTTTCCATACATTCCCACAACGTTTTCCTATTTACCGTGTCATATGCAGCCTTTAAGTCTAGGAACAGAGCAAAGAGCTTACCCTTGGGACTTGCTAATTCCTGGTCGATAATATACCTCAGGGTTATTAAATGTTCAGTAGTTTCCCTTCCTTCTCTAAAACCTGTTTGCGTTTCTGATAGCAACATTTTTCCTTCAACTTCCTCCCCCAAACGCCTTTCCAATAATTTCGCATACATTTTATAGGATGAATCCATGAGTGTTATACCCCTATAGTTTCTCATTTCGTCCCTCTCACCACTTTTGTAGACAGGTATCACTTCCCCCACCGTCCAACTGTTTGGAATTCCAACTTCTTTCCGCCATATTTTATTGAATTCGTCTGTCACTCTCTCCAAACATTGCTCATTTGCTTTCATCCAAGCCTCATTCGGTACCATGTCTTGACCTGCCGCCTTTTTTGCTTATAGGATATTGCCATATTTACCACCTCCTCCACTGAAAATTCCTCTTCTTCCACTATGCTCATACCGAGTTCGTGCCTCATCGGTTCTTCTTGATCTACCCCTCCTCCTACTAACTCCATGAAGTGCAGTTTCCAATCCTCTATCTCAAATTTGTCTGTCACTCCTTGTCCTCTACCTCCGTTTTTCCTTAGGAACCGCCACAGCTCCGCTTCATTATTAATGTTTGATATCTCTTCCACCCTTTTCTTTTCCCCAACTTCTTTTTTTGTCTTCATAACTCTCTCAAGCTGCAGTTTTTGTTTCTGCATTTCTTCTTTGACTCCCTTTCCTTCTCTCCATCTTTTTACCACCTCTCTCAGCTTTTTCTTTTCTTTCCTGCATTCTTCATCATACCATGTGGATTTGGTTCCAGTTATCTTCATAGTTTTTGCCACCATTGACTCTCTCATACACTGCGTTATTTCTTTCATATCTTTGAGGTTTTTCCAATCAACTTTTGCTAGCCTCGTGGCATATATTTCTTGTGTGGGCTGATCCCATTTATATATTATCCTTTCCCCACTTCCCCTTGTTTCGTATTTTTCTTTCAGGGTCACAATTACCGGCATATGATCGGGTCCCCTCTAATACCAATCCTCATACTTTCTATTGACTCCATTGAATTCTCATTTGCCACTACTAGGTCAATAACGGATTCACCACTACCTCCCACAAAAGTAAATTCCCCGCCCCAGTCTCCTACACAGCACCCATTTAGCACTTCCCATTCTTCACCCACTCCAACCACAACTTTCCTTGAGCATTCATTACTTTATCCTTAGATTTCCTCGTGATTTCACCTCCACTACTGCTAATTCCCATCGTCTGCCCTTCCCCAATTCTTACATTCCAGTCTCCTCCTAATCAGCAGTTTTTTGTGTTCCCCTTCGTTCAGGCAATCTTCTATTTTTTGTTGTATTTCCATAGATCTATTATTATTATACACCGTCATCACCCCCCACCATTGCCCTTCAATTTCTATATCCCTCATCACCAGACCTTCACACATATATTTCGCCGTATCCTTTTCTCTTCTGGGTATATCTGCGGAAGCTTCTTCCCTGAGAGTCTTGTCCACCTCTGTTACTATTCCACCTTTTGCCCTTCCGAAATTACAATCTTTTTTTGCAAATTGCGGCCTCCATCTATAGCCTTCCGGCAACCTCTTAATGCACTCCTCCCATTCCTCTTGTTTTGTCCAAGTTTCCACTAAGTTAATAACTTGGAAATCAGACAAGAACGCCCCAAATTCTTCCTCTCCTATTCTCAGTTTCCTTAGTAATCCTGCCACGTTCCAAAATAAAATTTTAATTATTTTCCCCTTTTTCTCCCTTCCCGCACCTGGCTTGCTGCACCTTAGTTTTTTTGCATAATCTTCTGTGACTCCTCCCATGTTACCCAATTTCCATCCACTTCTATCTTCTTATAACCGATTTTCACTTGGTGCCCTCTATCCTTTAAAATCTTTGCTTTTTGTCGCAACTTCTTTTGAATTTCCCGTTCTTTCTTAGTAAGATCGTCTTGGATAAAAAAAATCAGACCCCTTCAGCTTATATTTATTTTGCATGACAATTCTTCAAAAACTTAGCAATTTTGCGACAATTGGCCCTTGGTTCGAACCTTTATCTCCTATCTTGAACATGCTTCCTACACCTTCTTTTACTCCAAATCTTTCTTCCAATAACTTCTTAACGTCTTCTAACCATCTCTCTCCTTTTACCCCATGAATCACAATATTATTTTTTATTTCCTTTCTTTCTCTTCTTTCTTCCATTTCTCTTAGTTGCTTTACTTCCTCTATTAGTGGGTCTTGACCATTCTCCCCACTTCTGACGGAGTTTTCTCACTCTACTCTGTAGTCGTCCTCCAACTTCTTTATCCTGCCCTTGATATCGGTGTTTTCGTTTTTTATCGCTTTCAATTGTGATATCATTTCCTCTTTCCACACCCTTTCCTTCTCCTCTACTTCCTTTTGTTCCCTCCTTGCCCTTTCCAAGTTTTCTTCGAGTTCTTTATTTTCTCTTCTCATTTCTTCTTCCATCTCATTTCTTCCATCTTATTCTCGACAGCTTTAAAATCTTTCCTCATTTCCCGAAGCTCTTCAAAGATCTTCTCCAAAGCTCCTCCCCTACCCACATTCATTTCTCTCTTTTCCAAATCCTCTTTTTTGAACGTTTTGCCAATTGTGTCGGCGACCGACTCAATTTGGCGCACCGATCAAACGGACTTCTAGACTCACTGTTTGATCTTGGCCTGCTGTCGTGGTCCATTGCCTATGCCTTATTTATTTTTTATTTATTTATTTATTTTCACTTTGCTACCAAAAAGTTTAAAGGCCCGGCCCGGACTCGAACCCGCGCGCAGTTGTGCTTAAATATTTGTTTCCACCTCACCGGTTCACTCGGCTATGAAAACATTATGACTACATTAGCACCGGATCCGAAATCAGGTTTTTCTGGTCGTCTGTAATTGACATCATTTTCAGCGCCAAATTTCAAATTTATAGGAAAAACCATCTGTCCCACAAAGCACGTACAGTTTATACCCCCATTTATGTGGCTTTTCAGGTAAGTATTCTTTTAGGTAACTCCTTGCTTTGCTTGCTCATAGTTGTTCGTCCACACAAAGATATTGCTGTAGTGGAACAGACTGAAACTTATCGTTTAGTTTATCTATCACAGGTCGCAATTTGTGCAATCTTTAAAAAAAAAACGTTCAGGATCATCTCTTGGCTTCATATTTGCATTATCGTTAAAATGTAAGTATCTTCTGATTTTCACAAATTTATTCTAGCTCATGATATCCCTGATCTTGGCGAAACCAAGTGTTGAAGACCAATAACTTCTTACATGTGGCATGTGCACCAAGGACATGATGTGCACCAGAAATATAGGAATATTTTATGGCGGAAAAAAATTTATTCTCATTGACGATGCAGTAAGTTTCCGGGAAAATACAAATATATATATATATATATATATATATATATATATATATATATATATATAGCTCTCTTTCAGCTCCTTTGCTTCTTTCTTAAGATCCCTCATGATCTGCTCTGTAACCTGCCTTTCTTCAGTTTCTTGAGTTTCCTGATCTTCCAATTCTAACTGTTCTTCATCTCCACGACTGCCCTCCTCTTCTTCTTGAGTAAATCTGATGTTCTCGTTCCATCGTTTGATCAATCTGGATTACAAATCCGTCCTCAAATTCAATAGGCATATTTATTATGGAATTTCTTATTTCTTCTTCCAAATCTACTTCTTCATCTACACTTTCCTCTTTGTCAAAATAAACTTCACTTTCTGATAAATGTGCAAGTATGGGTTCCATTTCACGATTTGTTAGATATTTCTTCCATTCATTTGACATCTTCACTATATTGCCTGCAATGAAAATGTACTGTTCAAGCATAATGTCGCAAATATGATACATCATCATTATAGAACAATATTTCGTACAAAAATATGTAACTGTCATTGACATACTAGTTGTGATGTATTATATCTAGCCTTATATGTTTCCAAGTTGCGTGTTATTTTTTTTTGTAACTTTATGGTATATCTTGTGCACTTTCTGACACCAGGTCATCAACCCACGCCGTTAGGTTATGTGTGAACAATTTCAAACAACGATTGAGTACACATAAACGTCACCTACAGAAAACACGTCCGTATTTATAGCGTACATAGATATGTATCAGAATGTCTACGAAAGTAATTCAACGATAACTACACCTGCTGTATTTAAAAATAGGGTGTAAATGTAGTTGTATCAGATCGTCTACACTGGGCAGTGCAGGGTTAATCCAAATCGAAAGGCGGTCGATTTCAACTATTTGTCGATTTGGCAATGACCAATGATGTTTAAATTCTGAGTAGTGATGCAACAGAAGTGTCATAACAGCAATCGACGTAAAAGATAAATTTTAGCCAAAACGGATGCAAAAGTATAAATGCTATGAAAAACGTACGTAATTTTTAATTAAAAAAGTAATTTTAAAAATTATGAAGCGGTAAGTTATATTTTATGAACAGTAGATTGGCTCCTTTAACACCTAACAATCTGTTCCGGTGTTCTCCACGAGACGAGTACGCAGTCCTCACAAGTGATAGTCTATCTGGATTATCTGGTTCTGTTCATTTTCATATTTAATATTTTCGACCGAACCTGCTCCGCAGTGACATTTTTTGAAAAATGAGATTTATATCGTGGATCTAAATCGCAATTCTATTTTTTAAAATTGTATTTTATGACCTTCTATTGGTATATATACAATACATTTTAAATAAATACATTAGAATACGAGCTCTCTTAGATTACAAATTACACATTAACGGAATAGATTCTTCCTTAGTACCTATTTGCTCTTTCCACTTTTTCACCTTCCTTGACAATTTAAACCATTTGCCCTTTCATCCATACACTCTTTCCATTCTCTACCTAACCTTCTCTCTGGTTCCTTCCATTAATTCCTGTTACATTCAGCCATCCAATGTTTCCATCTATCCTCTCTTGTCCCACATACTCTACACTTCCTACATTCTTTACTCATCAAATATTTCCTACCACGCTCTTCACTTCCACACCTAGACCTTGCTATTATGACCTGCTCGTCTGACTCCTTACTTCTGTATAAATAGGTTGGTAAACTACAAAGCACCTGAATCATTGCCTATTCTTTGAAAAACCTACTATTGGCGATTTTGCTCTGACGTTCCTGTAATTCTACCTTTACTAATCGCTCACCTTTCATTTCCACCCAGTTTGCACATTCCCTCTTAAGTTTTTCTAGTCCTTCGCCAGATATCCCCCTCTTTCATATAATTTCCTTTTATTCATGCCCCACACATTACCTATCTTCCCTCTTTAACCCTCCCGATTCGCCATTCTAAATACCTCTTTTATTATTCTTTCATCCCGCATTTCACTCACCTTGCATTAATATTTACCACCCTTTTTGCAGCTAAAACGGCCACCTTGTAGGCATTCACCTCTTGCAGGACTATGTAGCCGGATGGCAACTTGTCTAGCTTTAGGAATTTCTTGTAAAAGTTTTGTTGAACCCTCTCAATCTTGTCTTCCTCTCTAGTCCCCCAGACTTCCGAACCATACGCCAACACACTTCTTATACACGCTTTCCATATTATCTCAGCCTCCCTTCAAATCTAGATTTCCATCCATTCCACATTCGTTCTGCAACCACCCACGCTTTTTTTGGACACAATCCTCATGTTCACTTTTACTTCACCCAGTTAAAAACACATATCCTAAACGTTTGCACCTCCACAATTTCATTCCCTAGCCATTCAAAACGCTTTTTCCTATATTTACCCACGTTTACATTTAGCTCTCTTTTCAGAATAACCTCTCAAACTTTCAATCAACTCCCTCATTTCACCTGCGGATTTAGCAAACACTACCACATCATCCGCGTAGGCTAAGCTCCACACTTTCCTTCTCCCTATAACCACGCCTCCAGCTTGACCATCCGCCAACACCTTTTCCATGTCAGCCACGTATAGATTAAAAAGTGTGGGACTCAATTGACATCCCGCCTTCAGACCCTTTCTTACTTAAAAATAATCAGATTCACACCCATTCACGCTAATTTTATATACAGTTTCCTTATACAGCTCCCTCACATTACTTATCACACTCTCTGAGATACCCTTCTTTCGTAAGCACTTTACCAACTTCCCTCGATCTACCGAATTGTACGCCGCATTCAGGTCAATGAAAAAAGCAAACAGGCTCCCTCTATTTATTTCCTGATCAATTATGTAGCGCAGGGTTATTAAATGCTCTACTGTGCTCCTTCCCGCTCTGAAACCAACTTGCACCTCTGGCACTAGATGCTTCTTCTCTATCTCTCTCCTGAACCGCTCGTCCAAGATTTTGGTGAAAATTTTATATGCAGAATTCACTAACGTAATCCCCCTGTAGTTTCCGATATTTTCCCTGTCTCCGCTCTTATGTATTGGGTGAATTATTCCCTCCTTCCAGCTCTTTGGGACAGTCTTTGCTCCCCTCCATACCAAATTAAATTCTTCGGTAATTCTAGCAATACATTCTTTCAGAGCAGCTCTCCAGGCTTCGTTTCCTACGTCGTCAGGCTCTGCCGCTTTTTCTTAATGCTGCTATAACCTTGTCCACTACACCTGTTGTTATTTCTTCTTAACATAATTCGTCCATAGCTTGTTCCTCCATTATACTTCTATTACCTACTTCTTCATGCACGTCGACTCCTTCCAACAAAACCATAAAGTGACTTTTCCATCCGAATGCCGTTTGGAAGTCGTTCTTTCCTCGATCCGCTTTCTTTTAAATAGTTCCAGAGTTTTTGTTTTGATGTCTAGTATGCGTTTTTTTTCTCGTCTCCAAATTCTTTAATCTCGTCTTTAACAACTCTTTTTTACTACCGGTGCCCTCTAGCCACTTTCTCATAACCTCTCTGTACTTTTCTTCCTCGGTCATATATTCTTTGTCTGTCCATGATCTTCCGGGTGATGCTGCTGTGATTTTCTTCTCCAACATTCCTGCCCCCATCTTCTCTATTATCTTCTCTATGTCTTTTAATTTCTTCCAGTTTATTGCTTCCATTCTAGCATTATATCTCTCAGTAGCTTCCTTGTCCCATTTGGTAACCCAATTCTCCTCCCTGGGCACAATTATTGTCTTCGGCTTCGAGCTTATTGCCACTGACATTTTTTTGAATCAATTTTCCCTTCTATTTCCATCTCTTTAATTTCCTGCCTTGTCAGGTCATTTGTCACTACCAGTTCTATAGTCCAGGGGTCTCCAAACTTTCCAGCCTTAGGGCCATACTGATTACTCCAGTAAGTTCCGAGGGCCAAAACCATATTGTCATTGTTGCCGGTGTTAAAAAGTGAAATAGTCCACTGATGAAAAAAAAGTCCAAAAAAGTACGCAACGTTTAAAAAAGGCTGCAAATCGGACTAAAGTCCGCAAAATGGCAACACTGCATATTATTAATTTTCCTGTCATTATCTGTAATTTCTAGATAATTCGTAGAGTACGAGCCATGAGGAGTAACGTGACACGACATCTCGTGGACACAAGCGGAAATAGGTAGTACCTTCTATCGCTAACAGATGGCGCTAATAGCACGTACAGAATAATCTCGTTGGTTCGAGAAAGTTCTGGTGTCTTCCACTCACCTCTAGTTGGCAGTAATTGGAATATATAAGAAGGCTAGAGGCGCAACCACAAGTCAGTTCCTATGACACTGTTGTGAAATAAAATAGTGCGTACCTCCTTAAAACTTTGTGTGCGTGTTTAAGTTTAAGACATCTTTGTAACAGTATTTTGATTTGAATTGTTGCTTTTGTGTGTGATTTAGTAGTATGGAAAAGAAGCGAAAAATTGATAGTGAATGCAGAAAATTCAAAGATCAGTGGAACATTCAGTATATCGTAATTGAGTCCAGTAACAAGGCGCTATGTTTGATTTGCAATGAAAGCATAGCCGTTCTCAAGGAATATAACATGAAATGTCATTATGAAACAAAACATTTTCAAAATTACTCAAAATATACAGGAAGTTTGCGGACAGAAAAATTCGAAGCTATGAAGCGCGGATTGAAATCGCAGCAATCTTCATTTACAAAACTCAAAACTGAACTGCAAACTCGTGCCAGCTTTCGTGTGGCTCTTGAAATTGCAAAACGTGGAAAACCATTCACCGATGGAGAAATGATCAAAGAATGCATAATTGCAGTAGCCGAAGAAATGTGCCCTGAAAAGGTAAATTTATTAAAAACTGTCAGCAAACACGATGTGGCTCGAATGGTAGAAAACATCGCTGAAAATATATCCTCTCAACTGTTCGACAAAAATGGACATGTTGAGTGGTTTTCTTTGGCCTTGGATGAGTCAACGGATGTGTCAGATACTGCTCAGGTGTTGATTTATATTCGAGGAGTAGATAAAAGCTATGAAGTGCATGAAGAACTTCTTGATATGTATAGTATTCATAGCACAACTACTGGTACAGATATTTTTAAAGGAGTTGAAATGGCCATTAATCAAAAGAACCTTCGATGGAAAAACTTGAAATGTATTACAACTGATGGAGGCAAAAACATGAGTGGGAAAGATAAAGGAGTGGTCGCTCTTGTGTCAAAGGCTGTAGAAAATGACGGTGGTTCAAAACCATTAGTCTTACATTGTATCATTCATCAACAGTCTTTGTGCGGAAAATGTTTGGATATGTCTGAAGTTCTGAAACCAGTCATATCAACTGTTAATTTTATGAGATCTTTTGGGCTGAATCTTATCATACTGCCAAACATACCTTATCCTGCTGCCGTACGTTGGCTTAGTTGTGGGAAAGCCCTTCAGCGCTTTTTTGAACTTCGAGCAGTGATCGAAATTTTTTTGAATGAAAAGCATCGCCCTCTTACTGAAATACAAAACAACGCATGGCTCTGGAAGTTAGCATTCTATGTTGATTTGACAAAACATGTGAACGAACTGAATTTGAGATTGCAAGGAGAAAACCAGCATCTTCCTGATTTATACACTAATATCAAATCATTCCGGAAGAAATTGAAATCATTCCGGAAGAAATTGATACTGTTTCAATCACAACTACGAAGTAAATGTTTTTCACATTTTAAAACATATTCAGCCACAAAAAATATTCAGCCACACCACTGAGACTGAGTTTCCTATCGATTTTGCAATCGAAACTTTGAGTGCTTTGAAAATAAATTTTGATACTCGTTTCTCGGACTTTGATGCCATTGCGAATCAAATTAAGATCTTTCAGAATCCTTTTGATACTGACATTGAAACCCTAGCGCCAGAACTTCAAATGGATATGATTGATCTACAGTGCAGTGATATAATTAAGAACAAATATCAAAACTCATCTTTGTTGGAATTTTATAAGAGTCTTTCACTGACACAATTTGATAATTTGCATAAATTTGCTCGTGGGCTGTTTTCTGTTGTTGGTACTACTTATTTGTGTGAGAAGACCTTCTCCAAAATGAAGTACAGAAAAAATGTTTACAAATCTAAATTAACTGATGAGCATCTTAAATCTCTTTTAATAATTGGTACAAGTAAAATTAGTCCACAACTACAAACTATTGTCAGTGGAAAATCTCAATTACATAAATCTCATTAGTATTTCATATGTCATTATGCTTGTTATAACTTATGTTTTTATTTAAAATTTATAAAATGTTAGTTGGATTCATTTCAATAATTTGTTGGTTATTATATACTGAAGTTAAATTTTCTGCTCATTACACTACTTATTACAATTCTGTATTTCTGTATCCAACTTATCACAAAAACAATAACAATAAGCCTACAACAATGTTATGAGTAGTTAGCCCATGACCATATCAATGTAGTTGTCATATTAATAATTATTCAACATAAAATTAGAATACTTCAGTAAACTAAATTTAATTTGCTATAAAAAATATGTTCTCTAAAAGGAGTTTTGAAGTATGCTAGCTCTCCGCGGGCCGGATGTGGCCCTCGGGCTGTAGTTTGGAGACCCCTGCTATAGTCGATAATTCCCCCCACAAACCCCCACAAACGTGAAATCTCCCTCCCAGTCTCCTTCCACACACCTATTTACGACATTGATTTTCCCTTACCCATTCAGCCTACCCTTTTCCTTTTGCATTTCTAACTTTACCTTTGGCTTTCCTTATTATTTCCTTACCTTCACTATCCATTGTGTGAAACTGCTCTTCCCCGATTTTAACATCGCAATTGTGCATTTGTAATCTTCGGTCGGTTCTCCAAATCTTGCACTTGAGTGCAATTCATCTCGTAATCTTCTTGCCCAGTTTTAAAATTGTTCTAAAGTATCAGCTTTCGTCTCTTCTTGATGTGGCCATAAGAACTTAAAACAAGTATGACTGATAATAAGTTCCGATCAAATTTTCCGTTATAAAAGTTGCGGAAACAGAAACAGAAACGGATGTCAAAAAACGTGCAGAACTTCCGCAGTTGCGGACGTAGAAGCAGAGGTCTGTGGCATCACTAATTCTGAGTATTTAGAGTGTTTTAATATCAAAAATGACTTATAAAAGATGAAATGTCATTGAAAAGTATCTCAAATTAATCAAATTATATTAAAAAGTTATATTTGATGCATTTAGTTAGATGATTTTGCAATAACATTACAATTTGTATTAAATAATAAATATGCACTTAACACGATTTAATGAAAATAAAATGTAAAATTCGTTAAGAAAGTTCAAACGTATTTAAAATTGGTTAAAATTTAATTCTAATAAAATATGCATAATAATTTAAATTTAATAAATATTTTTGTTATAAATTTGTTATAAAATCTTAAATTTGACAAAGTTAAATTTGACGTATATTTTTGTACTATCAAGTTTAAAATGAGGAGTTGATGTGATAACCCGAAGTGCCAAATCAAATATTTTTAGGAAACCGATCCGATCTTGTTAAAACCTAAGTCGATACCTAACATAGCTCTGTTTTCAAGTTACTGGGCTTGGATTTTACCTCACATTTCTTGTGTAAAAAAAGATGTTTTTTTGGCACTTAACTTGGTTTTCACTTCAACTCTTCAACTAATCTCAAATTTTAAGAAACTAAATAAATGTAATTTTTTTATAAAACGTTAATATTTAGTCAAATTTGACAAAAAACAAAATTATCAAAATTGAAACCAAAAATAAATTCTTAAATTTAAAAAAAACATAAATCAAATTTTTACAAAATGTTAGATTTGTATTAAAATAACGAAACTGACATGAAAGTTTAAGATTGACAAAAAAATCAAATTATATTAAAACGTATTGTTAACATCAATTCTAGATTTTAGATTTTTAGTTGTGACTTTGGTTGAACTGCGAATTTTGTAAATTTATTGTACCCCACCGTGTTCCCATTATCGTTTGTTTACCGATTTAGAGCGTCTCCTCTAGTTCTCATTCCTTTAGGAGTTTCAGGATCTGGTTGGGATTCAAGGATTGCAATTCTTCGTTCAAACAGTGGACCCCAAGGAATATCTTCTATTACGAATCAGTGCTCCGTAGTCCTTAGACCAGTCCGTAGACCAAAACATGTATGGGGTTTTCTCTGCAGAATCTACAATTGTCATCTTCCTCGAGGCCTATGCTCTTGAGCTGTTTTCTAAATCTGCTGGGCCTGGCCAGGACTCCTGTCAGAACTCTAAGTATATTCTCGTTTACTTTCAGGCAAGCTTTAGTTGATTTTTGGTTAAAGGATTACTGTGGATCGTCTTAGTCCTGAAAGTTCTTTCCAGGTTTCTATCCATTGTTTACTTTTTTCTTTATCCAAGCTTTTGTGGATGGTTTTCATACTCGTACGGCAAAAGGGTTTTCATTTATTTCCCTCTATACCAATATGTCATGAAACCCAGTATAGTATTACTTTACTGGCTGTGCCAAGCTTATTTAGCTTTCCCATGCAGTCCCACACCAGTTAGGATCTGATGGTCTATGAGTTAATAGTCTGGCGGCTTGATTATCTATAGAGATTGCATGTACCTCTGCTTGGAAGATACTTCAGTAAACTCCCATGGATTCGAAGTATTTGGTACGAGATCCAAATACTCCTGCACCACTACCTTCTTTTCTGTTGGAGCCATCAGTATACCACTTGATAACACTTTATTCAATGTGCTAAGATGGGGAGTCATCGCTTCATCCGGCTTTACTGCTATACATTGCTGTGTAGCTTTTTTCGAAATCGTATTTGCATATCATTTCACTTTTTGGTACTTCCAAATGGATCTTCTCAGCGAGGCTGTTCCGGTCTTTACCCCGAAAACCTAACCTAACATAACCTACCACTTCCTCAGCCCTTTCTTGTTAAGTTTCTCCAAGGTTTCTTCATAAAGATCAGCTTTGTTCTGCTTCGCCCCGTAAGTGAAAGCAGGTCTCACTATCAAGGTGTACATTCGTCTCAGGATTGTAGCACACTATTAGAGCGTATTTACATTCCTCAGCGTACTTATCGTTATAACCAGAGTTAGTGTAGCTAGTGTTATATCTGGATATGTATGATGTAATATCTGTATTATTCTTAACTCGGATTTCACTTCAGCTCCTCAAAAAAACTCGTTTTAAGAAATGAAATAAATGTAATTTTTGTATAAAATGCTAGTACAGGGTGTTTTAATAAGAATACGTATCACAAAGTATTATTTTGTCCAAACTATCGATCACTGCGCCTCGGCTCGGCTATTGGAGAAACGAATACATAGTCAATTTTTGATTATATTAATAGCCACAAGATACAAGTACAAGTTACAGCTGTTACAAACTCTGTGGCCTGATGATAAACGCTAACGTGTGGCATTTTGTAACGAGATTCATGATGCTATTAACAATGATTACACTTTCTCAAAACGCATCGTGTTCAGTGATGAAGCGACTTTCCATGTTAATGGTCACGTAAATAAACATTGTTCAAATTTGGGGCCTACAGAACCCCCATGCGATCATTGAACATGTACATGAGATTCGCCCAAAGTCAGTGTGTTTAAATACGTATATTATTTTTTAAACACCCTGTATTTAATTAAATATGACATAAAATAAATTATTATATGTAAAATTAAAAAGCAAAAATATATTTTGAGATTTAAAAAATATGTAAAAATCTCTCATCTGCCAGTTTGGGCTGTGGACAATTTAAATTTATCTTCTTAGTGAAGGACATCACCGTGGTTTTATTAGGACTGACTATTTCCCAGTTTCTTTCATTAACCCAATCGACGGCCAGAGTGGCTGGGATCGACCGTTTGCCCACCTATGTTCTAACAAGTCGGTCTAACGCATGCGGCCCCCGTCAACATTTTATGCGGCCCGCGAAACATTTTACAAATTACTTTAACCGTTTTAGTGCCACGCATCGCGATCGCGCTGTTTGCGAGTGCGGTAAAATATCAACAGCGCTCACATCGATAGCATTACTCGCAGATAAACGAACGAAGCGCTGTCCCGCTGCATGGCACAATCGGACACGGAGCCAACCAATTTCTTACAGCCCCTGATTTCTTACAGATTTTCAAGAAAATGCAATCTCTTCAGCTACACTTAAACCTACACTCTGGCTATGCTGAATGACACATTTGTAATCTGGCCTCACGGCAGACATTCATTTTGCACGAGCAAATCAAATTCACAATGGAGGTAGACATCGTAGACTTAGGTAGACATGGTAAACGTCAACGACTCCTTCTTGGATGTTTTCGTACAAAAGAAACCAGACGGCGCTTTGAGTCACGCAGTTTCCAGGAAACGAACGCATACAGACAGGAGAGACTTTGGCTGTGACAAAATCATCACAGTAAAAAATATCTAATAGTAGCTTGCCAAGTACGTTAAAAACTCCTAAGGCCTCCCTAGACTTGTGTAAAATCAAGACATCAAGCACAAGCGTAGGCAGCGGGAGGAGGTCCTACTTAGAACTGGTTCGCCGAAACGACGCGAATCCGGTTCTTATTAGCCAACCCTCAACACAAGTGTGGAAACCCCGAGAAAACAAATCAACACATATTTCTATCCTCTTCTTTGAAAAAACCCATATAAGTAAATATAAATTTTTTCAATGCGGCCAGCAGTCAAATTTTCATACCCAATGTGGCACGACAGCCATAAAAATTGCCCACTCCTGGTCTAACGTCTGTCGGTTTTGGATAAATCTATTTTTAGTATTAATTGTGTGTTTTTTCTTTACAGTTAAGGGGTCGATTCATTAATTTTTTTTCATTAATCACGTGATGTTTTTTAGCAACTTTTTAAGACCCCCCTCCGCCCCGGTGATACGTGGTGAGGTTTTAGGTTAAGACCCTACCCAAAATCACGTGTATTTTTTTGGTACTTCACGCGCCGCTTTTCGGTTTAAAAATCGCGCGTTCAACGAAAAAATAAATACACGTGATACCTCACTACACCCCCACTCACCCCATGTGATATTTCGTGATTCTTTTTTTGTAATATCTTCTTAAGAGACAATTATTTTCAGATGTTAACATCAACACCATCTGTAACACGTTGATTGCCACGGTATCGCGTAGTATAACTACGAGTTATCTCGTAGTTGACAGTCAATGTGTTAAATAATTCATCTGCATATGTTTGTGTATCATTTTCATAAATTCGCATTCACTGAGAATAAGGAAGGAGTCGACAATACTTCAAAATGACTCTACAGTTAGCTTTATTGGAGCCAGAGCTAATATAGTCTCAGATATTATCGTCGATCGGTTTTCGTAGCAAATACTACTCATTAACTGACCGACAAGAATTGTCGGCAAGAGTCCGATCACTCGTTTTATTGTGTTTGAAAATTGAAGTCAATTAATGCATTCTATATTGTATTTTAAATTTCCAAAATCGTTCTATAATTAAGAACAAACTTATTAGCATAAGTTCTTTCTTCAAAATTTAAATATCTTAAGAACTTTCAAATTTCCTTAATTAAAGGAGCAATTTTTGGTAAGTTCCTAGTTCGTCTTCGTTACTATTATCTTCTTCATATCCAATAATAAATAATAAGTACTATTATTTTCTGCATAATCACTCTCTTCGAAGGCAGAAACAGAAGTATCTAAATTCAGAGTATTTTGCTTCTTCTGCTCTTGATATTGTTGACATAGCACACTGATTAATGCTAATTGAATTCCATTAGCATATCATGGTTGCTGATTTGCATAACCGTTGTTATGTTTCATCAATAGTTAGGCAGACATCTTCTTTCAGAGATAATTCATGTTCCTACAATTTGCATTTATCTACTTCTACACAGTTTTATGATGGGCTACTTCCTGAGATATGTGCGAGTTTTATATTCCTTTTTTTTAAGTTTTCAAACTTTGGCAGTGCAATCATTGAAATTACAAACAATGGGATATATTTCCGAAAAAAATTTAAAAAAAACTGGTGAAGTTTATGTTTGCATTTCAAAACCTGAGAGCTTCGCGCTTTGTTACGCTTACTTAACAAGTTCAAATTTTAAAGGTCAAGACATTGTTACAACACATGTTGCGAAAACTGTGTTTCATCATGTTCATAATTAATATAGCACAATTTATCAGTGTTATTCAAAAACGTTTTACAATTTAAACTTGTTAATTTAAAAATAAATTGTATTGCTAATTTTATTCATTCTAGAGGATTAAACCATCTCTAATTTATTGTGTTTATGGAAGAATTACAAATAAAACCGTGATATCTGGTATGTACCACAATCAAACGCATTTGTTGAGTTTAAGAAAGGTTCATAAAAGAATGATTGAAATTAAAAAACGAAATCATATAGTTTTTAGGAATTGAATATATGACACCTAAATATTAATTGCAAAATGCGTTGTCCCATAATCTTTTTGCCGCATCGGAGTATACAACTTTGTCGGCGACATCGCCGCCACTTTGTGTATTTACCGCTTTAAATCAAAGCATTTTCAACGCATAGTACACATTTTTCGAATTTGGAAATAGTATTTCCGAATTTACTTTTCGCATTCACAATTGATGTAATTGGCCAACATTGTTTAAATACATTCTAAAAAAATAATTTACGCACATGATATGATTAGGAAGGAATTTAAAAGCTATTCATTTGAAGTTAAAAGTATTTGCAGGGCAAATAAAAATGGAAAAATTTAAACCGATGTGAAACTGACAATAACTTCCAGCAATAAAAATTTTGCGTAAAATTTTGATTTGAAAATAAAAATAAATAACTTCGTTAATATTAAAGATTTTTTTAAATTTTCTTTACCAATATTTGATGAATTTATTTAAATTTAATAATATTTCCCTTAAATTACGCATATTTCTGATTTAAATATTTTGAATATACTATCCCCACATGGTTTCCAAACTTGGAACGACAAAGTTAATTATTCTTCAAAATTTTCCGAAATAATTTCCACGATCTACTAGGCGTATTACACCCTAATTTTCCAAAAAGAATTTTTCAAAAATTCCAAATAATAAATGCACAGCGATTATTTAAAAGAGCGCATTCCGGGCAGTAAGCATTTTACTCAAAATAGCAAAAATGGTATGGTATGGTATGGTTAACGATTCTCAATTTTTCTTTCACATATCATTAGAGAATAAATCCGCCCATCAACAAACAAAAATAGTCACATATATTCCAAAAAGCTATTTACGCTGACCGAAACATAAAATGCATCTCTACTATGCAGCACCTTTTTGTTGCCAAGACGCAGTAAATATTAACTTTTATATTTTAAAAGTTTTTTAAGTTTTTTAAACATTTTGCGACTCCGATTCCGAATAAAAAATACCGAGCGATGGTGCTGATACGTCTAATGACAAATACATAGAGGAAAACGAGTATGACTTTGAATCAGAAATTGAAGTTACAAAATAACAATCACTTTATTGCTAAAGATAGAATGACTAGTTGGCATAAATAATCGCTGAAAACCAAATTCAGTAAAGTGGGTGCTATTTTTGCTTTCTGTAATTAGATTCGACAAAAAAAGTACAAGGAAGCAAAGAAACCAGGTTGCAATAAGTTGGCTGCAATAAGATAGAAAAATAACTACTCCGTGAGCGAATTTTTGTACGAAAAGTTGATACCTTTTCAAGGACGCTGTGTTTTTATACGAAATATACCAAATAAACCTGCGAAGTATGGGCTGAACGTTTTTGTAATGTGTGATGCGAAAACATTTTATGTATCGAATTTGGAAGTCTATTGCGGAAAGCAATCAGATGGGCCCTATAGCATGCTGACTGCAGAAAAATAAATCGGGGGGGAGGATGGGGCTAAAGATCCATTGTCGAAGAAATCTTATATAATATTACAATATAACGGCGTCTTAGGCTATATTCTGTATCTAAAAGAACAGGGAGATGACCATTGGCTATATTGTTCTAATTGATAAATATAGCGGCAATCAATAGTCAACTGCTGATGCGATAGTCAATCTTCATTTTCTATATGTAGCAGCATATATTCGAAAAACGAATAAAAAATGAAAAATTTGCATACTAATTGGAAACACCTAGTAGCGCGCACAATATCAATTAACAGGCAAACAAGTGCACGCCTGTTCCTTCTTCTCTCAAACTTGTCTAAATGGTCGCGCTATCTCTTTCGACGCTATATTTTAGGTATACAGTAGTAGCAGTACTCTTTCGCGGGCGTCAAAGTGCGGCGGTGCAATAAAGTGCATTCGGCTCGTTTTGTATAGACGCACTTTCCTAGCGTGGCCAATATCAGCGTTGCCAACCGTACCATAATTTTGTATCGAACGATGCTCGATAGCGATTCAAATATTATCTATTATTAAATAAAGAAAAAAAAAAATATTAAACAAAATGATTTTTTACAAATACGATTTTCAAAATTTGTGTATCGATAGTCAAAAAAATTTATATATGTATTTTGTCACTCCAATAAGTTGAAAGATGTATATTTGGCCACATATATTTATATGTAATAAATATAAAATAATAATTTTTTAAATGTGGGCATTTCGCGCCGTGTACAATACATAATAAAGGGTTTACCTTCAAATTAATCTTTTTTAATTTGAACTTAATGCTTTTTAAATTCAAATTAAACCTTTTTAATTTCAAATTAACCTTTTTTAAAATCAAATTTATATAAATTTGGGTGATGTAAGTTTTAATTATATTTAGTTGAAGTCAGTTAAAATTTTCCACAGAATTTCAAAAAATGTACAAACCTTTTCACAAAACAATGCGAATTATTTTCCTGTGAAAATTTGAGGGAGTTGCATTGTGATTGAAACTCACCTGGAACAAAGAAAAATTTAATTAAATCGGTTATTAATCAATGGAAATGTTGGTTTAGTCGTCGTTGGTTAGCAGATTATTGCAATTAATGTTTTTATGTTAGATTAGTTTTGTAACCCAGCTTCACACATTCAGACTCATTTAAAAATCTAATTTAAGAAATAAATATAATTATATTTTGCATAATAATTCTGGCGAAAATGATTTTTTTAAATAAAAATTTCGTTGTCGATGCCGATAGGTCTTCTCAATAATATGACTATATATAGCATCCGTGGTGGACTAAAGACTGTGACAAAGCAATAGCCCAAAGACAGACAGCCTGGGTGAAGTGGAGTCTAAAAGACGAAGGAAAATTGGCATACATTTTTGGAACAAAGAAAGATTACAGCCAAGATAATTCGAGGAACCAAACGAACCTTCACACAAAACCAAGTAACCCAAATCGAAGAGAGCTTTGCTAAGAATATTTCCAGAGATTTCTTTGGAACCTTCAAGCAGGCACTCAGAAAATACGCTCCGCCAAGCCTTCACTACAGGGACTCACAAGGCAAACTGGCTTATAACGACAAGGACAACTGCCACCTCTTGGCTCAATACTTGCTCAAATATGGCTCAATACCACACCAAACCCGGACTTGCTGCCCCCTTGGAAGAAGTTGGCCAGATCATTTAACTTCTAAGAATAATAAGGCAGCTGGAGAGGACTCTATCGTTTCTGAACTGTGGAAAGGTGCTGCAAACAATGCCATGGGCAACCTAACCGAAATCATCCAGGACATCTGGGAAACAGAGAAATTACCACCCAATTGGAAATTTGCTCTGATCCATCCGCTTCACAAAAAGGGAGATTTTACTGATCTAAACAACAACCGTGGAATTTCTCTCATCCCGGTAACATACAAGATTCTCTCGAAGGCGTTACAAACAAGGGCAGAAAATTAGCTGTATGGTCAACTGGGAGAATACCAGGTAGGCTTCAGGAAGACCCGATCCTGTGTTGAACAGATCCTCAATCTTAAAACTGTACTTGCCTTTGTTGATTTTAGGAATGCCTAAGATTCTATTGATAGAGAAACGCTTAACAAAGTACTCCAGGAACTAGGGCTAGACAACAAAACCCGCATACTCATCCTAGAAACTTTGACAAACACCCATTCCAAGGTTAAATTTAGAGGCGAGATTTCAGAAAGCTTCGAAATAAAAACTGGAGTGCTTTGTCCTTGAAAAGGTTATGAGAGAATGGCGCAAGGAACTGATCAATTTGGGTGCTCAGAGTGGTATCTACCTGGGACGTAATAACGATGGACTGGTTGTAGATTGCCTGGCCTATGCAAATGACACGGCACTGTTTGCTGATTCTCTTTTGATGGCAACAATGCACATCTACGCTACACATCACACTACACATCTTGAGTGACTTTCCTTGAACCGAAGAGATCTGGTGGATAAATTAGAAATCAGAGAGAGGAGTATCCACAGGAAGATCCTAGGCTCGGTAAGGGAAGATGGGGCATTCCGAAGGCGGCATAAATCGAGGTTGACAGAAACTGAGAAGGATATTAAAGAACTGTGAATAACAGATGTCCAAAACAGACAGTCCATGAGACGCACCATGAAGGAAGTCCGTGGATATCAGGAAAAACCCCGAAGGAAAGGTACCCCCTGAACAGAAGAGAGAAAGGAGTAACACCGGCAGAAGATGCGACAATACTGGGCAAAGCCCAACAGTTGAACAAGCGTGGTGCAACGTAGGCGTATTCGAAAGAAGAAGAAGAAAAAAAGCTTGAGCTTCTAGCTTATTCAGCCATAAATACAATGAATTAAAAAATACTTATTTACTAATTGTAAGGCTTTTAACCAATAAGACACTAAATTTAAATTGAACACAAAAAAAACGAGAGTATTCTACCTATATTATTTTTAACTTAATAAATTTACTTAATAACTTCACAGTGCCATCTATGATTTTTTTTGTAGAATCTGGCCCGGAAAGTCTCTTTTTAACTAGTATTATCTCAATATTAGTCTCTACCAGTCATTCTTTTGTACATACTTAAATTTATTTTATCCTAAATTTAAATCTCGTCAAATGGCTTAACATCAATACATCGATACATGATTCGTGTATTGAATGCAGCCATTATTATTTTTTTATTTTATTCTCCAGATTCAAGGATTTTGAAAGATCGTATATTTAGCGTACGATTTCGTATACATGATCGATCTTTCATCGTATCGGCTCCAAAAAGGTCGTATAAATACGATTTAAATCGTACCGTTGGCAACACTGCTTCCATTGTATAATTTTTTTCTCGGGATGAACATTTGACTCATTGTTGCCAACCCCATTATCGATCAATTTTGAGAAAGACATAAGTTAAAAAATATATTTATTGAAAAATAATATGAAAAGATCTAATTATTATATGAATTCAATATATTTAAAATTCAATATATCATATTTTTTTAAATTTAAAAATGGTTTGTTATACAAATATAAAGTTCTTTATTTTTCAAGCTTCAATGGTGTTGAATAGACCTTTTTACGGTTAGATAAGCGCATGTTTATCCGCCAAGTTTTAAAGGCGGGAATATGAAAGTTTCGGGCTCATATATAGTTATACGTCAAAAAGTTCGGGCAATTTTGACGTAAACATGGCGGAAATTAACGCATGCGCACAAAAAAATTTCAACTATGAAAGGTCTATTGAGATTGGTCGACAAATAGTAACCAAGCAGTCATCCCTACCCTCAGTTGGAAACGGTTGCGTTTAGAAATAGTGCCGCATTGCTATTTGCAATAACATCAAAGTTCAGTTCGAAAATTGAAATGTCTGCATCTGCAATGGAAAATCCTGCATCCGAAATTAAACGTAAGTTAGACATAGTTAAAGCTTTAAGCAGTGAAAACGCCTTCGCAGCAAAATTAGCTCTAATCGGCTATGACTACAAAATGGTTCACAAAACAGACTTTGGACAAAGAATTTTTACATCGCACGACAACAAACATTCAGAAATAATGAAGGGATCTGAAATTTTCGTTGGACATCTGCCAAGGAACGTCTTCGAAGACACGCTGATACCTCTATTTTCCGAAGTGGGAAAGATATGCGAAATGCGTTTAATGCTGGAATTTTCCGGATTAAACAGGGGTTTCTGTTTCATCGTTTACAAATCACCGGAGATCGCCAACGCGGCCATTGCAAAATTCCACGGACACCGAATTGGAACCGAAAACATTTGTGTTTACAAGTCGCTTAACAATTGCAAACTGTACTTATCGAACATCCCACAAACTTTGACTGTAAGCGAATTGGAAATTGAATTAAAGAAACTGTTTCCTGGGATCGTTGGGTTATCAATCAAAGACGCAAATGTACCCAAAGATGAGCACAGAGGACACGTTTTTGTAGACTTTCAAACCCACAAACACGCGATGGAAGCTAGGAAGGTTATGTGGCCTTCCAAAATACATCTTCATGGTCAGCAAATTAATGCCGAATGGGCCAAGCCTGATCGCACTCCTTGGGCACGCACGGTAAGTTTATATACATATAGAGTTCAATTGAATTTGCGTAACTAAACAATCTGTAATTTTACAGATTGTGTTTACTATCCTTATTAATTTATATTTTTGAAAATCAGTTTTATCAGTATTAAGATAATTAATGCATAAACAAATTTTTGTTTATTGAAGCCTACTTTCGAATAGAGGTCATCAATTTTAAAATATTTATGTACCTTGATAGAAAAGGGATAAGGGATTGACATAAAAATCTCAATATTATTGGGATTTTTATGTCAATGGGATATGATATGTAAATGGGACATTTTTAGAATTTAGAGTTCAATTTATCATTGAATTAAAGAAAGCAATTGGGTAAGTAGAGAAATGGCCAATCTTCATCTATAGTAGAAAAAGGTCCAATGTCTTGATATAAAATTGACCATTAGCCCATTTTCTACTTACACAATTGAATTCCGAGTTTAATAATAATGAATCTTTATTGATTAAATAGGAAAAATCCTAATATACATTACAAAACAAAGGAAAATAAAAAAAAACAAACTTAAACACTGATACTTATACATTAGTAAATAGGATGGTTGCGACAGTTACTACGTGGTAATCCATACTTACATTGAATTGAAAAATTCACTTTGTTTTTTACCATACTTATATTATGTAAAAATATTATATAACTGTGAATAATAAGTTATATAATATTTTTACATAATATAAGTGTGGTAAAAAACAAAGTGAATTTTTCAATTCAATTCTTCTTCAATTCTTCTATTCGTTTTTACATACAAGTTGGCGTTATTTCTTGTGACATAATTATGAACAAATAAATTTAAAATGATAAATTCACCAAAGTATGATAATGCTAAATTATTCAGTATTTTATACACGAAGATCATTGTTAAGTAATATAACCGTTGGTAAAATGATAGTAACTGTAATGTTTGCAACGTGACTCCTATTTCAGTGTATCTATTCGCTGTTAGAACTATACGCATGCCTCGATTTTGAAGTTTTTGCAATTGTGATGTTTGATTTAAATTAAGGATGTGGCTATTTATACATACAGTATGTATACGCAATAGGCTATTTATACATACAATATGTATACGCAATTGGCTATTTATACATACAGTATGTATTCGCATTTGGCTATTTATATATACAGTATATATACGCAATTGGCTATTTATACATAGAGTATGTATACGCAATTGGCTATTTATACATACAGTCATATTAGAGTTAATATTTTATTTTTTAGTAATAACTAGACAATTATAAGTAATTATAGTTTTATTTATTATTAAAGTTCATTTACTATCTGGTTCAATAAACTCATTAGTAAAATTAGTGAAATATAGGTAATTACATTTAAAGCAGGTATATTATAAAGTAAAATAAATACAGGTTTATTATTTTTTATTTATTTTTATTTATTTTATTTATTACCAAATTTAGATTACAATGCTTTACAAAGTATATATAAATAGTTCCAAAGAACTACCACAGAGACTAAAGTCCGTAAGCGGTTCGATATATAACTTAAATCTAAAATTATTAACTAAAGTTTATTCTAAATTTACGCTAAAAAAAAAAAAATCAAACTAATAATTCAGCTCATTTGCATTTTACTCAGTTGAACACAATCGTAGCACAATATGTTTTCAATGGTTTTTTACAATTGTTGTTTTGTAGTGTCTTAAGTTCATTTGGCATTTTGTTAAAGTTATCTCTTCCAACATACTCTGATTTTCTTTTTCCCACTTCTACCTTTGGTATAGGTATTTTGATAAACTTATTCCTTGTTTTTACTACACTGGATTTACATTCATTTGACATATCCCTATAATAATATAAGACTGTATTATATCCCTATAATAAATATATTTTTGACTCAAATCTAATGGTAATTTCACATTATTATTAGTTTTAATTAAGATTTTAATAACTTTTTTATGTATGTTATATAATAATGACATTATAGTCTTATTTTCAGATCCTTATGCTATAATACCATAAGTGACAACACTGTAGTAGAGTCCATACTTAATTATACATATTCATTTGTTCAATTAGTAGTTGAAGTTTGTTTAAGTTTTCATTCAAGCTACGTATATTTACATATAGTATTAGTGAATCTTTGTTGTTACATGTATACGTATTAAAATCATTAATATTATCAAAAACACTTTCCTCAATAGCTTGAAATTCTCCAGTCTCAATCAGATCTCTGGTTTCTTCCACTTGCAGTTCCATATATATGTTCAAGAGGATAGTAGGGATAATCTGTTTCCCTAATAGTTTTAGCCAGCATGTACTTGTACGTCTCACATTTGGATGTATCATCAGCAGAATGTTTGCAGTCTTTCTTCAATCCAAAACTCTTATTAGCAAAAGTGCAATTTGCACAATTTAGTTCTTGTTTATTGTGACAAAATTCATGAAGATGTTTTCCAGAGCAGAATATACATCAGTATTTACTTTCTTCAATGCGACATTTCTTTGTAGTGTGTCCATATCTAGCACATTTGTGACACATATTTAAGTTGAAATCATCATGTACTATGCATCTTGTCCATCCAATATATAATATTCTACTAGCCATAATATATTCACAAGCTTGCTTGTTAATACTTAATATAATAGACCATTTATTTGTGCTCTTATTTTTATATTTATGAATCAAATTAATATCATGCATAAGATATGCTTCTTCTTCTTCTTCTGACTCTACAGCCCAGGGTGAGCTTTGACCTCCTTAACAATCCCCTTCCACCTTTGACGGTCTTCAGCGACACGTGTCCAGTTTCCTACTTGCAGAGTTTCTACATCTTCCTCTACCTTATCTTTCCACCTGGTTCTGGGTCTACCTCTGCTTCTTGAGGTGTTAGGTTGCGCTTTATGGATGGATCTGGGTGCTCTTGCACTCGGCATTCTAATCATGTGGCCCGCCCATCGAAATCTCTGTGCCTTAATGAATCTTACTATGTCTTCACCTTCTATTAGTTCTTGAAGTTCGTAGTTCATGCGAATTCTGTATCCTTCTTCCTCTCTCACTGGTCCAAAGATCTTCCGTAAAATCCGTCTTTCAAAAATACAAAGAGAGTTTTTGTCTGCTTCCGACATACTCCAGGATTCAGCTCCATAAGTTAGCACGGGTCTGATCAGGGTTTTATATATTCGCAGTTTTGCTTTACGTGAGATGATTTTTGATTTGAAGAGCTTCAGATGTGAATAATAGCATCGATTCGCAGCTTGGATTCTATCTTGTACCCTCAGTGATAGATTATTTGTGTTATTGAAAGTTACTCCAAGATATTTGACATTTTGAACTTCTTCAAACAGATGATCATTTATAATGAAGTTCTGAGGAGCCCTTCTTGGGTTATCACGTGACCGTTTGAGGTATTTTGTTTTATCTGCATGTATTTTCAGGCCGACTTTGCTCGCTTCCTCTTCTATTTTTAAAAACAATTCTTCTAGAGTTCTGTTGTCCCTAGCCATGATCAGTATGTCGTCCGCGTACGCACATATTTGGTATGCTTTTGTTATGATATTTCCCTTTCTTTCCCTTTCCCGTTTCCCTTATTTTAAATAAAGAACAGCTGACAAGGCATCTCCCTGCCTAACACCAGTTCTTATTTCAAATTCCTTTGATGTTTTGTTTTGGACTGTTACTCTGACCTTGGATCCATCCATTGTCATCATGGCTAGTTTGGCGAGTTTATGTGGGTTACCCATTAGAGCAAGTGCACTTCCTAGTTTTGCTCTTTTAATACTGTCGAATGCTTTTTTAAAATCGATTAACAGACAGTGCAGGTCGATGTTGTATTCATAACATTTTTCCATTGCTTGACTTAGCACAAACACCTGATCCAGAGTTAATCTACTTTCTCGGAAGCCACATTGATATTCTCCTAATATTTCTTCTGCATACGGTCTTATCCTGTCGAATATCACATTGGAGAGAACCATATATGCAGTGTTGAGTAGTGTTATTCCCCTGTAATTGTCGCAGTTTGTTTTGTCGTCTTTTTTGTGGATACTGCAGATTAACCCAGTTTTCCACCTTTCAGGCATCTGTTCTTCTTTCCATATTTTGCATATTAGTTGGTGCAGTCTTTTATGTGCATCTATTCCGGCCAGTTTTAAGATTTCGGCAGTGATGCCGTCCTCGCCGGGTGCCTTACCATTTTTAAGCTTTTCCATGGCTGTTTTGACTTTATCCAATGTAGGTGGTTCGGTATTTTCTTGAGCTGTGTATATTACTGTTTCTGGCCCTTCTAGGTCTTCCATATGATCAACATTTAATATCTCGGCGAAGTACTGGCGCCATCTATCCATGACATCTTTCTCTTCCGTTAGGATTTTTCCGTTCTTATCCTTGCATATGTTTAATTTTGGCTGTTACCCTTTCACTTCATTTCTGATTGTTCTATAGAAATCCTTCACTTTGCGTTGATTATAGTTCTCTTCTATGCTTTCTATTTTCTTACGCATCATATCTCTTTTTTCCCCCGTAGGCACCTGTTGGCTTCTCTCCGCTTCTCTTGGTATTCTGCATTATTAGCCTCTAGTGTTTCTTTGCAGCATCTTTTGTCGCGCATTATTCTTTTCTGTTATAACCCTTTCACATTCCATATCGAACCAATCTGTTTCTTGATTTTCTTTTTGTCCCTACTACGTCTTTGGTTACTTTGATTATTGCACTCTCCATGGACTTCCACTCATCGTCAATATTGCTATGGGCTGGGAGTCTATCTAACTCCATGCTGATGGCGTTTTGATATTTGTTTAGGGATTCATTTTTGCTCAACTGGTCTGTATCCCACTGCTCCCTTTTTGTACCTTTAGTTTTGGCGACATTTGATATTCTCTGCCGTAGTTTTCCCACTACCAGGAAATGGTCACTATCGCAGTTTGGCCCTCTGTGGGTCCTCACATTGGTTATTGATGAACCGTATCTTCTCCTTATAAGTACGTGGTCGATTTGGTTCACCAGTTGGCTTCCTGGCATTTACCATGTGCCTTTGTATATAGTTTTTCTCTCAAAGGCTGTACTTTTTATTCGCAGCGACATTGCGTTGGCTAATTGGCATAGACGATTGCCGTTTGGGCTTGTCTCATTGTGCAGTGAATATTGCCCAGCTACTTCGACTGCGAAATGTTCTTTCCCTATTTTAGCATTGAAGTCTCCCATTATTATTAAGGTATCATAGGTGCTTGTTCTTGCACAGACATTCTCCAGTGCATCATATAATCGGTCTTTTGATTCTTCGCCGCTGTCTTCTGTTGGTTAAACACATATCATGCATATCCTGTAAGTTATTTCTTTTATAAATTTCTTTAATCAATTGTTCATTATCCTCAATAAATGCTTCCTCATCTATGCCTATAACCTTAACCGTGGGTTTCTTCATAACCTCAATACTTGCATCCAAATGTGTACTATTATTCTTATTCAATATATCTGTAATAATCTCTACATCTTCTGACTTTTCACAGTTAATTATAATTTTATTTTTTAGTACAGTTAATTTTTTTATTTGTTCATCAGTGCATTTAAGTAGTGTTCGTTTGGTTTTTTTGGCATACTTGATCTAGGCTTGCTTTATTTTTAGGGTGTATCAATATGTTAGGTGCATTCAGCTTAATTTGTTTCTTTTTTGGGAGAGCTTCAACATAAGATATAGGATTATTAGCAGTATTTAAGTCCTGTGAAGTTAGCAACCGATTTTGCAAAAATATAATATTTCATCGGAGTTCCCGGCAGATATGAAATAGTTCTAGAGTACTTTGTGCAAAATTTCAATAGTTCTGCAGAATTTCGCGAAAAAAATGGAAAATACCAAAATTGAGCTAGCAACCACTTTTGAGAAAAACTGTGCGTTTTTTACATATTCCTGTACCTCGACCATAGTTCTGGAGTACTTGATCAATTTTGAAAAAGTTCTGCAAAAATTGACATTTTCCAAAAAAAATTTAATTTTGAAACTTGAAAAAATAGTTCTATTCGCGGACCTGAATAGCACCCTAAGAGTTCTATCAAAGATCCCTGTGTCATTTTTTGATAAAAACCTTAGTTCAAAAGATATTTGCAATAATAAGGGACCCGTTATTTTGAATGAAAATTAAAAAAAATCGCGGAACAGTTCTGTTTGCAGTTCCCGATAGAACTCTATCGAGTTCTATCGGGATAGAGTTCTATCGGGAACTGCGGAATTTTAAAAACTTTTTGTTTATTTTTGGCTAATTTGATATTTATTCTTGTTAACCCAGTTAATGATTTCCGTAATACCTACATACGTAAATTGTTAGCAATCTATGATATTTAGTTTGTATGTACTGTTTAAGGGTCCAGAATGATCGTTCAATTCGTTTGTAATGTCTCCCATTAATGGTAAATGTTTTCTTAAACAATGTACCCACATTTCTTTACAACTATCCCAATTTTTAAAGAATTGTTCCTTAAGTGATACATATTTATCTTTTCTTCCTATAAAAACTTATAGATTACGTACAGATTTCAAAATTTTCAAATATACTTTTTTCTGCTCTTCATATTCTTCATATGATTGCGAATACAAGCATTTCTGGAATTTATCCAATAACTTATGCTTCTCACCAATTTGGCAATTATACACAGTTGAAACTAATCGTTTAATACATGTAATAACGTGGAACTTGCAAAGTAAAATGATAGCACAAGAAAAAATGTCTCTTATTGCTTTTATTTTGGTAAAATCTTTGTCAATTAAAAGAACGGTCGGATTAGTGTTACATATTTTTTTTCAGTAGTCTTACATATTCATTCATTCAATACATGAATGAGTAATATGTTTTTCTACTGATATATGTCAAAATGGCAATTTTTCCACGGCTTACCCCACATGAAAGTGACATTTTTTCATTCTAGAGATGAAAATATTTTCACATCTAGAGATGAAAATGAGCATTTTAAATTTATAATTTTCTCAATTAAAACACTAAACTAACCAAATTTGCATGGACTGTCTTATTAATTACTTCAATTTCAATGGAATATTTTATGTACAAACGTAAAACGAAACTATTTAAAAAACCGAAATAAAATTAGGACATTTGACTCGAAAAGTATCACATTCTATGAAAATGCAACAATATTACCATGGAAACGAACAAACCAACGATTTAATTTGTAATGACAGTTCCGATAGTTCGCTTCGAATTGGTTTTATTTAAATCGAATTATGGATTCTGCAACCGAATATCAGTAGAAAAAATTGCATTTACTACTCGAGATGAAAGCGTTTTTTTGGTTCGGTGTGATTGCTAACTGACTCAACTCTCAACTCACCAAAAAAGCGCCAACAACCTTTCATCTCTCGTTGTAAAATATACTAAAACCTTCTCAAGTGCAGCATTCATATTCTCAATGGCTTTATTTAAGTTAGTATCATAGAATGCCAATAGTGTATCATCTGCAAATAAATTTACAAAGTCTACATTAACAAACAGGTTTATGTCATTCAGGTATAAAATAAAAAGCAGAGGTCCTAAAACGCTGCCCTGTGGGACACCAATATTCGTATCCAATTCCTAAGAGATGGTATCATGAACCCTAACTCTTTACTTTCTATGAGACAAGTAGTTAACCAACCACTTTTTTCTACTTAACTTAAAACTACTTAAAAAAATACGATCGATCGTTTCGAAAGCCCATTTCACGTCAAGAAAAACCGCTACCACAAATTTCTTATTACCAACTTTTCTTTTGAATGTAGACAATGTAAGTTGTAATGCAGATTCGCATGTATATTTTTTACGAAAACCTGATTGGTTGTTTATTACAATTTATTTTTTTTCACGATTCAACATTATCGACATGTTCTAGTGCCTGATTGTACAGATCCAATTCAAGAACTTTTTCTATTGGCTTCAATGTATTTATAGGACGAAATTCACTGGCATTGATTGTGTTGTTTACTTTTGGTATAGGAACTATAGTACTTTTAAAGAATTGGGAATTTTAGAAGTTGAGAGAGGGTTGAAGAGAAGTGTTTCTTCGAGGCTTTTCCTGAAATCCACGGACTTCCTCTTGCAACGTGGTCATAGAAAGCTAACCTTATTTTCCTTGCACATTCAGAGAGCATCTCAATATGTTCGTAGAGCTCAGAGTTTTGCCACCTTCGGAATTCCCCATATTCCTTTACCGGGCCTAGGATCATCCTGATGATTCTCCTCTCTCTGATTTCCAATTTCTCTATTAGACCCCTTCGGTTCAAGGAAAGACTCTCCATGGCATGAAGAAGAAGGGCTTCTGGTCGTAAGACTGATGTGTAGTGCTTAAGTTTCAGGTTGCGTGACAGGCATTTCTTATTGCAAGTGTTCTTAGTCAGCCGATAGGCTAGTTCTAACTTGCTGACTCTCTTGGATAATGATGCTCAATCATTGAAGTCAATCAAGAATTGAAATCATCATTGAAGACTCAATTGAAGTTGAGTTCAATCCATTCGTCGAGATACTTAAATTGCTCAGTCCTCTTAATGTTTCCCTGTTCTAGTAACATATCTCTGTTTACTTCTCTAATGTTGGTGAAGAATTCTGTTTTCTTCAGCGACACTTGAAGACCCACTTTGGCAGCCTATTTTCTGAGGCAGTTTACCTGCATTGTTGCCATCTCAAGAGAATCAGCAAACAGTGTCATGTAATCTGCAAAGGCCAGGCAATCTACTCTCTCATAACCTTTTCAAGGACACAAGAGAAGTGGGGAAAGTCCATCTCCTTATCTCAATCCAATTTTTATTTCGAAGCTTTCTGAAATCTCGCCTCTAAATTTAACCTTGGAATGGGTGTTGGTCAAAGTTTCTAGGAAGAGATTGCCGGTTTTGTTGTCTAGCCCTAGTTCCTGGAGTACTTTGTTAAGCGTTTCTCTATGAATGAAATCGTAGGCCTTCCTAAAATGAACAAAGGTGACGACCACCTTGCGGTTTCTCATCTTGGAGTATGCACGTACAGTTTTAAGATTGAGGATCTGTTCAACACAGTATCTGGTCTTCCTCAAGCCCCGCTGGTAGTCTCCCAGTTGACTATCCAGCTGATTTTCTGCCCTTGTTTGTAACGCCTTCGAGAGAATCTTGTATGTTACCGGGACGAGAGAAATTTTGCAAAACTTTCATTATTTTTAACGACGCTCAACGATGAAAACGCGTTGTTCTTTCGTTTAGTGCTCTATTTTTAATAACCCTGAATTGATACCCTTTATTTTTTTCAGCATCAAAACATAAAGGTACAAACTGTTAGTTGTAACAGTTTAACTCAATTCTGTTGCGTAAATTTGAAAATACACTGCTCAAAAAATTAGCGGGTCACTAATTTATGCCTCCATAAAATTCGGCAAATTACATGCTCTCGGTTTTGATATTGAGTTGTTTTTCTTTTGCGACCTTGTCTACCGCGTCAGGTATATTGACCTGTATCCAATCACATGTTCCACATTCGCTGAATAACAGACATGGTTACGTTGAGGTTGCTTGAAACTTGTTGAAAGCTTTCGTCATTTTCAATTAATGATATAGCAAGAAACAACTTCCACTTCGTTGAGATGCCTCATTTTCACTTAAATGAAACTGTCATTTGCAAACATTTCGGTCTGTATATTGATGGCCTTCCTAGCTCTTTGATTCAAATTCGCAGTTACAGTTCGCAACTTTCGTACAAAATATGCACGAAATATCGATTGAAGGTTATCAACTGACAAGGGATTAATTCAAGAAATCAGGGAGACTGGATTAAAATGACCATCACTTGAAAATGACCTTCAACCGTCGAAACTCGAGTCGTGTGAAGTGTAGAAATTTATGTAATTGTGAATAAGAAGTTATATAATATTTTTACGTGGTTAAAACATAATGAATGTTTGTATAAAAATATATAATGCTATAAATAATGCTACAAAATTTTGACAGTCATTTCAAAGTTGACACCGATTATAATTATGCAGATATATATCAAAGTGATAATTATGTTGGACACTTATTAAATGATACTGAATACATTTTATATGTTCAATTATGATTCAATTATATTAACATTATGATATATAAGAATAATGTTGTTATTGTAACAAAACCAGACTAATGTTATCAATATATCATTAATAAGGCTGCCAAAGTTTGAGTTATTTCATATTTGAAACTAATTATAATAATAGATTGTAGATTTGATGGTGGCGACTTATACTGCGACCTTCATAGATCTATTGTACCCCACCCTCTTCCTTTAAACGTTGGTATACTAACCCATTTAGAACGCCTCCTCTAGTCCTGATTCCTTTAGGAATTTCAGGATCTGGGTGGGATTCATGGACTACAACTCCTCTGAGTTCAAGTCACAAATTTGAATCAAAGAGCTAGGAAGGCCTTGTTCAGAACAATATAAAGACCTAAATGTTTGCAAATGACAGTTTCATTTATGTGAAAATGAGGCATCTCAGCGAAGTGGAAGTTGTTCGTGCTATATAATTAATTGAAAATGAAGCCTTCGACAAGTTTCAAGAAACCTCAAATCTAAACCTCAAACCTTTAGCGAATGTGGAAGATGCACTTGGATACAGGTCAATATATACCAGGCGCGGTGGACAAGGTCGCAAATGAAAAACAACTCAAAATCAAAACCGAGAGAATGTAATTTCCCGTTTGAATTTTATGAAGGCATACATTAGTGACCCGCTAATTTTTTGAGCAGTGTATTTTCAAATTTACGCAACAGAATTGACTTAAACTGTTAAAACTAACAGTTTGTACCTTTATGCGTTGATGTTGAAAAAAATACAAGGCAGCAATTCAGGATTATTAAAAATAGAGCACTAAACGAAAGAGCAACGCGTTTTCTTCGTTGAGCATCGTTAAAAATAATTAGTTTTAAAGATTTGATAATGAGTTTAAAGATAAAAGTTTGGCAAAATTTCTCTTGTCCCGGTAACATACAAGATTCTCTCGAAGGCGTTACAAACATTGGCAGAAAATCAGCTGGATAGTTAACTGGGAGAATACCAGGAGGGCTTCAGGAAGACCCGATCCTGTGTTGAACAGATCCTCAATCTTAAAACAGTACTTGCATACTCCAAGATGTGAAACCGCAAGGTGGTCGTCACCTTTGTTGATTTTAGGAAGGCATACGATTCCATTGATAGAGAAACGCTTAACAAAGTACTCCAGGAACTAGGGCTAGACAACAAAACCCGCAGACTCATCCTAGAAACTTTGACCCACCCATGCCAAGGTTAAATTTAGAGGCAAGATTTCAGAAAGCTTCGAAATTAAAATGGGAGTGAGACCAGGAGATGGACTTCCCCACTTCTCTTTAACTGTGCCCTTGAAAAGGTTATGAGAGAATGGCGCAAGGAACTGATTGGAACTTTGGTGTTAGGAGTGGTATCTACCTGGGACGTAAGAACGATGGTCTGGTTGTAGATTGCCTGGCCTTTGCAGATGACATGGCACTACTTGCTGATTTTCTTGAGATGGAAAAAATGCAGGTAAATTGCTTGAGAAAATAGGCTGCCAAAGTGTGTCTTCATTAGAGAAGCAAACAGAGAGATGTTACTAGAGCAAGGAAATACTGAGAAATTCAAGTATCTCGGCTGAATGGATTGAACCCAACTTATCAGAAAGAGCATCATTATCCAAGAGAGTCAACAAGTTAAAACTAGCCTATCGACTGACTAAGAACACTTACAACAAGAAATGCCTGTCATGCAACTTGAAAGGGAGTGTCTTTCCTTGAACCGAAGAGATCTGATAGAGAAATTGGAAATAAGAGAGGAGAATCCTCAGGAAGATCCTAGGCTCGGTAAAGGAAGATTGGTAATTCCGATGGCGGCATAACTCTGAGCTCTACGAACATATTGAGATGCTCTCTGACTATGCAAGCAAAAGAAGGGTAGCTTTCTATAGCCACGTTGCAAGATTGCCTCCAAACCGTCCAACCGTCTGTTCACCTTCTGGCAAAACAAGAAGGTTCGTACCACTTGGTTGACAGAAACCGAGAAGGATATTAAAGAACTGAAGGAAGTCCGTGGATTTCAGGAAAAACCCCGAAGGAAAGGTACCCCCTGGACAGAAGAGAGAAAGGAGTTACACCGGCAGAAGATGCGATAATACTGGGCAAAGTTCAAATCCCAAAAGTTGAACAAGCGTGGTCCAAAGTAGGCCTATTCGAAAGAAGAAAGTTTTGCAGTTACAATTTGCAATTTATTATAAAATATGGCAAAAATAATTATTTAAGTTCATCAACTGTGAACAGATTTATTAAAGAAATCAGGGAGACTGGATCAATTAATTAAAATTTATAATTAATGAATCGGCTGGTCAACACAAAACATCGAAGCAGTTTGTGAGAATATGCCGAGCCTCTAGAAACATCAATTCGGCACCGTAGTCAAGAATTTGACATTTCAAGAAGCTCTCTACTGCCTATTCGAACGAAATGCATTGCATCTTCAACGATTGCATCTTCATGCTTACAAACTTCAATTGACTTTAGAATTAAGCCTACTAAAATTGTTAAAATTGTAGAATATGGGGTTTAAAAAATCCACGTGTGATTGCTGAGGAAAAATGCACAACATGTTTAGTGTGAATTTGGGCTGGGGGCATCTTCGGACCATTATTCGTCACTCAGTTAATGGTGTTCGCAGTCAGTTAATATTGTTTTTGTTCGTAAATTGGATGATGTGAATTCGGATGACGTGGTTTATACTTGCCATACAACCCAAAAAACAATCAAATTATTGCATGAGTCATTTCCTGGTCGTGTAATTTTGCGTTTTGGTGATAAGAATGGGCCAAAGTCTTGAGATTTATCGCCATTTGACTTTTTGTTTCCGCAAAATTCAGCCACATGTATGCAAAACAGTAATGAAAAATTTCGACAAAGGAGTGCGTATTTGCCAGCAAAGCCGTGGAGGCCATTTACCCGAAATTCTTTTCCACAAATAACCTTATGAATAAACATTATGAATAAAAAAAAAATACATTTTTTAATGAAATACTAGAGTTTTCTATGAAAATTACTGCTTGCGTGAATTTTTGGACTTCTTTTACTTAAAACTAAAAGTTAAATGAAGGTTAAAAACAAATAAAAAATACTCAATACAGTGCTTTTTGTAAATTTAAGTATAGTTAGATGAAATGCTTATGAAGTTGTGGCTTCCATCGATACATCGACTTGATAGCTTCAGTCTTATTTTTTGGCAACGGGGTTTTCTTTTTCGATGATTCGATTTGGTTGTGACAAAAACTTTAACGCAGTCCCATTCTCTCCGTACTACTTACAACTTTGTTGCTGAATTATTGCCTCCCTTGGTAAAGGGTAGGCCATCTAACTTTTGAAATTTGAATCGGCCATAAAAAAACTAATAAATATTTTTTCAAAATTATGAGATTATTAGAAAGATTGGGCAATTTAATTTAAAAATGAAACACATCAATCAAATGACTGGCACGGCTTGCTTGACAGTAACCCATCCGATGAACCTAATTTTTAGTACATTTGCGATAGTTTGGGCTCCAATCGCATGAATGGCAACTTTGATTTCGTGTTTTAAGGCTTATTCTTAAGGGCTCCCCACAAAAAAAATCCAACGGTGCCAAACACAGCTCCTAGGCGGCCAATGGACAATCATTTCTGCTGATTATTCGAGTTCTAAAAACAGTGCGCTAAAGGCGGCTCGTTGCTCATTTTCGAAGAAAAATGGCCTAATAATGCCGCTGGACCAAAAACCATACCAATCAGTTACTTGTTGTGGATGCATAAGGCTTTTCAATAGTCATGTGTGAATTCTCTTATCCCCAAATTCTACAATTGATGCTTATTGACACAGCCTCCGAGATGGAAATAAGCTTCAGGGGAAATCACGATTTTTTTGTAAAAATGATCATCTTCGGTCAAGGTCTTGCAAAAATTCTCCTCAGAGCTATGCGAGAAATGTGTTCAATTCCTGAGAACGATGATGAGTTGATGTTGATCCAAGTTCACGCATACTCTGAGCAATAGCATCAATTTTTAGGCTAGCGCATTGGACAAGATCGTGAACGTGTTGTTTTATCCACTAACGATCCAGTTTCGAGAACTCGCTTCACAAATTGGTGGCAACAGCATCTACGTTTTCGGCTGAGCAAACTGGACTCATGAATGTGTTGTTTTATCCACTAAGGAACCAAAATATTTTAAAGTTTCACATTCAGCGTTCAGATTATGTTTCTGGTCTGTTTGCTTGTTGTTGTATCGTCTTCGTATAGTTGTTCGCAGTGATAAAATTAAGCTGGTTCAAACTCACAATATGCTAACTATGCAATTCAAAATTAAACGAAACATTTCCAAGAAATTGATTCGTCCAGACAAGTTGAAACACGAAACTGATTATACAGCGTATCTTCTTGCGGTGGATATAGTTAAATTATCGCGGCGGTTGCAATTTTAATCTGGAAATATTTTCTATGATTGCTTATATTTTTATCAATGTAAACCGTGCGGTCCTATCAAGGTGTGCGTTACGTCATCATTTCCTGTCGTAGTGCTTGTAAGATTATCTCAGGCGGATGTTATTTAAATCGTGTTGAAGCTTATTATACTAGTTACATTTTTAAAATTTTACATCTCTCCATTTCTTATCTCCAATGCATTATTCATCTGTTAAATTTTCGATTACCATGTATGTTTGATGATGTTGTAATTGATTACCCAGTATAAACACATTTTTCCCGATGCTTCGTCCATACCTATTTTTGAATATTCCAGCTTGTCTGTATAGTCTTGTCTGTCTAGTCTTGTATGGCTAGTCTTGTCTGGTCTTGTCTGTCTAGTCTTGCCAGTCTTGTCTGTATATTCCTGTATATCTAGTCTTGTCTGTCTAGTCTTGTCTGAGAGTTGAGGTTGAGGACCGCAACCGTTCAGACGTGTTTAAATAAATCTCCCAAGATTAGTGGAAATTTTAGTGGATAGAGACCAATTAAAAAAGTGTGTAAATGACCCTTGTGTTTATAATCATATTGTAAACATTTCTATATAACTTTTGTGTTTGAGATAGGACTCAGTGTGCCGTAATTAGTGTTATTTTACGAGAAGTGAACTCGATGTTTTGTGTGTATCTTAGTGGAATTTTTGAAATCCGTTCTCACGCAGATAAGATAAACGCACAAGTGAACGAAAAAGTGCTAATCCCTCCCGAGAAAAAAAGACTCATCTTCGTTATTGTATATAGATTTAGTCTTCCTTTTTGTTTATCCTTTTTTTTCTTTCTTTCCTCAATATACCGCATATAGTATATAGTTTAAATAAACTACGACACTATTATATTAATATTTAATTAATATAAACATACACACTGCGAACTTTTGTCATTGTGGCATACTTTTAAACCACCATGTTGGCTGGCAAAGACGAGGACGCTGACTCCGATGGGGGCCCCGACTCGAATCAAAGAAAAAAACTAAATCGCAGAAGCTCCATCACCAGAAGCGCGGGGAGCAACATTAGAACAGAGACAATCGTGTGCGAAGACTATCCAAATCTACTCGTACATAGCCGGCTGAACCTCAGCAGCGAACACAAACGGTGCAACTCGCTTGGAGGAGAGTTTAAAAAGAGGAAACTCCTGAAGACCTCATTCACGAAAACAGAACCAGATCCCCTCAGAAAGACCGATAGTCCAATAGTTTTTTTGTCTAACAGACGCAATAGAAGCTATCTCAAATCAAGTTAAAACACTTGAAAAAATAATAGGGGAGAACCATAATGTAAAAAGAGAAATAAAATACATCACAATGAATGAAACGCAACACAGATACAATGAACAGGAAGTCTGTGAAGGAGTGGCTGGATCCACATAGATGGGAGAAAATTGAAACCCCAACCTATGATCAGGATGTTCAAACCGACACAGAGCCAACCAAGCGGAACACCGGGCCGTACGTTGCAACCCAAACACGAATCGAAGGCGAAACCAAAATGGATAGCAATAGAGAGGAAATACGAAGGATTAAATGCTGTCATGCCAGTACCCAAACCACCAGTAGCGAAGAAGAGGAAAACCTACTTAAGTTACGCGATGAAATTGAAAATAAGAATACCTATGAGGAATTCCAGGAGATCGCAGCCAAGAATTGGCCGAAACAAGCGTTCATTAAGGCCAAAGAAGGACATGGTAACGCACTGAATACTTCTACAGACTGGGATATCGCCTGGTGTGTAGACGAGAAAATGAACCCAGATCACGGCTTTTCCAAAGGCCCTAAATGAGGCATATGGTCGAGCTCGCGACGCAGCGCACCAAGAGCAAACAGCGGGCAAAGCAACCTACATAAAACACACCATCGCGTCTTCAGACACAAACGGGGACATCAAAAGCTGCGACAGATATATTCCAACTAATAAGGTCCAATCTGGAGACAGATATGGTGGACACAAAACAATTCGACTAAGGCCTGCAAAACCTAAAGGAGTTGCTAAAGAAAAACTATAGATATAAAGTGGCCTTTATAAGACCAATAGCACAAAACTGGTCAATCTTAAAAAAAATCCATAGAATTCACCTTCGCCGCGACAGAGGTAGAGGTTAGAATATACTGCCCAAAGGAGGGAACTAGGCAACTTTCAAATCCGCGACCACAACAGAACAGCGACCAGAATCCGTGGATAGAAGTAGACGCAAGAGGAAGACCTAAATCACAACAAAATAAGACCGAACGAACACAAAACTCCGAAGCCATACTTATTAAGGAAGAGGGAAAATCATACGCCTATACGACCTACTAAAAAGTGTGAAGGAAAAAATTGATCCTACAAATAATATAGGAAAATCTATCAAGAAGTTAAGAAAGGCAAAGACAGGAGAACTTCTAGTAGAAGTTAAAGCAGGGAAAGGCCAAAAAATAAAAGAAGAACTGGCCAAGCAATGCCCACTAGTCGATATAAGAGTTGAGTCGATATAAAAAATCCCACACATTGCTGCACATAAGAGACTTGGATGCCCTCACCACAGCAGAGGAGGTAGTCAGAGCCATTAGACAGCAAATAGAAGGCCCCACCGAATCGATCCAAGTGACAAACATCCGACCAGCCTACGGAGAAAATCAAATGACAACTGTAACAATGGACAAAAACCAAGCCGCAAAACTTGTAGCAATTGGTAAGATAAGAGTGGGAATAGTAGAATGCCGAATTAGGGAAAGGGTTGAGGTAGTAAAATGTCACAGATGCTGGGTGAACAGGGGACCGCTCAATAGACTGCAGAGGACCAGATCGACAGAAACTATGCCTAAGATGTGGTCAGGAAGGGCACAAGGCCAAGGAATGCGATAAAGAACCCTACTGCCCAATCTGTAACCAGACCGGGCATCGGGCAGATTTTGGAGCATATCCTAAGTTCAGGAAAGCGCTAGAAAAAGCTAGGAGAGCAAGTGCACAAAACTACAACCATAAGTCGGCGTCGGAAACAACGCGGGAAAAACAATAAGCCATAAAAATGGCTAGTATAATCCAAATAAACCAAATGCGATGCCGTGCAGCGCAGGACCTCCTCATCGCTACCGCAATGGAAAACAAGACATACATAATTTTAGTAAGTGAACCGAACAAAAAAATGGTCAGTAACGGAGACTGGTTCATAGATGACAAAAAAGATACAGCAATTAGGATCATGAATACGAAAATACCAATAAGGTACGGCAGCGGGCCAGGGTTCGTCTGGGTAGAAATGGACCACTACATCCTATGTAGCTGTTACTTTTCGCCACATCAACAGGTCGACCGGCTGTCAATGGAACTCGGGGCACGACATAAGAGGCCAAAATAATAAACGCAAAATTATAGCAGGCGACTTTAATGTAAAATCCCCCTACTGGGGATGTCCCCGAACAGACAACAGAGGTGACCTAGTTACGGATTGGGCGGCTGAATTGGATATCGTTCTGCTAAACCATGAAAAACAGCACACATTTGTTAGAGGAAACTCATCTTCCATAATAGACCTAACCTTCTGCTCACATAACTTGGCCAAAAAGATACAAAACTGTACGGTTCTTAACAAAGAAACACAGAGCGATCACAGATACATCTCATACAAGGTAGAAGCAAACCCACACAGAAAACCCACACTCATGAAGAAAAAGAAAAGGCTGGAGCATAAAAAACCTCGACGAAGCAGCAATCACAAACAAACTTACAGAGCAAATACTAGGCACTGAAACGAGAAATGCTGATACGCTTACCCAGGTAGTGAGTACTGCTTGTAACTCCGTGCTACCAAAGAAAAGAGGACCAACTAGGATTAAGCAAGCATACTGGTGGACCAACGAAATATCAGACATGAGGGCCTTATGCGTCTCAGCCAAAAGAAAACTCCAACGGCAGAAACCGAAAAAAGATGAGCGCGACACGCTTAAAACATTAATGGCCGCATATAAACTAAAAAAAAAAGAGCTACGACAAGCAATAAGCATGGCGAAATAACATCACTGGGAAAAAATGGTGGAAGAACTAGAGGCAAACATATGGGGAGATGCATTTCAGCTATGTAAAAAGAAACTCAAAGTCCATGTCCCTAAAACACAACTACCTATAGAAGACCTCAAACGAGTGGTGGATGCACTTTTCCCAGAATACGAACCCTTTGCCTGGGAGCAGCCAGTGGTAAAGGATATACTATTATTTACAGAGGAGGAGCTCGCCATAGCAGAAAAGCGGATCCACATCGGAAGAGTAGCAGGGCCAGATGATATATCACCCGAGATAACAAAAATTATAGCTCGCCACTAGCCACAATTTGTATTGGAGACAATGAACTCAGAACTAATTGCTGTGCATCCGCTGTGCATCCTAGACTCACCGGGAAAACTTTTAGAACAACTGCTGCTGGGCAGATTAAAAAGGGAACTTGAAACTGGAACCGGGCTGCCCGAGAGACAATACGGCTTCAGAGAGGGCAGATCCACAATCAGTGCGATAAATGCTGTATTAAAACTCGCCGAGGAGGCAAGACAAGGCTCCCAAAGAACGAGAAAGATATGCGCATTAATCACCTTCGACGTGCGAAATGCTTTTAATAGTGCAAGCTGGATGATTATAATGCATGAAATGACAAGAAGAGGCGTGGCTCCTTACCTACTACGCATACTGAAGAGCTACCTCGATGACAGAACCCTATTATTAGAAACAGATGGAAGTACAGTGGTAAGGGAACTAAGTAGTGGTGTCCCGCAGGGTGCAGTTTTGGGCCCAACTCTGTGGAACATCCTATACGACGGTGTCCTAAGACTCAGACTCCCAGATGGTGCAACACTTATTGGCTTATCCGACGACCTGGCGCTCATAGTCTAGGCCAGAACGGAAATTTCTATAATGCAAAAGGCAAACCGCGCAATACAATTAGTAATAGAGTAGATGACAAACAATAACCTAACGCTTGCACCAGAAAAGTCCGAATCTGTGTTACTTACTGGGCTTAGGAAATTAAAGCCAATAACTTCCCAAATATAAGAGACCCGCATAGTCCCAAAGGATGAAAATACATATCTTGGAGTAGTAGTGGACAAAAGACTTTCCTTCGTCCCACACATCACGAAGGCAGCAGCCAAGGGTATGAAGGTACCCGCAGCGCTGGACAAAATTGTGCCCAATGTAGGTAGCCCAAGAAGCTACAAACGCAGACTTCTTAGTATGGTCATACAATCCACTATGCTCTACGCCGCCCCAACGTGGGCTAAAAGCATGGATGTGGAAAATAATGTTAAGAAGCTAGCAGCAGTACAAAGAAAAGTCGCTATTAGGGTCTGTAGCGCATATAAAACTATATCCGGAGAAGCCGCCCTAGTAATCGCGGGCATACCTCCCATAGACCTCTTAGTAAAAGATAGAGCTGAATTATGCGCCAATGGTAGCAACAGGCAAGCAAGAAAAGTTGCTAGAAAAAATCTGCTAGAGGAATGGCAAATAAGATGGCGGGCGTCGGACAAAGGCCAATAGACACAGCTGCTCATACCAGACATGGCTGAACAGGAAGCACGGTGCAACAAACTATCATCTAACACAATTCCTCTCAGGTCACGGCTGCTTCCGCGACTACCTGCATCAAATACGAGCCGCCGGGACAATCTTTGCGAATATTGTGGTGAAATAGACTCGGTACGACACACCATATTTGACTGTGATAGATGGGACCCCGAAAGAGAAAAACAAACAGGTAGTGTGCAGATGCCGTTCGAACCAGGGACGATAATAAAGTACATGATCGACTGGCTTGTCAAAAACATTATGTCTTCCAAAGAAGATGACGAGAAGCTGAAACACCACAGAAACAAACGGACAGTGCAACCAAACCAATCCACGAGCAAAAAACCTAAGTAAATTTACAACCATCATTCTGAAGATATGCTAAGCGCGGTTCCGGGATGATCGGTTCCTAAGGTTTTTTTTTTTTCGTTTTTTTTTATCTTTTATTTTTTTTATTGTGTAAATATGTATTATATATAGAGAATAGAAAAATAAATTAGTTAAAAAAAGTCTTGTCTGTCTAGTCTTGTCTGTCTAGTCTTGTCCCTCTAGTCTTGTCTGTCTAGTCTTGTCTGTCTAGTCTTGTCTATCTAGTCTTGTCTGTCTAGTCTTGTCTGTCTAGTCTTGTCTGTCTAGTCTTGTCTGTCTAGTCTTGTCTGTCTAGTCTTGTCTGTCTAGTCTTGTCTGTCTAGTCTTGTCTGTCTAGTCTTGTCTGTCTAGTCTTGTCTTTTTTTTTTTTTTTTTTGTGGAGGACGTAGCAAGCACATTCTGTTAACTTGACAAGTGGCCCTCCTGGAATCACGAGCATCTTGGTACCGCTGCAAGCATAACCTCAAGATGTCGTTGTACGATAGAATTCTAAATTTTTTATCCATACATCCCCCATTCACTATGAGTGTTTAGGGGTTCTGGAACTTAATTATTGTTTTTTTCTGTTTATTTTTGCCACTGCATCTGTCGTTGTTCGTCAAGTTCTTTTTGTGTGATAATCTCTCTTATCATGTTTTCCGTATATGACCAGTATTGTGCTGATTTAAGCATTACGTCCACTAGTGTATGTACTTCGAGCGTCAAATTTGTCTGTTTCATCCACTTTTCTCTTTCTGGGGTCCACCTTTCGCATTCGAAAATGGTATGTTGTGCGGTGTCTGCGTTCCCACAGTACACACAATAGTCGTCGGAGGCCCTGCCGATCCTATGCAAGTACTCCCGGAAACATCCGTGGCCGCTGAGAGCCTGTGTTAGGTGATAGGAAAGATCTCCATGCTGGCGTGTTGCCCATAATTTCACACAGGGTATTAGGAGTCTCGTCCAGGGGCCTTTTTCAGATGAGCTCCAGTTCTTTTGCCATAGTGCAAACATTTGGTCCTTTGCGCTTCTTCTGTAGTGTTCTCTGTTTGTGGAGTTTCTGGTCTTGTACAATTCCACTCTTTCCTGTATTTGATATTCTATCGGTGCAACTCCAGCGATGACTAGTACGGCGTCCCTAGATATTGTTCTGTATGCGCTGCATACTCGAATGGCCATTTTTCTTTGTACAGAAGCGAGCATGTTCTTAATGTTTGTTTTAGTAACGGCTCTTGCCCAGACCGGAGCTCCGTACAGCATAGTTGATTGGACCACCGAGCAGAGCAGCCTTCTCTTACTACTTTTTGGACCACTAGTATTGGGCATTAGTTTTTCCAAAGCTGAGGTAGTTTTAAGGGCCTTTGCCGTAATTCTTTTGACGTGTTCCTTGAAGGAGAGCTTTCTGTCAATGGTTACTCCCAGATATGTAATTGCTTCTTTGGGAGTGATTTCTACCTCTTTAATTTTAAAAGTAATAGGTCCAACGGTTCTGTTGCCTATTAACAGTACAGCTTCTGTTTTTTGGGGAGCTAATTTTAATCTTTTTTTTCCCAGCCATTCATCCACTTGTTTCATGGCCATATTTGCGCGACTCATTATCTCTTCCTCTGTCTTCCCTATTGCAACAATGGCTAGGTCGTCGGCGAATCCTATTATTTGCACTCCGTCCGGCAAAATTAGTCTCAACACGCCGTCGTACATGATATTCCACAATGTAGGACCCAGGACTGAGCCCTGTGGAACACCACTGTACACTTCGTAATCAGCGATTTCAGAGCCAACTTCGAATAAAATTCTCCTGTTGGATAGATAGCTGCGAAGTAGTCTCAACAGGTATGGGGCAAAGTTTCTACTAGTCAGTTCTTCCATGATATTTTACCATGCGACCGAGTTGAATGCGTTTTTCACATCGAGGGTTATCAATGCGCTAATCTTTCGTGTTGCCCGCGTGCCAGCTGAGGCATTCTCTGCTATTCCAACAACTCTCATGATAGCATCTACCGTCGACCTTCTTTCCCTGAACCCATATTGTCTGTCCGAGAGCTGTTTGCCTTTATCAAGCTCTGTCTTGATTCTATCAAGCAACATCTGTTCAAGGAGCTTTCCTGCGACATCCAGTAAGCAAATGGGGCGATAGGAGGCAGGCTCTTGTATAGGTTTTTCTCCCTTTCTTAGGAGCACCAGGTTGGCCTTTTTCCACTTTTCTGGGAAAATTCCGCTTCTTAGAATTCTGTTCATTGTTTCTAAAATGAAGTTTGGCTGGCTGTTTACCACAATTTTGATAATTTCTGGAGGAAGGTTATCTGGGCCTGGTGTTCTGCCGTTTCTAAGTCGTTTAGTGGCGCTAAGTAGTTCTTCCCTAGAGAATTCCAATACTTCGCTTACTTCAGGTAGTTCCCATTCTAGCTTTTCGTGAGTTGGAAAGAGGACCTTCACAACTTCTATCATCTGTTCCATCGTTAGTTGCACGTTCGGGTGCCTTACCTTGAGCTCCCGTGTGGCAATGGAATACGCGTCACCCCACACATTTGTGTCAATTTTGTTGCAAAGTTGTCGCCAGTGTTCCCTTTTGGCTTGGTAGATCTCAGTACGTAGCGCCTTTTTCGATGTGGAATACAAGTTTCTATGCATTTCTACTGACTCTGCGTTTGCCTTTCTTTTAAGTTTCCGCTGGTAGGTACGTCTTGCGGCAATACACGAGGCTCTCATTTCAGCGATTTTATCGCTCCACCAATATACTTGTTTTCCTTTCCTATGTTTTTTCCTCGGGACAAGAGTGGCATTACATATTCTCTCCAAGGCTGAGATTAGTTCTTCTGGGGATCGTTCGTTTGTGACGTTTACTTCCTCTTCCAGTCTATTTATAAATTTTTCTTCATTCATATTTTTTATATGCCAACCTTTGTGATTTTTGATGTAGCTCGCCAATTTGGGATAAACATCTACAGTTATTTGAAAGAATATGTACTTGTGGTCACTTAACGTTTCCCGCGTGAGTACCTGCCAGTTTTTAATGTTCCCTACCAATTTCCCCGAAGTAAGAGTTATGTCCAATATGGAGGAGCTGCTCCTGCGTTCGAAAGTGGGTGAATTTCCTATATTGCATACGTATAAGTCTAGCTCTGCCACCCAGTCCAGCACAATGTCTCCTCGCTTATCAGTAGTTGGGCATCCCCAGTATGGGGATTTCGCATTAAAGTCCCCCCCCACTACCGTAGGTTTTGTTTTGCTCCTTATTTCCTGGCTAAGCGCGGCCAGCGATAGCTCTAGTTTGTCTAGTCTTGTCTGTCTAGTCTTGTCTGTCTAGTCTTGTCTGTCTAGTCTTGTCTGTCTAGTCTTGTCTGTCTAGTCTTGTCTGTCTAGTCTTGTCTGTCTAGTCTTGTCTGTCTAGTCTTGTCTGTCTAGTCTTGTCTGTCTAGTCTTGTCTGTCTAGTCTTGTCTGTCTAGTCTTGTCTGTCTAGTCTTGTCTGTCTAGTCTTGTCTGTCTAGTCTTGTCTGTCTAGTCTTGTCTGTCTAGTCTTGTCTGTCTAGTCTTGTCTGTCTAGTCTTGTCTGTCTAGTCTTGTCTGTCTAGTCTTGTCTGTCTAGTCTTGTCTGTCTAGTCTTGTCTGTCTAGTCTTGTCTGTCTGGTCTTGTCTGTCTAGTCTTGTCTGTCTAGTCTTGTCTGTCTAGTCTTGTCTGTCTAGTCTTGTCTGTCTAGTCTTGTCTGTCTAGTCTTGTCTGTCTAGTCTTGTCTGTCTAGTCTTGTCTGTCTAGTCTTGTCTGTCTAGTCTTGTCTGTCTACTCTTGTCTGTCTAGTCTTGTCTGTCTAGTCTTGTCTCTCTAGTCTTGTCTGTCTAGTCTTGTCTGTCTAGTCTTGTCTGTCTAGTCTTGTCTGTCTAGTCTTGTCTGTCTAGTCTTGTCTGTCTAGTCTTGTCTGTCTAGTCTTGTCTGTCTAGTCTTGTCTGTCTAGTCTTGTCTGTCTAGTCTTGTCTGTCTAGTCTTGTCTGTCTAGTCTTGTCTGTCTAGTCTTGTCTGTCTAGTCTTGTCTGTCTAGTCTTGTCTGTCTAGTCTTGTCTGTCTAGTCTTGTCTGTCTAGTCTTGTCTGTCTAGTCTTGTCTGTCTAGTCTTGTCTGTCTAGTCTTGTCTGTCTAGTCTTGTCTGTCTAGTCTTGTCTGTCTAGTCTTGTCTGTCTAGTCTTGTCTGTCTAGTCTTGTCTGTCTAGTCTTGTCTGTCTAGTCTTGTCTGTCTAGTCTTGTCTGTCTAGTCTTGTCTGTCTAGTCTTGTCTGTCTAGTCTTGTCTGTCTAGTCTTGTCTGTCTAGTCTTGTCTGTCTAGTCTTGTCTGTCTAGTCTTGTCTGTCTAGTCTTGTCTGTCTAGTCTTGTCTGTCTAGTCTTGTCTGTCTAGTCTTGTCTGTCTAGTCTTGTCTGTCTAGTCTTGTCTGTCTAGTCTTGTCTGTCTAGTCTTGTCTGTCTAGTCTTGTCTGTCTAGTCTTGTCTGTCTAGTCTTGTCTGTCTAGTCTTGTCTGTCTAGTCTTGTCTGTCTAGTCTTGTCTGTCTAGTCTTGTCTGTCTAGTCTTGTCTGTCTAGTCTTGTCTGTCTAGTCTTGTCTGTCTAGTCTTGTCTGTCTAGTCTTGTCTGTCTAGTCTTGTCTGTCTAGTCTTGTCTGTCTAGTCTTGTCTGTCTAGTCTTGTCTGTCTAGTCTTGTCTGTCTAGTCTTGTCTGTCTAGTCTTGTCTGTCTAGTCTTGTCTGTCTAGTCTTGTCTGTCTAGTCTTGTCTGTCTAGTCTTGTCTGTCTAGTCTTGTCTGTCTAGTCTTGTCTGTCTAGTCTTGTCTGTCTAGTCTTGTCTGTCTAGTCTTGTCTGTCTAGTCTTGTCTGTCTAGTCTTGTCTGTCTAGTCTTGTCTGTCTAGTCTTGTCTGTCTAGTCTTGTCTGTCTAGTCTTGTCTGTCTAGTCTTGTCTGTCTAGTCTTGTCTGTCTAGTCTTGTCTCGTGGTCTACTTTCAAGACGAGGAAGTGTACCATAAGCTGATTAAATTAGAAAAGTATTGCTCAATTTTTCAAGCTGAACTTTTGGCCATGCTGCAAGCTTTTTTTTATGTTGAAAATAACAGCAGCAGACCCTGTTCAATCGTTTGTAACAGCCGATCTATTCTGGATGCTCTGAAGAATTTAAATTCACCCACTGAATTATTGTTGGAGACTTGGAAGACAGCTGCCAGAGTTTCAAGGAAGAACAAGATCCGTTGGCATTGGGTTAAGGCACACGCTGGTTTTGAAGGCAATAAACGAGCAGACATGCTTGCCAAACAAGCAGCTAACAAGGAAGATCTGCCAATTTCATTTAGTAAATTGCCCAAACAGGCTTTAAGATCGTGCTCCAAAGGGCATTTCGAGAAGCTCTGGCAGGACAGATGGGATCTGGCTACAACAGGCTTGTGGACTAAGCAATTTATACCGTCCATTAAGACCTGGAGGGGTTTCAATATCAGTCTGTCCCACCACGCAATCCAGTTAATAACAGGCCACGGTAATTTCAAAGCGTACCTTCATAGATTTGGTAAAAGAGAAAGTCCCCTCTGTGAGTGTGGCCAAAATGACACCGCGGCACACGTGCTATTTTATTGCTCAGATACCGAAATATGGAGACGATCTTTGGAGACAGATATGCAGATGCATGAACTTACCTGGCCCAAGGATGAAGATGACATCTTAACAGTTTCAAAATTGAGAGAGTGGTGGCTTATCTTTGATAAACATGCGAAACAATTATCTAGACTGGATCATGATGAACAGTTTAGAATTCAATAACTCCATAGAGATGGTTCAGAGATCCCGGGAAACTACATAAAAAGAGAAAAGTAAAACTGATAGCGTTATAACCAGCATAGTGTCCTTTGGACGGAATGCTGGCCTTCGTGCGCTAGTCTGCACATGAAGGAAAATACAAATAGGCTGTCTAGTCTTGTCTGTCTAGTCTTGTCTGTCTAGTCTTGTCTGTCTAGTCAAAATCAAAATCAAAATCAATTTATTTCACTAATAAAGAATATTTACATAACAAAAAATTCTAAGTGAAATGTGTCAACTGTGTTGTTACTGAGGACAACACAAATGTATCCATTAGGACAGTAAAATATACAAAGTATACAAAGTATACATACAACTATATATATATATATATATGTATATACATACATGCATACACAGAAATACATATATACATACACAAATACACACAGAAATAAATCATTATATACTTTTCACTTTTGTAGCAAATTCACCAATATTATATGGTTCTATAATATTTAATAAATTAAAAAGTTCACTTTTTAAAGTCTTCAGATTTCCAATTTTCTTGATGTCATTTGGGAGGAGGTTAAATATTTTTAAGATGCTGCATGGTGGATTTCTTTCCGTCATGGTCATTTTATGTTTAGGAAGGTCGTAGGTTAATTTGTTATGTCTGGTTTCTCGTTCAGAAGGCTTAGTAAAAGTATTGAACAGATCTTTATGTTTAAATAAGAATATGACGCTTTCATATATGTAAATAGCTGTGCATGTTAATATTTTATTTCTGCAGAAATGTCCCCTGCAAGACTCTCTGAATGGTAGGTTAAGCAGAATGCGTAGTGCTTGTTTCTGAGCTCTGAATATGGTGTTAATTTGAAATCCATTGCCCCAAAAGATCGTAGCAAATCTAAGATGGGATTGAAAATTTGCGAAGTAGACCATCTTCAAAATACTTGGATCTACGTATTTACTCAATCTTCTTAAAGCATATACTGCTTTATTAAGTTTCGCTAAAACTTTGTTTGTATGAATTGACCAGTCCAGATTACAGTCGAAATAAAGACCCAAAAGCCTCACAGAGAACTGAGTCTGAATATCTTCATTTCCAAGTTGTACAATCATAGGATATGTTTCTGTAGATCGCTTGGTACGGAAGAGTATTATGTTAGTTTTGTCTTTATTTATAACCAACCTGTTTTCAGTAAACCAAGCCATAAGTGAACTCATGACATGATTGGCATTGAAGCCAATGTCCTGTACAGATTTATTACTAATCAAAACGGTGGTATCGTCAGCATAGTTGACTAGCAAATTTTGTGGACCTATGGATACTTGAGGTAGGTCATTTATAAACAGAGTAAACAACAAGGGGCCAATAGTGCTTCCCTGCGGAATACCCATGTTTATGCCTCTTGGTGTGGATTTAACAATACCATTCTTGGTTACTAATTTCGTTATTTGCACTCGGTTTGTTAAAAAGGATTTTATCCAATCCAGTGCGACCCCTCTGATTCCATAATTATATAGCTTTTGATAGAGTATACCATGGTCCACCAGATCATAAGCTTTAGACAGATCCATTAGCATACCCATAGGAACATTTTTTGTTTCCAAATTATTCATAATGCCATTAATAAACTCATAACAGGCTGTGTCGATGCCTTTACCTTTAATAAAACCATGCTGTTGATGGTTAATCAATTGAAATTTGTTGGCAAATGATATTAATCTCGAGCATACAAGTTTCTCGAAAATCTTAGAAAAAGTAGATAGTATGCTGATTGGCCTATAATTACCTATTTCAGTTTTATCGCCCGATTTATGAATAGGTAAGATAAGAGCAACTTTCAATAAGTCAGGGAAAGACCCGTACATAAAGGAATTGTTAATGATATGCTCTAGAGGACTTAGTATATTTAAAATTGAATTTTTGATAATTATACAAGGTATATCATCATTACCTGTGCTATTCGAATTTTTTAAGCTGTTTATTGTGTCAGCAAGTTCTTCCCTCGTAACTGGCTTTAAAAATATGGAGGTATTATTTTCTATTATAATGTTGTTGTAGGGTATGCAAGGTAAGGTGTCCGATAGGGTTGAGGCTTTGCTGGCAAAATAATCATTAATTTTTGTAACATCTGCTTGTGATAATACCTTCTTATCACAGTAAATTGGTTGCTTAATTGTAATTTGTGAGATACTATTGACTATTTTCCATACAGTTTTTTGGATGTTAGAGGATGATAGCAGTTGTTTATTGAAACTGTGTTTTTTGTCATTTCTCAATAGCTTATAATATCTCCTACGTAAATTATTGTAAATTACCTTATACCTATAATCCCAGCGAGCTATTATCTGTATCAATTCCAGGTCTTTTTTGATAGCTATTAACTTCGGGTTCGCAAAAACACGTGGTGGTACTCGTCTGGTATTAATGTGGATTAACGGGAAAGCCTCGTTGAATAAGGAAAAGTATTTCTCAATAAAAAATTCCCACTGAGTATTGATGTTGGAACACTCGATCTTCAGTCTTGTCTGTCTAGTCTTGTCTGTCTAGTCTTGTCTGTCTAGTCTTGTCTGTCTAGTCTTGTCTGTCTAGTCTTGTCTGTCTAGTCTTGTCTGTCTAGTCTTGTCTGTCTAGTCTTGTCTGTCTAGTCTTGTCTGTCTAGTCTTGTCTGTCTAGTCTTGTCTGTCTAGTCTTGTCTGTCTAGTCTTGTCTGTCTAGTCTTGTCTGTCTAGTCTTGTCTGTCTAGTCTTGTTTGTCTAGTCTTGTCTGTCTAGTCTTGTCTGTCTAGTCTTGTCTGTCTAGTCTTGTCTGTCTAGTCTTGTCTGTCTAGTCTTGTCTGTCTAGTCTTGTTTGTCTAGTCTTGTCTGTCTAGTCTTGTCTGTCTAGTCTTGTCTGTCTAGTCTTGTCTGTCTAGTCTTGTCTGTCTAGTCTTGTCTGTCTAGTCTTGTCTGTCTAGTCTTGTCTGTCTAGTCTTGTCTGTCTAGTCTTGTCTGTCTAGTCTTGTCTGTCTAGTCTTGTCTGTCTAGTCTTGTCTGTCTAGTCTTGTCTGTCTAGTCTTGTCTGTCTAGTCTTGTCTGTCTAGTCTTGTCTGTCTAGTCTTGTCTGTCTAGTCTTGTCTGTCTAGTCTTGTCTGTCTAGTCTTGTCTGTCTAGTCTTGTCTGTCTAGTCTTGTCTGTCTAGTCTTGTCTGTCTAGTCTTGTCTGTCTAGTCTTGTCTGTCTAGTCTTGTCTGTCTAGTCTTGTCTGTCTAGTCTTGTCTGTCTAGTCTTGTCTGTCTAGTCTTGTCTGTCTAGTCTTGTCTGTCTAGTCTTGTCTGTCTAGTCTTGTCTGTCTAGTCTTGTCTGTCTAGTCTTGTCTGTCTAGTCTTGTCTGTCTAGTCTTGTCTGTCTAGTCTTGTCTGTCTAGTCTTGTCTGTCTAGTCTTGTCTGTCTAGTCTTGTCTGTCTAGTCTTGTCTGTCTAGTCTTGTCTGTCTAGTCTTGTCTGTCTAGTCTTGTCTGTCTAGTCTTGTCTGTCTAGTCTTGTCTGTCTGTCTAGTCTTGTCTCTCTGTCGTCTTGGCGGAGACGAGTGCGTCGACTGTGACCGTTCAGTTGTGCTTAAATAAATCTTCAAGATTAGTGGCATTTTTTATTGGATAGAGACCAAATTAAAACTTGTGCAAATGACCATTGTGTTCATAATTGCAGTGTGATCATTTGTATATAACTTTTATTCTTGAGACAGGACTCATTGTGTCGTTTTTTTGTGTTCATTTGTATATAACTTTTATTCTTGAGACAGGACTCATTGTGTCGTTTTTTTTTGGTGTTGTTTCTTTACGAGAAGTGAACTCGAAGTTTTTGTGTATATAGCTTGTGACTGTGCAAATTTTGTCGCCATGAGGTGATAAGAAAGTCAGGTATAAAAGAGAAAGAGAAGGAAAAAAGAAAACAGTAAATTGAGAAACATATTTCTGCTAGCCCACAGTTCTTACAAATAATTTAGTGGCGCAGTGAGTGCAACGCGCGACCGCGGATCGGCGAGTGCCCGGTTCGAAACCAGCTGCCGGCAAATTTAATTTAACGTGTTTAGCAAAAAATCGTTTTCATCTAGAATCCCATGTGGCAGGGGATCTACAATGGATTATTTTGTTACCAAATCTGGTAAGAACGGACCGGCAGGGGAATCAACAAAAAATAGATTGGGACACACGAGGAGCCAATCCATAGGGGAGGCTACAAAAAAACGTAAAGTGGCGGATAGACTTTCCACAGATGACACGATCGAGCCTTACAAGAAAACGGAGTGCCCGATTGTTTTCACCATCGTGGAGACCATCGGGGCTCTGACCAAACAGGTTGAGGACTTGGAAAAATCCATCGCGGCTAGCCCAAGTACCAAAAGGGAAGTCAGGGAATTAGCAACGAGAGTCAGGAAGACAGCGAACGTCTTCTCGCGCGATTCTGTCTCTAGCTGGTTGGAGCAGCACCGCTTCGAGCCTATCCAGAAGCTAACTTTCGACGTGGAAGTCCAAACAAGGGAGGCGAACATGGAGAGAGATAACCTACGTATAAAGACCTGCAACGCCAGCATGCAAACAAATTCCACCGAGGAAGAAGACGAAATAAAAGAATTGCGCGACCAAATATCAAACGGCAGGACATTCGACGAGTTCGTCGAGATTGCAGAGAAAGAATGGCCGCGCGAAACCTTCACAAAAGTGAAGGAGGGCCATGGACACGCGCTAGCGACAACCTCGGAATGGGACATCGTGTGGTGCGTAGACGAGAACATGTTCCCAGACCAGGGAGTGCCAAGGGCACTAACGGAGGCCTATGCAAGGCCCGAGGAAACGCGAAGGCAGGCACCAAAGGTTGGTAGAGTGGTATATCTCAAACATACCATCGACATGCCAGACGAAAATGGGGACATAAAAACCGAAGAACGCTACGTGTACCAAATGGTTACTAAGAAATCTCCAACGGACGAGACAGAGAAAAAAGACCTGTACTCGTGCCTGGAGAAGCTGAAGCTGATAAGCGAACAAAATCGGCGGAATAAGCTAGCTATACACCGGCCCAGAGAAGCCGACTGGCAAATAACCAAAAAGGCGCTAGAATTCATATTCGCCAACACCGAGATAGAGGTACGGGTATACTGTCCAACCACACCACATCAGAAGAAACAACAACAGGAGCAAGGGACGAGTGACACAAATTGGACGGAAGTGGTGAAAAAAGGCAAGCGAACTACCGAAGCAACTGGGAAAACACAGCTAGGACCAAAGAAAAAAAGAACGGAAGCCGTGCTGGTTAAAGCCGACGGCAGACCTTATGCTGACCTGCTGAAAATGGTGAGAACCAACGTGGACTCAAAACTACCGGGAGTGGACATCATCAGAGCAAGACAAGGGAAAACTGGTGAACTAGTGCTCGAAGTCAAAGGTGGAACAGGCCTAGAGCTAAGCGAAGAAATAGCAAAAAAATGTCCCACAGCTGAGGTGCGATTAAAATCGAACGAAGTGACCCTACACGTAAAAGACCTGGACGCTGTTACCACTCGAGAAGAAATACACCACGCAATACAAAATCTCGTAGGCGAACAAAAGGGAGTCATAAAAATATTGAATTTAAGACCGGCCTATGGAGATCCCAAGCTGCCACCATCGCTGTAAACAAAGAAACTGCAGAAAAACTCCTACAAAATGGAAGATTAAAAGTGGGCATGGTTCAGTGCAGACTGTGGGAACGAGTAAATGTGATCACCTGCCACAGATGCTGGCTAACGGGCCACTACGCAAAGGAGTGTGATGGACCCGACAGGCAAAACCTGTGCCTCAGATGTGGTAAAGAGGGACACACAGCACAAAATTGCAAAGAAGACGAATTCTGCCCCGTCTGCAACGAGAAGGGTCATAGGGCAAATACGGGAAGGTGCCCAGCATTCCGGAAGGCGCTGTCGGAGGCAAGGCGCGATAGGTCACAGAAATGCTAACAGTACTACAAATAAATATCATGAGATGTCGCGCAGCTCACGATCTGCTGACTGCAGTGGCAGTCAGCAGATCGTGAGCGAACTAAAAGCAGACATAGTACTGATCAGCGAGCCCAACAAAAAAATAGCGACAAGTTCCGGATGGCTTATGGACAAACAAAAAGATGCAGCGATTTGGATGAGGAGTAGCAAACTATCCGTAATAAAAACGGGGCATGGGCCAGGTTTCGCCTGGGTGGAGCTGCCCCATCTCATTATATATAGCATATACCTATCTCCCAACGCAACTACCACGCAATTATGTGAAAATCTTGAAGCCCTTAGCCAGAGTATCAGGCAGCACAATAAAAGGGATAAGATTATAGCAGGGGACTTCAACGCGAAGTCTCCCTACTGGAAATCTCCCTGCATGGACAAGAGAGGAGACATAGTCACCGACTGGGCAGCGGAACTAGACATAGCCGTACAAAACCAAGGAAGTAAACACACCTTCGAAAGAGGAAACTCGCGCTCCATCCTAGACCTAACATTCACCACGAACTCAGTAGCAAGCAACATCCGGGATTGGAAAGTTCTCGACAATGAAACTTTGAGTGACCATCGCTATATACTATACAACATAAGGGAAAACGTAAAGGAAAAATACAAGAAGCACTGCTCAAAGTCTGGCTGGACCATAATCAATTTAAACGAAGAGCAAATTAAAAGGAGTATTGCACACGAATTATCAAGAACCCACGAAAAAAGCGACGATACGTTGATCCAGCTGATGTGCAAAGTATGCGACGACACTCTGACCAAGAAAGCAGGACTAAAAACATACAGAACAACATACTGGTGGACGGATGAAATCGCGACCACGAGAGCCGCATGCGTCATGGCCAGGAGAAGATACCAACGCCAAAGGGCAAAAACTAACGAGCACGGAATCAACCAAGCGCTTAGCATAGCGTATAAAAGTAAAAAAAAAGGAACTACGGCAACTTATAAATAAAACCAAACAAGACCACTGGAAGAAACTCTGTACAGACCTAGAGAAGGACATATGGGGCGATGCCTTTCAGATCGTTAAGAGAAATCTAAAGCTTCGTCCACCAAATTTACCAATGACAATGGAAGTAGTTCACCAAATTTCCGAAGTGCTGTTCCCACGTCATACTCCTCTTGAGTGGGCACAACCCGATGTAAACAACATTCCACTCTTCAATGCCGACGAGTTATCTCTGGCCACAAAACGAATTAGAAGCGGCAGAGCCCCGGGACCAGATGGGATCCCTGCTGAGATTCTAAAAATAACAGCTCGACACCATCCGGATTTCATCCTGGACACCATGAATTCGCTGCTAGTTGCCGGAAACTTTCCAAATAAATGGAAGCGAGCAAAGCTCATCCTCATAAGAAAGGCGGACAAACCAATCGGAGAGCCAACATCATATAGACCTATCTGTTTACTGGATGTAGCAGGGAAATTGCTGGAACAGCTTCTGCTAAGAAGACTTAAAACGGAGCTCGACGCCGGAGCGGGACTATCGGATAGACAATATGGATTTAGATCTGGAAAATCTACCATAGATGCTATAACTTCCGTCCTAACCATCGCAAAATCAGCAAATTCCGGAACGCAAAGAACAAAAAAACTGTGCGCTCTCATTACATTTGATGTAAGAAACGCCTTCAATAGTGCCAGCTGGACTCATATAATGAATAGCCTGACAGCTATAGGGATATCACCTTACTTAACGAGAATGATAAGAAGCTATCTTAGTTGCAGGAGTCTGATACTGCAATCTGGGCGACAGACAGAAGTACGTGAAGTTAATAGTGGTGTCCCACAGGGATCTATACTGGGTCCTACCCTGTGGAACGTATTGTACGATGGGGTTTTAAGAATAAAACTTCCACTGGGAGCAACGACTATTGGATTCGCTGACGACCTAGCTCTGGTGGTAACTTCTAAGACAGAACAGGGGCTGATGGTAACGGCTAACCATGCAATTAACAAAATCTGCGACTGGATAAAGTCTAAAAACTTATGTTTAGCTCCAGAGAAAACTGAGGCAGTTCTACTCATTGGCCTGAGGAAGCACAGACCGATAAAATTTAAGCTAGAGAATACACTAATATTCCCAAAAGAGCAGATCAAGTACCTGGGAATATTAATAGACAAAAGGCTCTCGTTCTCTGCGCACATATCAGAAGCAGCAGCGAAGGGGATGAAGACGATGGCAGCTATGCAAAGATTAATGCCCAACGTGGGTGGGGCAAAAAATAGTAAACGGAGGTTGCTGGGCTTGGTGGTCCAGTCTACTATGACGTACGGTGCACAAATCTGGGCCAATGAACTCAAAAAAGAATCTAACGCACACAAACTTGCAAATGTCCAACGGAAAGTGGCCCTGCGTGTGTGTAGCTCATACCGAACAGTCTCTGGACAAGCCGCCCTGGTTATTGCCAGCATCTTCCCGATCGACCTAGTGGTTATGGAGCGGAAAAAGCTACAAGAGGCTGGCCACAACAGGCTTGTAAAAAGACGGGTCAGAGAAGATCTGCTGAAAGAATGGCAGGAACGATGGGAGTCCAGCGATAAAGGGCAATGGACAAAACTTCTGATCCCAGTCGTAGCCACATGGGTGAACAGACAGCACGGCGAAACGAGCTACTACTTAACTCAAGTGCTAACAGGACACGGCTGCTTCAGAGACTACCTGTTCAATCTGAACCGAGCATCTGACGATCTGTGCGTGTACTGCGGAGAACAAGATAGTGTGAGCCATACAGTTTTCGACTGCTGCCGTTGGCAGGATGAAAGAGAAATACTTGAAATGTATCTGAATAAACCCATTGGCCCAAGAAGCCTAGTAAAGCAAATGTTGCAAAATAAAAAGAACTGGGACAAGATCCATGGGTACATTTGTAAAATTTTAAGCAGCAAGGAAAAAGATGAAAAAACTTTTAAGCAAATCTAACTACACCAGTCCACCCGCCACTCAGAGGTTATGCGATAAGCGGTGCCAGAGTGAACGGGTGTGACCTTTCCAGGGGGACCACTTGTCTGGAGCGGTGAAAGCCGCCAGCTACGCTGTCTGTCTGTCTGTCTAGTCTTGTCTGTCTAGTCTTGTCTGTCTAGTCTTGTCTGTCTAGTCTTGTCTGTCTAGTCTTGTCTGTCTAGTCTTGTCTGTCTAGTCTTGTCTGTCTAGTCTTGTCTGTCTAGTCTTGTCTGTCTAGTCTTGTCTGTCTAGTCTTGTCTGTCTAGTCCTGTCTGTCTAGTCTTGTCTGTCTAGTCTTGTCTGTCTAGTCTTGTCTGTCTAGTCTTGTCTGTCTAGTCTTGTCTGTCTAGTCTTGTCTGTCTAGTCTTGTCTGTCTAGTCTTGTCTGTCTAGTCTTGTCTGTCTAGTCCTGTCTGTCTAGTCTTGTCTGTCTAGTCTTGTCTGTCTAGTCTTGTCTGTCTAGTCTTGTCTGTCTAGTCTTGTCTGTCTAGTCTTGTCTGTCTAGTCTTGTCTGTCTAGTCTTGTCTGTCTAGTCTAGTCTTGTCTGTCTAGTCTTGTCTGTCTAGTCTTGTCTGTCTAGTCTTGTCTGTCTAGTCTTGTCTGTCTAGTCTTGTCTGTCTAGTCTTGTCTGTCTAGTCTTGTCTGTCTAGTCTTGTCTGTCTAGTCTTGTCTGTCTAGTTTTGTCTGTCTAGTCTTGTCTGTCTAGTCTTGTCTGTCTAGTCTTGTCTGTCTAGTCTTGTCTGTCTAGTCTTGTCTGTCTAGTCTTGTCTGTCTAGTCTTGTCTGTCTAGTCTTGTCTGTCTACTAGGGCGGTTTTTATTTACCGTCCGGGCTGCCCACCCTGAATGAATGCAATATATGCGATACCGGGGTGGCGCATACTAAAAGCCAAGGTGGAATAGGGGATTTGGTGAGAGCTTACCCTGAACCACTTTTTAAAACAAAAAAGTCTTGTCTGTCTAGTCTTGTCTGTCTAGTCTTGTCCGTCTAGTCTTGTCTGTCTAGTCTTGTCTGTCTAGTCTTGTCTGTCTAGTCTTGTCTGTCTAGTCTTGTCTGTCTAGTCTTGTCTGTCTAGTCTTGTCTGTCTAGTCTTGTCTGTCTAGTCTTGTCTGTCTAGTCTTGTCTGTCTAGTCTTGTCTGTCTAGTCTTGTCTGTCTAGTCTTGTCTGTCTAGTCTTGTCTGTCTAGTCTTGTCTGTCTAGTCTTGTCTGTCTAGTCTTGTCTGTCTAGTCTTGTCTGTCTAGTCTTGTCTGTCTAGTCTTGTCTGTCTAGTCTTGTCTGTCTAGTCTTGTTTGTCTAGTCTTGTCTGTCTAGTCTTGCCTGTCTAGTCTTGCCTGTCTAGTCCTGTCTGTCTAGTCCTGTCTGTCTAGTCCTGTCTGTCTAGTCTTGTCTGTCTAGTCTTGTCTGTCTAGTCTTGTCTGTCTAGTCAAATTCAAATTCAAATTAAATGTATTTCTCTAGTTTAGCCATACATCTATAAAATATACATTGTTATAAAATATACGCTAAAAGAAATATGTCAACAAAAGTAAATGGGATTACATTTTAACTTAACAAAACTTAACAAAATATATCCTGTAGAAAATTCTTCAATTGTATAAGGTTCAATATCATTTATATGTTTAAAGATTTGATGCTTATATATCTTGATGGTCTTGAGTGTTTTAAGATGTCGGGGCAGATGATTGTATAATTTTATAAAATTATAGTACGATCCTTGTTCTATTAGTGATAGCTTATGCATTGGCAGTATGTAGTCTACTTTTTTTTCTTCGTGTAAGTGTATTTTTGTTTTCATAACTGTCAAAGTATTTTTTATGTTTGATTATAAAAACGAGTGCTTCATATATATAGGCTCCTGCTAGTGTTAATATGTTGTGTTTTTTAAAAGTCCCTCTACATGATTCCTTGTATTTAAGTTTAAAAATTATACGAATTGCCTGCTTTTGTAATCTAAAAATATCGTGTCTTGTCTGTCTAGTCTTGTCTGTCTAGTCTTGTCTGTCTAGTCTTGTCTGTCTAGTCTTGTCTGTCTAGTCTTGTCTGTCTAGTCTTGTCTGTCTAGTCTTGTCTGTCTAGTCTTGTCTGTCTAGTTTTGTCTGTCTAGTCTTGTCTGTCTAGTCTTGTCTGTCTAGTCTTGTCTGTCTAGTCTTGTCTGTCTAGTCTTGTCTGTCTAGTCTTGTCTGTCTAGTCTTGTCTGTCTAGTCTTGTCTGTCTAGTCTTGTCTGTCTAGTCTTGTCTGTCTAGTCTTGTCTGTCTAGTCTTGTCTGTCTAGTCTTGTCTGTCTAGTCTTGTCTGTCTAGTCTTGTCTGTCTAGTCTTGTCTGTCTAGTCTTGTCTGTCTAGTCTTGTCTGTCTAGTCTTGTCTGTCTGTCTAGTCTTGTCTGTCTAGTCTTGTCTGTCTAGTCTTGTCTGTCTAGTCTTGTCTGTCTAGTCTTGTCTGTCTAGTCTTGTCTGTCTAGTCTTGTCTGTCTAGTCTTGTCTGTCTAGTCTTGTCTGTCTAGTCTTGTCTGTCTAGTCTTGTCTGTCTAGTCTTGTCTGTCTAGTCTTGTCTGTCTAGTCTTGTCTGTCTAGTCTTGTCTGTCTAGTCTTGTCTGTCTAGTCTTGTCTGTCTAGTCTTGTCTGTCTAGTCTTGTCTGTCTAGTCTTGTCTGTCTAGTCTTGTCTGTCTAGTCTTGTCTGTCTAGTCTTGTCTGTCTAGTCTTGTCTGTCTAGTCTTGTCTGTCTAGTCTTGTCTGTCTAGTCTTGTCTGTCTAGTCTTGTCTGTCTAGTCTTGTCTGTCTAGTCTTGTCTGTCTAGTCTTGTCTGTCTAGTCTTGTCTGTCTAGTCTTGTCTGTCTAGTCTTGTCTGTCTAGTCTTGTCTGTCTAGTCTTGTCTGTCTAGTCTTGTCTGTCTAGTCTTGTCTGTCTAGTCTTGTCTGTCTAGTCTTGTCTGTCTAGTCTTGTCTGTCTAGTCTTGTCTGTCTAGTCTTGTCTGTCTAGTCTTGTCTGTCTAGTCTTGTCTGTCTAGTCTTGTCTGTCTAGTCTTGTCTGTCTAGTCTTGTCTGTCTAGTCTTGTCTGTCTAGTCTTGTCTGTCTAGTCTTGTCTGTCTAGTCTTGTCTGTCTAGTCTTGTCTGTCTAGTCTTGTCTGTCTAGTCTTGTCTGTCTAGTCTTGTCTGTCTAGTCTTGTCTGTCTAGTCTTGTCTGTCTAGTCTTGTCTGTCTAGTCTTGTCTGTCTAGTCTTGTCTGTCTAGTCTTGTCTGTCTAGTCTTGTCTGTCTAGTCTTGTCTGTCTAGTCTTGTCTGTCTAGTCTTGTCTGTCTAGTCTTATCTGTCTAGTCTTGTCTGTCTAGTCTTGTCTGTCTGGGCTTGTCTGTCTAGTCTTATCTGTCTACTCTTGTCCGTCTAGTCTTATCTGTCTATAATAATTCGTGTTATCTAATAAAGTTTGTAAATTATTTTGCAATCATTTTTACAATGCACAACATTCGCGATATAACCTAAATAAATACGATTGACAACTGGCAGGTTGCACATACACATGCACCAACACAGAAAACTACAACCAGTTTGCTCATTGTTGCAACGTATTATTTTGCTATCATTTATAGTCGGTCGATATTAATACCTTTAATATGGACTACATTTAATAAGGAATACTTTATCAAAGTAAAACTAAGTGCCTAAAGCAGACATATGAAATATTTTGGGATGTAAGCTGTATCTGGCTCGCTAGCTGCAGGTTGCACATGTCCGGTCTAAAGTATAAAAATATAGCATTCAGTAATCCAGTTTTCAGCTATGTTTCAAATTTGTAGTCTCTAGTTCATTGGCAAATTATTTTAAAATTTATTGCCAAAATCCATTCGAACTGATAAGAAACAAACAAGAGATCGGAATAGAAATCGAGTTAATAGAAACGTGGCAAATTAAGATCATATTATTAATTGCAAAATAAATTAATAATATGATAATAAATTAATAATATATGTATGTAGGTATGACAATGACTCAAAATTTGAGTCAAATGACTCTTTTTTGCAGATGAAAATACAAAATCATGTTGACTGTCAAGTCTTGAACAAATAAATAATCAAATTTGCACATATTAAGATAGCAATATGAAATAATTTTTGTTGTCAAATTTTAAACATTTAAGTAATAAATCATTTTTCATTGTGTTTTCAAAATAAGCTGAGAACCCCCTCGTATTTCTTTTTGTCATGGTACATAGAGTTTTAGGTTCTAGAACTTCCTTACTATTCTCCAGTTTCGTCTAATATTTTCTGCTTAGTCTCCATTATTTAGCCTTGTGTGGTGAATTTGATGTGCCAATGTCTTTCAAATCTGTTCTTTCTTCTATTCTTTGCCTAATCTTTTTAGTTTACTCTCAAATATCTTTGTCCAATCTATGTAACTTGGATAGTCTAGTCTAGTCTAGTCTAGACATCGCTTTCTGTAGTTATTATTGTATCTGCCTGTTCTTATCTGAGAAATAGAAGAATTGATACTTTCAATAGTTGGTGACATGTGATCTGTTTATTGCATGACATTTGAAAATGGACATTAATATTATTGAATTATTATTTATAATTTCATTTTGGCTGTAGACATAGTCATATCATTAAATATATCTTTTCATTTGTGGACTCAAGTTTTTTTTTGTTTGTTTATTACTATTCAATTTGTTCATAAATTCATAAATTAAATACTCTTATTAAATACTCTTAAGTTTGTATATTACTTTTCAATTTTTTTAATTATTGTTTTCCTTTGAGACACGCATCCACACTTTTTTTTATCTAAAATGCGATAATTTTAAATATTGTATACCATGCATTTTTCATATCAAAGGTGGGACACTTTTAAAACCGCTGTGCCTCTAAGAGTTAAGTAAGTTACGGTATTTATCACTTTAATATCAAATATGAAAAATTGAAATTTATGTCCTTATAAATTATGTTCGAATTGGAAAAATTACTGGTAACGTTGGGAAAAATTACTAGTAACGTTGTCCCAACGTTACCAGTAATTTTTTTTTGCCAGCAATTCAAAAATATCAAACAATACAATAAATAATGTTTTGCTTTCAGAAACTATTATGCCATGCCACAAATAAATTAGGTTTTTATATTAGCTTCCCATTTACAAGTACTTTTTTTTAGCAATCTACATTGATAGTAAAAAATCTTCCCGCAGGGGTAACCAAAGAAGGTTTGATTCGGTTTGTTGGAAAACGAATGCACAGGGATTGCACGCTTTTGAACGCTTTCTTCAAAAGGGGAGCGAACGCTGCTTTGCTTGAATTCGCAACGATCGGATATGCTGAAATGGCCCTAAACGAACTTAATCGTAAGTAAAAATCATTTAATTTAATGAATTTGTTAGTGTCAGAGTTTATACTTTGTATTTTGCCTTTTTTACTTGTGAATATTTAACAAAAACTTCTTTAATAATATATAGTTTAGTAATTCCCAACGGGTTCTAGTGTATCTTTGAAGTCGATTAATGTTGAAAAAGGTTGATAGAATTCGAGTGGTCTATGGGGGTCGATTTACCAATTTTTAAACCAAATAGTACATAATAAGTAATTATTAGATAATAATAATAGTTTAAAGCAGGGGTGTCCAATCTTTCTACCATATAAGGTTGCGTCATTGAGTTTTTTGCACTAATTTGAAGATATGAAATTAACAAAATATTTGAAAATATTTTCTTTCTATTCAAAAATACGTATAAGCGTTTATGGCTTTTAGAAACTACCTTATTGGTTTAAGGCAGTTAAAATAAATAAATATTAAAAAATCAATAAAAAAGCGATTTTGTTATGGGCCATAGGCAGCCTGCGGATTGGACACCCTTGATTTAAAGTTTTGGAATTGGGAATAATATAAATAGTGGTAATTTTATGCTTCTGCATTTTTTTTACTTATTTCACATTGCATTTTTTTTACTTATTTTACTTATTAACTTTCGTAGATTTTTTAATTCTAGATTTCATTTATCATGTGATCTCATGTATTTACTTTTTATATCACACATTTTATCGTAATAAAATAGCATTTTGTGGTTTTTTTGACATTTTCATCAAGATTAGGTTTTTTAATCTAATTTAATATATAGGTTCATTCCACATCAACTCAACACAGGGTCTAAACTTCACGATCTCAGATTTTGCTGAAATTTGGCACAGGTGTACTATTAGTACAGACTGGAAAAATAAGAAATTTTATTGAGATGTATTTGTCAACACGTTTTTGAATTACAGAGCTGTAAAGTTCTCATAAATGGATCCAAAAACAGCGAACAACAACTTTTTGTATTGCTGTAGAATCTTTCCCAATTGAGTTACAAAGCTAGAATTGGTGACATTTTATAGCGTTTTTCATGCTCTTTCCTATGATTTACAACATTATATAGGTTAAGTTAAGAAATATATTTTTAAAACCTTATTCTTAATTTGTCCTTATTCTTAAAGAAGAAGAATAAGGACAAATGAAGCCTTCTCAAACTTAAAATGATCAACACATCGAGCATTTTAACTTTCAAAAGGCTTCATTTGTCTGACACATATCACTTTCAAGTAGAACATATGTTCTTCCATTGGGAGTTAGAGGATTCACTTTCATCAGGACATCCATTACGGACCCACATAATATTAGCATTTCTCGGATCTGAGAAGGCTGTAGAGGGTCCAGCTGGACGAAGTAAAGTTATTTTTACTTCGTCAAGTTGTCCATTCTTCTGTGAAACATATCCAAGGCATCAGCTTATTTCATAGAGAACAGTGAGATGTCAGTAACCTGATATGTCTGCTAATTTAAGCTTATCAGGAGATTTTGGCACCTCCTTTTCCCAAGCTTCTGAATTTGTAGGAAAGTTTTTCACCCATATTTTTTAAGTAGTTTTGGAGATGAACACATGGTATAAGTGCGTTCCTTTGATAGACAGTGCTTGATCAAAACTATTTTTCAAGAAACATCCTGATTCAATATTTCTTGTGAACACTGAATTTTCAATGTATCATTTTCCATATTGAAACCTAACCTAACTTATTGGTGAAACGATACACATAAACAATACAATAACAAGGAAGCCATTGCCCAAATTTATATTTTGTCTTGTGGTTTGCAACAATCCTAAGTATTCATGGCATTAATTGGAAAATTTTAAAATATGTACTTTCTGAAAAGAATTCAAATAAAATTTTGTATTAGGTTTTGTGGTTATTTTCTTATATTTACCTATATAGTGTTCTATATCATAGAAAATGGGGTGAAAAATGCTATAAAATGGCATCAATTCTAGGTCTCTAGCTCGATTGAAAAGGCTGCTACTGCGTTTAAAAAAATTCTGTTTTTTTCACCCATTGATATGAACTTTGCAGCACTATTATTCAAAAACGAGTTGATACATCTTAGTAAAATTTCATATTTTTCCAAGTCAATACTATGCTAAGGATAAAAATGGTATTTTTCTATGGTTGATCTATTTATCTACATTCACACTAAATTTCAACGTTTTATGCAGAAATGCAGGAATATTTTATGCTTGCCAGAACTTCATGGTTGAAATCCTAAACCTGACCTAACATAACCTAACCTAACATCTCAGTAAAATTTCATATTTTTCCAAGTCAATACTATGCTAAGGATAAAATGGTATTTTTCCGCGTTGAATTGACACGGCATGAAATTAAGTTTGATACAATTATAATTACTTGTCTAATCAATTATTTGTTTCTTTTAACTCAAATTTCTGAAAGATTCTCCATATTTTTTTTTAAAATTTTTTTTTTAATTTTTTTCCTTTAAATTTCCATAGCATTTCCCTAATAATAACACTCAATTTGAAAGAAATATTTCCAAATCCACTATTTCTGGTACAATCTTTGTTGGATTTCAACCATGAAGTCTGGCAAGCATCAAATATTCCTGCATTTTCTGCCGTTTGTGCATCTTTTTGTAGTTGTCTAAGCAAAACGTTGAAATTTAGTGTGAATGTAAATAAATAGATTAGTTAGTGAATGAAATCTAGAATGTAGAAGTTCTAGCTAGATAACTTCGAAAAAGTTACTAAAGCTTGTAGATTTTGTCTAAACCAGACAGACTTTTAGTTTGCGATTTCTAGAACAATTAGATATTGAATTTGGGTGTGTATGTAGTAATAATTAATTAAATTAAAGACGTAAAACAACGGATACAGAAGGCGCGACAGGCATTCGGAATGCTTAACAATCTGTGGAACTCAACAAAAACTTCCCGTAACTTAAAGCTCCAAATTTTCAAATCTAATGTAGTATCAGTTCTTCTTTACGGTAGCGAAACGTGGAAAGTGACTACCACAAATTCATCACAACTTCAGGTATTCACGAACAAGTGTCTGAGAAGAATACTTAAAATATTTTGGCCCAATACCATAGCAAATATTGAACTTTGGAAAAAAGCAAATATGGAGCGTCTTGAAACCCAAATAAGAAGAAGGAAGTGGAAATGGATCGGACACACACTTAGAAGGCCGGAGGGGGATATTGCAAAAGAAGCTCTTGACTGGAACCCCCAAGGTTCAAGAAAGAGAGGCCGCCCAAAAATCACGTGGCGGAGGACAGTCGTACAGGAAGCCAGGGCAAGCGGAAAGGAGTGGCGCGAGGTAAAGGCCCTGGCTCAGAATAGAATCAGATGGAGAGCGTTTGTTGATGCCCTATGCTCCCACGAGGAGTAAAGGAAATGATGATGATGATGTAGTAATAATTAATATTATAACTTTTTAACGCTATACTAGTCTTTTTATAGAAACCTAATTGTTTGAGGACCCCATGAACTTTTTTGGGACTTTGCATATTATGTTAATCGGTGACTATGACCATTTAAAATTTGGTTAACTAATCTCTTGAAGAAAGTAACAAATCTAGAGGTTTGTTTATGATAGGCCTTATAAGATTCAAAAGATGGTACACCTGTTGGAGTACACCTGTTGTTTTTTGAGTGAAATAGAGTGTTTGAATCAATTTATTTAAACCAAATATTATTATTATCGACATGTTTCGGCATTTTGCGGACAGAGCCATGGTTCCATCAGTATAATAATAATAACCTTTATTGGCATAATTAAAATAATTTGCATACAAAATATACATACCAAATAAAACAATAAAAAATAATAAAAAAGTTGTGAAACTAAAACCCCATTAAAAAGAAAAAAGAAATTTTACCACCCTATAAACCTATACTTCAACACCTGTACATCGGACATAAGCTCACAAAAAAAAAAAAAAAAACTAAACCGCAACACTCAAAAAACTACCCCGTCGCATCCGCTCTTTCCATGTTTTCACTCTGTGTAAAAACGACAGTCCCTTCCCGCTCTCGTCCATACACTCCCTCCAATCCTTTCCTCGCCTTCTCTCCTAGTCATTCCACTCCGCCATCGTGCATTCTTCCAACCAATGACTCCACATATCTTCCTTCAACCCACACACCGAACACCTTCTACTTTCCTCCTTCATCCAATGTCTCCTTCCACGCTCTTCATTGCCACACCTAAATCTCGCCAACACTGACTGATCGTCCGACCCTTTACTTGTCCTCAAATAACCAGGAACACGGCCGTGCACTTGTATCTGACTGTAGCCTTGGTGATATTTACTAGCCTCTATTTTCGATTGGCGCTCTTGGAAGTCCACTTCTAATAACCTCTCTTTTAGCATCCGTTTCCACTGAGCACCCGCACTTTTTTCCGTTTCCAACCCCTCGGATGGTACACCTGTTGGAGTACACCTGTTGTTTTTTGAGTGAAATAGAGTGTTTGAATCAATTTATTTAAACCAAATATTATTATTATCGACATGTTTCGGCATTTTGCGGACAGAGCCATGGTTCCATCAGTATAGAATTTCTGGGTTTCAGTCTGAAAAACGAAATCAAGTGCTTTTAACAGACCGTCCATGAAGCAGACTTGGTTTCATGAAGAGTGTTCTATAGAGATTGAAACAAGTGGTAGTCTAAGGGTGCTATATCTGGGCTATACGCGGGATGTATGAAAGCTTCTCAACCAAACTCTCTTAATTTTTGGCGAGTCATCAAATATGTGTGTGGTTGAGCGTTAAGGTGGAACACGACGCTTTTTCTATTGATCAATTCTGCCTGTTTTTCAATTGCTTGGAGTACTCTCTCGAGTTGTCCACAAGACAAGTACTGAATTAATCATGCATTTCAAGACATGCATTTGCGTGCTGCTGATTTTGATAAAGTACCTTTACCATAAAACTACAAATTTGTTCACAAGCCTGCGATGCGTTATCATCGCCTTTGTCGATGTGATTTTGTAGAATATAGCAAATTTCTTCTAAATTTTGGTCATTTTTTACCTTCGGAAGAGATTTCCATAAAATTTTGAGCAAACAAAGCTTTATACGGTTAGTGGTTACTGAGAGTTATTTGCTTTGATTCCTGTTAGAGAACGACACGAACTTTTTCAACTACCTAATATATCGTATAAATATATCGAGTGACTGTAAATTATTGAGAATTATTTTGTTACATTGGTGCCAAAATTCAAAACAAACGTAAAAAAATTTAAATTAACAGTTTCAAACTTTATGCAATAAAAAAGGTTTTTACAACAGAGCACATACATTTATTGTAATAGCCTATTTTCCCATTGGATTGCAAAATGAAAGTAGTCATTGGCTCTATTCACAAAATTCAGCTTACGAACAATTTGTTTAACATAACCTAAATAACACAGTTTTCAAATCAATATATTTCCATTTCTGTAAATAATTGGTTAACCTCTCTTATAATATCTTTGAAACTATTGATTAACGTTTATTGATAACGTTTTTGTTCATTTACTGACTGTCAATTTTGCTATTACTGAGAAAAAAAAATTCTGCAGGCAAGAACATTTTGAGTTAATACCCTGTTCAGCCAAAAGAACGATGCGTGTAATACATTTGGTTTATTAAAATTTAGTATTTTATTTCCATTCCTAAATTGAGCCCTTGAGTTAACTTAACAATATGCTGCTAGCCATCCAACCCTTCTTATTTGCATGCCATTCAATAGGCAATTCATTTAAAATCAGTTGATTACAGCTCCTGAGTTTCAAAAGATTTGCCAATAACCAAAGGTTCGTGAATTTCTCGAATTTTCCATCAGCAAAAGCACAAACAAATAACGTGAGTCGTTCTTTTGAATGCATACCACCGACATATTTCTCATTTTTTAGTACAAAAGTTTTATGTGGCAAAGCACGAAAAAAAGCTTCGTTTCATCTCCGTTTACTATATCCTTAGGCTTATATCCCTCAATTTCTGTTACGATTCTTTTTTTTTCTAATCCTAGACTGTTTGCGGACAGATACAAGCTTTGCTCACAAACAGTGCCAAATTTTATGTCAAAATTTTGTTTACAACAAACTTTGTTTAGCGGTTGGTATCTTCTTTCGGGAATTCTGTCAGGAAAACGGTTTAGAATGTTTATTAAGTTATCTCTGATCTGTTTGCTCAGATGATACCGACGCAAAAACACCAATCAGACTACGAGAACTCCTACCCCTTACTTCCTTATTGGTAGACGAATCTTCCAGCATTGATAATTGCCTACCACTATCATTAAATATGACAAAATCCGTTTCCCTCTTAAAAATTATTTTCCGTTTTACACGGGCTGTTTTAAATGGGAAAATGAACGGTTAGCAATAAATTTCCGATTAATGCAGGTTTCCGTCTTTTACGGGTTCCCTCTTAGACAAGTTTCACTATACTTCTATTATCTACTATTATATATGTAATGTAAAACAATACAAGAATCTGTATTTTTTCTTTTTTAGAAAACCAATGGAGGGGGCAGATATTAGATGTATTCTGGTTTAGGAAAATGAGCACTTCTGAGTAAGTTTTTTTGCAAATTAATTTAATGCAAATTAAGTTTTCTTAGATTAAGCTAAAGTAATTTCAAATGAAAGGGGAAAACTATTATGGTCAAATTAAATTGACCTTCCGCCGTTATAGTATCCCATGAAAATAAATGTATGATTCTTTAATATGATTGCATAGAAGGTATTTTAAGATTATATGCAATGCACAATTTCAATGTTATATATTTTCTGCAATAAATATGTTCCCATTCAGCACAAAGAGATGCTTAAGACGAAAGCAAATGTTATTTAACATTTTTTTAACATAAACATTTAAAAACAGTATTTTTGAATGATTTCGGACATTTTGGAAGTCAGGGAAACATTTGTCATGTAAACGCTTTCCACACAATGGCATTGTGTAATCGATACATGTTCGATATCTTCTTTGATATCTCTGTCGATGGGATTTGTCTGACCACATTTTTTATTTCGAATTTCTTCTAGACCAACTTGCCTGCTTCCTATGCAACTCAACTAAGAAGATGGAAGTGTAACCTCTAGGTCAGTGTTTTTCAACCGGGCTGCCGTGGCATCTTGGGGTGCACGGCGCCATGATTGTGGTGTTGCAAAATTTAGGCATTTTCTTGGAAATTTGCTTAGGTGTAGTTTAAGATAATTTCTCATCAGTTCATTTTCAGCTTTTTTTTGCATTAAAATACTACTTCAAATTGTCAATTGTCGTGATATTCGTTTTCTCAAAAAAGTCACCTGGCTCATAGACACCCACCCTTATTTGGATTCTAGTACCGCCGCTGATCAGGGCAACCATGAATTTTGAAGTGAAAACTTCTATAGCCGCGCTGAATGACATTTGGGTAGAGGGTAAACTCATAGATTTGCGTCATCGTCATCAATAGCTGTTTAAAAAGGATGTTTTCAAAAGAACACATCTATACGCATATGTTTAAAGTTGTCTCTGAACGTCAAACTTGACATTCAAAGTTTTTGGCAGTGTTTACAGAACGTAGCGTTTCTAAGGGAATATCAACCCGTAAAATTAGTGTGCAGTACAAGAGTAAGTACTTTTGCCGGATGTAATAGTAGATGTACTAGTGCCGGATTATTGGAAAGTTTTTGGCAGTGTTGACAGAACGCAGCGCCTCTAAGGAAATATCAACCCCTATAATCAGTGTGCAGTACAAGTGTAAGAACTTTTGACGGATGTACTAGTAGATATACAGTGCCGGACTATTGGAATGTTTATTTAGATTACTGAATTTTATCGATGAATTCATGGTAAATCACGAATCAGACCCATCAAAGTTTTAAGCAACCAAATGTACTCGTGTGCTCTCCAAAGGAAGGAAACTCCAAAATAAAATTAATAGTCAGCGATATAGAGATAAGAATAAGAAAAAAACTCTTGGAATACTTAATTCAGAAATTTCTAAACATCGAACAATCACAGCTGAGAAAGAAGAAAAAATTATACGACGTAAAGAATATTCCAAACAAATAAAATATTTTACAGCAAGAGATGAAAGCGGCGTTTTTTTGTGAGGTGGGAGTTTGCTCACGGGCGCCAGCGAGTCAGCAATCACACCGAACCAAAAAAAAACACTTTCACCTCGAGTAGTAAATGCAATTTTTATACTGATTTCGACTTTAATAAATCCAATTCGAAGCGAACTGTCAGAACTGTCATTACAAATTTAATTGTTGGTTTGGTCGTTTCCATGGTAACATATTGCATTCTCATAGAAGGCGATACTTTTCAAGTCAAATGTCCTAATTTTATTTCGGTTTTTTTAAATAGTTTTAGGCTCGTTTTACGTTTGTACATAAAATATTTCATTGAAATTGATGTAATTAATAAGAAAGTCCATGCAAAATTAGTTAGTTTAGTGTTTTAATCGAGAAAATCATAAATTTAAAATGCTGATTTTCGTCTCTAGATGTGAAAATATTTTCATCTCTAGAATGAAAAAATGTCACTTTCATGTAGGGTAAGCCGTGGAAAAAATGCCATTTTCACATGTATCAGTAGAAAAAAATAATTGACATAGAGATAAATCTTCTCCGGAAACACTCCGCTGACACTCCGGAAAAATTCAACATTCCGGATTCAAATTCATATTAGGATGATGACATTAACAGTGATTCTGCTTCAGAAGTGAGTTATGTTCCAGAATTACATAAAAGACTACTAACCAAGTATGCACCAAATTTGATTAATTAACATACCGATAAATCTCCAAAACCAGTTCTAAAGCTGTTTTTTTTTTCCAAAAGTTTTCACTTCAGTCGGCAGTGCCTTACTCTCTATATTTTTTTATTTTTCAGTCGGGGGTGCCACGATTTTTTATTTTTCACTCAGGGGTGCCATGATTTTTTGTTTTTCAGTCAGGGGTTCCACTTAATAAAAAAAAGGTTGAAAAACACTCTAGGTATTGACCACATATCATCAAACCGTTTTTAAAATAGATTCGACCAACACTTTTTGGATCGATGCATAGGTCGATAGGAACCAAGCAAACGATACAACAAATCGCCATCACCCATAATTTGGTTGTACAAGCGATAACTATTGGCTACTTAGATCAGATGCATTTGACTGAAGATCAAATTCACAACTTTTTCCAATAATCAAAGTCGAATAGACCAGTGGTGCGCAAACCATGGGTCGCCCCTCGGGGGGCGAGAGAAATTTTGGGGGTCGCCTAATTCAAAGAAATTTTTTTACCAGTAAAATAGTCAAATTAAATTATATTATTTATAAAAATAAAACTATATTTTTTACGGAAACAATTTCTGTCTTAATATATAATTAGAGACGTAGCAATGCTTTTGGCGCTCTTGGGAAAAAATTAAAGTAGACATTATAAATTAAATGAACGAAATCTACTTATGTAATTTAGAAATTATTGGATTACGAGTAAATTCTGAATCACAAATTCAAATTTATGATAAACCTACAATTATTACTATTTAACAACCGCGTTCGTAAAGCTGATGCCAATATTTTTTTTGGACTCCTGAATTGTAAAGCTAGTTTTGACATCGTGTATACGTTCAACGAAACTATGGTAAATGCGATGCGGTAAAGTGACTAGTGAATTTTAACCTTTCAGGGACACTTACAAAATAAATTAAGTATAAGACAACAAAATATAATTAAAAAACGCTACTTTACACCACATTTGTCACGATAATGTAGAAAATAAGAGTGATTTTTTAAATTTTACTGTGCGTCTGACATTTGCAAAAATGACTTAACCATAACCTAATAAATTTTAATTAGTAAAAATGTCAAAGTTTGTGAGTACCAACATTCAAAAATGAAATAATTTCCTATATTGTAATTAATCTAAAAATTTTGTTTCTTAAATAATAATTATCGGTCAAAAAATCTTATACAAATTTCGTACGGAAATGATTTTACAATGCTCCAGCAAACGGGGAACTGGGGGGAGCCCTTCGGGCTCGTTCCCCAGACGAGCTGTTGCATTGTAAAACCAATGTTTTCGCACTCTAATGTAAATAACTATTTTCATCGTAGATGAGTATCGTAGCAGGCAGCACTTGTATAAACGTCTCCGTCAGTGCGTTGCGGTTCGTTGTCATACGTGCGAGAGCGGAAAAATATGTACTGCACACACCAATGCGTTAAATGGATTGCGTATTTAGTTACTTTTCGTATTTTTTTTTATTTAATAAGGAAATCTTTTAAGTTATTTCGATCGAAAATGTTGTATCTATTTGTAACTATTTGTGTCATATGTTATTGTTCCAATTGTATTTTATAATGTATTTTTATCTTAATTTACTTAAGATCTTATATTTTTTGTACTATTTTTTGACACAGATGTACTTAATACTGTATGGACATAATTTTGTTTGAGCACAAATAAGGTAAACAAACAACGAACACCTTACAAAAAAACATAATAATATATTGAATAGGTTAGTTGCGACCGTTACTACGTGGTAATCCATACTTACGCTGAATTGATAAATTCACTATGTTTAACCACACCTATTATATAAAAATATTTCCATATGTTAAGTAAATGTTAAGATCATTTTCAAGTTCACACTTCTTGAAAATGACCTTCACCCGTCGAAAATCGGGTCTTGTTAAATGTTTAAATTTATATCTTCTTCTTCTGGTGTCTATCCGTTCCGTATGTTGGTGACCATCATAGATATGTCTGTTTTGGATGTTCTGAATAGTTCTTTACTCGTGTGTGAAGTCCATATTCTTAAGTTTCCAAGCCAAGATGTTCTTGAAGAATGTTCTGCAGCAGTATATAATTAATGGATACAGGTATAAACTGCACCTCACTACATAACCTAGATAAGGTAGTTTCCTGCATTTTACTTATTTCCGCACTTCTTTTCCCTTCTTCATTTTATGAAGAATGTTATTGTTTATAATTTTATCTGTCCATGGCTCTGTAAGCATTCTCCTGAAGACCCACATCTCAAATGCCTCAAGTCGTTTATCCATCGTCTCGGTCAAAGTCCAGGTCCAGGCTCCATAGAAAAAAATAGAAAATAAATAGCAACGTTGAAATCTTAATTTTGTTTCCCACGAGAAGTAATGGCTCTTAACAGAATTGCCATTGTACAAAATACAGCAATTTCAGAGAATGCAGAGAATGCAATTTCTCAGCACGGACTCTGATTTCGTGTGAATTATCCCATTGGTCATTAATGTTGGTTCCCAGATATATATTTTTGCTTACTTTCTCAATAGAGGTACCATTAATATTAAGAAAATAGTTTTGTAGGCCTGTGTCTTTCTTGCTGATGACCATGAACTTAGTTTTATTCATGTTGATATCTAAGCCATAACGCTCACTACATTCACCGATTCGAGAGATTCGAGAGGTGATGAAGACCATCCAAGCTGTCAGCAAATATTACAGTATCATTGGCGTAGCGGGTATTGTTCAGCTTCTCTCCATTCACGGGTATTCCTTTTTCCACATTTTCAAGGGCTTCTTACTATATAGATAGATATATAGATATACTCTGACTAAAGATTAAATAACTATGGCGACAAAATGCAGCCCTATCTCACTCCTCGGCATATATTTACTGTGTCAGATTTCTCATTTTCTACCCTCAAGGCTGCATGTTGATTACAATATAGATTAATTATGAGCTGGAGATCTTTATCGCTTATCCCACTGTTTTTTAGCACCTCGGCCTCGGACAGTTATATAAAATTATATAACTGTGACTAATAAGTTATATAATATTTTTGCATATTAAGTGTGGTTAAAATATAGTGAATTTCAAGTTCAATTCAGTGTAAACAATTGATTGTATTTTGAAAAAATTAAATAACTTCATAATGGATAAGTGGCTAAAAAAAGGTACCCACGAAAATGAAAATAATGACAAGTGTGAATGATGGACCAATATCTAATAAACTTAGAAACACTATGGATAACAAACAACAATGTATCCACTGGCACTGTTTCTATCAATGTGCTATCTAATAAATAATTGAGAAAATATCAAGAATAGTTTATTAAATACGGATTTACATTTTGCGTTGTTAATGGGGAAGAACGTCCGTTTCATGTTATTTGCTCGGATAAATTAGCAAATGGATGTTTGAAACCTGCTAAATTAAAACGACATTTGTTAGGTAAACAAATAATTTGCAAATAAATCTGAAACCTTTTTTAAACGATGGGCTGAAAATATAAAAAATCAAACTGTATTTCTTCCTGACATGGGTTTACGAGCATCCTTAGAAGTGTCATATTCGATAGTGAAAAATTTGAAACCACATACAATTGAGAGAATCCCTCATTCTGCCTTCAGCAACTAAAATGACATCAATTATTCGCCATATCAGGTAATGTTGAATCAGTTCTGTTAAATCTAATACAAAACTCTCCTTGTTTGCTCTACAACTTGACGAAACTACTGACATTAGCAAAATGTCGCAATTAATTGTATATGTGAGATACGTTTTTGAAGAAGACATATCAGAAGATTTTTTTACTTCACGTTGAATTCTTATGATGTAAGGTTTTTTTTAAAGTATTTTTCTTTAAAAAAATAAATGCATGAAAAAAAACATTGTTAAAATTCGTAAAATTATGTGTGGTACTCAAATCTATAATAAGGCAGAAACACATACATAGTGTTTTTAAAAGAGTGTCAATGAGTCATCAAATTTTAATTATCAAATTCAAATAAACCGCTTCATACTAATACTAGACTTTACTAATATTTGCCCGTAGATGCGGATTCATAATCTGAAGTTTTATGGTGTCAAAACTTGTATAGCTATTTTTTTATGGTGTCCAAGTTTGCTGCGCTATTTTGAAAAGGCTGTATTTTATTCAATGACGTCACTAAAACTCCTTTAAAAACATCCTGTAAACGCAAATCCCAGAAAAAAAAACTTTACTTTACCTACGTTAACAGGGTCCAGGGGTCGAGACAAAATTTAAGACAAAATCAATGGTCGCCAATGAAAAAAGTTTGCGCACCACTGGAATAGACATATTTATTATTTCTATAGCATATAAACTCGGACAAATAAAGCTATTGTCTGAAATCGAACATCATCATTTTAGTACTTTAATTAATTAATTTTTACTAATTGTCAACGTTTTGCTCATTAATTGTAAACGTTCCAATTTGTGAATATTTAGATAAAAATGTACATAAAAATTGAAAAAAGGTTCATGAGATATAATATGTGCTAAAATGATTGATAACATCTGGATTATTTGTAATAGGACAGTAGACATAACAACCCTTTATCAAGTCAGTAACATATTATTATTTTAAAATATAATCTGGATGCAAATTTGTGGAAGGACTTTCACTTCGATTTTTTAGGACTCTGGAAGGACTTTGACCCTTGGTAAATGTGTAATATTCCTAATCACCTTTTTTAATTTTTAAGTATAGGCCAAATAATGTTTATACAGAAAAAATCATTGAATGTACACACATTTTTAGATAAATGATAACTTTGATCAAAGAGATGTTCCCATTTTGGAATCCCATTAATAATTACTATATTTGTTTACTATGTGGCTAACTTAGGGCATGGACAATTGTGTTATGTTATATTAAAATTTGTGTACAAAATTAGTTTTCATATTTAATTGGGTAATTAGAACTAGACCGTTCATTTATTTAGGTAATTAAAACTAGAACTCTACAATCTCTTACGACTCCTGTTTCCGTCTTAACAATCAAATTGATTATTTCCCAACCAACGGGTGTTCATTTTTAACTATTAAATTTTTTGATAATGAGGTATTCTTAGACGATGGAACTTTTTCTTTAAATGAAACTATCAATCGTCATAACTGTAGATATTGGATCCCCATTAGATTCAGGTAGCTTGCGCTCAGCACCCGCAAAAAATAAATGTTTGGGCTGGCATTTGAAGAATCGAATCGTTGAGACATTTTTATAGATGATTCCCTAAAAAGTCAAAGTTAGTTTTTTAGAAATTTTACAAAAGCAGTTTATTCCTGCACGTCTCAACAATAATTTCAAAACGATATTTGATTCAACCGATTGGAGTACATCATTATTCCCTTAATGCTCGAAATTCGAACAGTGTGTTTCACATTATTTCTTTACTTTTGTTTCTAAAAGATATTAAAAATCTAAAGAATATGCTACTAAGAATTATGATTAATTGAGATTAAGAATACCTGATGACATGAGAAGATTTTCGCTTCCATTTTATTATTGTGCGTGCAAATATTGGCCGTAGAATTGGCCAATGTAGTGGGCATCCGTATATTTGTATCTTGCCATTTGTTTCCTGGTCAATAGTTCCCGGTCCCTGGTCAATAATTCCCGGTTTGTTCCTCGACAATTTGTACGCGGAACATTTCTTCTCTAGTCTTTTATTCTATAGTCTTTTAGAATTCTTGCATTAGCTAAGCACTAATGAACTAAGCAACTATAAAATATGATATGAAGATAGCCCTGATGTAACTATAAGCGAGATAGAAAGCGCCCTTAATTGAATGAAGAATAACAGGCCGCCTGGCAAGGAACAAGTAGTAATTTAGGTTATCATATCATTAAATTCTGTGGAAAATCTAGGCTTCTCAAAAAGTATTTAACGTTTGTATTTATAAAGAAATCACATCTAAATAATGGGACAATGCAATCATCATTCTTGTTCATAACAATAGAGATATTGTCAATCTTGCTGATTGCTGGTCTAAAAGCTTCTTATCGCATATTTATGTCACTCATGAGGATCATTACCCAATGATTCATATCAAAGTTCGAATTCTACCAGCCAAGGGAAGAGCCGGTTTTCAGGAGAGACTACAGAACAAATCGTTGTTTGCCGGCCGTAAAGATTCTTATTGATAGGTTCATAGAGTAGAATAAGTCGCTTACTCTAATTTTCATTGATTTAAAAAAAATCTGATTCCATCAACCACGAGGCTAAGCTGCAGGCATTAGCAGAGTGTAGAATTGATAACAGTTAGATTTTACTTATAAAGCATATATACAATAATGCACAATAATGACGTGATGCATTATCGTCAGGCTGCACCAAGATACATACATTTCCTATGAAACGAGAAGTTTGTCAAGGCGATAACGTATCACCAAAACTCTTCATTACGCTACTAGAGTGCTTTCAAAAAAACACGAATTGGGATCGCCTAGGTTTTTTAGGATCGCCCTAACATAGATGGAGAATATCCCAACCACCGACGGGATATTTCCGGATGATATCATCTTGATCGTCTTGATGATGCACAAAAATGCTGAATTACTTTTCTACCAGACAAGTCGGACTATACCTCATTATTTCAAAATTCGAATTTATGACAAATATTGTAAACAGCTCAGGTATATCGGCAGAAGGTATCCTATTAGAACAGGTGTCCCCTATAGATACCTAAGTCATGAGGTTAATATTAGTAGAGATAACTAAACACACGAAATAACCAGAAAAATAGGACTAATATGAGAAGGACGGTTTTTAAAATGTGTATCTTTCAGACTCGAGCAGAAACACTGCCATTGACAAAGAAGACCGTTTCCAAGATACAGGTTGCCCAAAGACCAATGAATCGGTTAATGCTGGGTATATCTGTAAGAGATAAGGTACCAAATACCGAAATACGACTTAGAACAGGAGTAGAAGATGCCATCAACAAAATCGGCAAACTTAATTGAGACAGGACGGGCTATGATGCGAGACTAACAGACCATAGATGCAGAGAAAAAACTATATGCATAGAAAAAACTATTAGAATAGCGACCGTTTTCTCACGCTTACCCAAATAAAGATTATCCTACCTCACTTACGATGGATCGACGATATAAGCCGCATTCTGAATTCCGCATTGTCTTTGAACATTTCGTCGCCAGTGGTGTAAGTTTGAACCAATTCACTCATCAAAAGTTCTTATATTTGCATTTCGAATGGATACCTTGCAAACACAAGAAAAACAGCAAGTCCTGCAACGTCGGTACTTTTATCAAGCTGTAAACTAAAAAAAATAAATTCTCAACCTTCTTATAAGCTCGTTTTCCACAGACTCCGAAATTGTGTAAATTCGCTTGCACTTAGTGCTATTTGAGAGCTGCACAGTATCAATCTTCTTGGCTATGTCTGGACCTAATATCGATGACTTAACTCACAGATGTGGTAAATGTAAAAAACGAAATTTTACAGTTACGTGCGCGCTTACTATATTTGCAGCACAAATACTTTATTTTTACGTAGTCAACACATAATAAAATAGTTTTGTGACGTCATTATTAATTTTTCACTTAAGACATGTGTGCACTGAAACAATCTCTATCTGAATATTTTAAAAATGTATTTGATATATTTCTGTAAAAATTTGCATCTGTGAGCTAAGGCATCGATATGCAACTTACAACATCCTACACGCAAGGTTTAATCAGTGTCTCGACAATAGTATGGGGCTTTTAAAATTTTGCTATGTGTGAACTGACAATGAATGAAACTTGCATTTTCATTTTTAAAAATCCTGTCCATCATGGATGACCCTGCCTGTAGAGATAAAGCGCCGCGTTTGAAGATATCTTCACTTTATGTGCTATATCAGAATGATTACATTCCAGATGTCTTTTTAATTTGGATGGAAACAAGCAGCTGTTAGCAACAATTTTATGGCAGGTAACGCATTGCCCTTCCGGTGCTTGTTCGTTCCCCACAGAAACAAAGCCAAACAATCTGAGGTAGTCATATTTCTTTATTTTTCCTCGGATTATCTTTCGATCGTGAGTTGCGTTTTCGCGAACTGAGGCAGATGAACATGAACGACTTAGACTCGCAGGTGTCTGCTGGGATATTTTGTCTCCTCCGACGATGATGATTGTCATGAATGATCATTGCGATGAATCAGTCGCTTCAGAAGCTTTCGTGACTTAATAATAATAATAATATACTTTATTGCCCAACAGGAAACCCCATTTACAAGACAACAATAAATTTAACAATATATAAATAATGAAAATGTATTCGTTTAAGTTATAACTTGTCAAAAATAATATCTTTATAGCGTGCCATCGCATTCTGACACATACAGTTACTGGTGCCCGCCGAAGACAATTGGTACGAGCCCATGGGATGTAAAATGTGTTAATATACCTAGAACTTGACCTAGGTATTTGGAAGTTTATTTTTGACAACAGAAATGAAGCATCCACTTTATTATGAAGAATCTTCCATAAAAACTTAGCAGTAAGCTCTTCTCTTCTGGCGGCCAGCGAAGCGATACCATGTTGTTCCAAGAGAATATTTTGATCCACACCGCGATCGGGATAGATACCATCTACTCTGTACGATAAATACTTTAAGAATCTGCGGTGAATACGGTCCAGTGGCAATATCTGATTCATGTAATATGGATACCAAATAAGACACCCATACTCGAGTTTGCTTATTACATATGCAAAATACAATAACTTTATGAGGTCAATGTCTCTGAGAGATGCTCAAATTCTCATAATAAAACCTAACATTCTGGAAGCAGACATTGCAATATTAGTTATATGTCTAGCAAAATTTAAATCAGAGGTGAGTAAGATGCCCAAATCCCTTATCTCTACGCAGCATTTAAGTTGTAATTCATTCACTGTGTATGATGTTGTGAAATGGTTAGATTTCCGGGAATATGACATGGAGCAGCATTTATCAACATTAAGGTACAGTTTATGAGTTTCACACAAGGATACTAATTTGTTGATGTTATGTTGAAGAAACATAACATCATTTGGCGAAGTGACGCTTGTAAAAAGTTTGATGTCATCTGCATAGGCCAGTACATGACAGTTTAAGGATTTTAAGAGGGAATTAATAAAAATAATAAAGAGTAGCGGCCCCAAATTTGAACCCTGCGGAACAACAGAATCCATTGAAAATTTGTACCAGTGAAAACCATGAAAAGCTACGTATGCTTGACGATCAGATAAATATGATTTCATAAGCTGTTGTAGACTTGGAGCAGCTCCAAGTTCAGCAAGGTTCATGAGTATTATGTCATGGTCAAGGGTATCGAAGGCTCGAGACAAGTCCGTATATACTACGTCTACTTGACCCCTGTTATCTATCACTTCTGAAACATATTGCGAGAATGATGCAAGATTGGTTGTTGTAGATTTACCTGGCATGAAACCGTGTTGGTTGGAAGAAATAAATGAATAAACGTTTTTGAAAATAGTTGAATAAATAACCTGCTCGAATATTTTTGAAAAATTACTTAATAAAGCAATTGGACGATAATTTCTCAGAACATGTTTTTCTCTCTTTTTATATACCGGAGTAATTTTAGCCAACTTCCACCTTGAAGGAAACATGCACGTGCTAATAGCAAGATTTATAATAATATGAAGGGGCTTAGCAAATATGAATCTACAATCTTTAATTAGGAAGGAAGGAACAGAGTCATCTCCAGCTGATAATTTATTAGGTAAACGCGCCATAATGCTTATTAAATCATTTTCCGAGATTGAATTTAAGGTATAAGACAGACAATTACTATGATTGTCAGACAAATTAGTGGCGTTAGCAGGTTTATAACTTTTAGAAAATAGTGAGGCAAAACCGTTAACGATGTCACTAGGTGTAGAATACTCCTGACTTTCATCGGTAATTCTGCTAGGTATTCTTGTAGTACCTTGTTTCATATGAGCAAGTCCATAATCCGGTCGGATTTGATTTGATATTGTCTTCTAGTTCTTTAAGATACAACTGATATGTTTCACTGATTTGCCGTTTAGTGAGTGATCTGAGCCTTTTAAATTCATTATGATATACTTGTTTTCTACTTGATAGCCACTTTTGTCTATAATATGCCTTAGTTTTTAAGTTCCTTTTTATTTCAAAAGTAAACCATACAGGGAACTTAGATCTGCTACTATGGGAAAGGGGGATCGATTTATTAAATATGTTGTATAGATTTGTATAAAACATAACCAAAGCTTTATTCACATCAGTATATTTGCTTAAAAATGACCAGTCCATATTGCACAGTTCACTATACAGTGTGACAAAATTAGCCCTTTTAAAGTTATATCGAGTATTAGTATTTGACTTCACCACCTTTTCGTTTTAAAGACCCAAATTCTAGCCAATTGTCGATAATTCTGCAATAAAACTAGGAACACAAATTCGTTTAACTCGTCATGTAATTTTCTTTTTACATTTTTTACATTTCTTGATTATTGCCGTATGCCTGCGGTGCCGCGGCACCGCAGGCATACGCTCGCGGCACCCAATTTGAAAACCCCCGATCTAGATGACCACAAAAACTATGACGTTTCAAACTTAACTTTATGTTGTTTAATCTTCTCATCAAAATATCTTAAACATCAACTTAAATTAAGTTGCAACTCAAAGTTTTTGAGGCGGCGTGTATGGATTTGAAAACCGGAAGTCGCTGTTTTTAGTTGTGTCTATATTCTTTGATTACAATTATGAAAATAAGCAACCGGGCCAACGCCAGCGTCCTTATCTGGTTCCAGCCCAGACCTTTTAATGGTCGCTCTTGTCCATGTGGATTTCGGTGTGCGCCTCGTTCTTTTTCCCTGTGGGCTCCAGTATAACGCTTCGTGAGCTGGGCATTCTGGTCGACGAAGGTCGTCCCTTTCTACGGACACTTGCATTGTCTGATTTGCAGCTGAAATGGTTCTTCAATTGTAGGTTTCCATAGTTCGTGTTGGACATTCTCTCAGGCCAGAATACTCTTATACAGAATGTGTTTTAGGTATTTGTTAATGGAGACTTGGAACTTAATGTGTTCACGTTCACCTAGCTTGCATGTTTCGCATGCTTTGAGCAGTACTGACTTTTCGTTGGAGTTAATGATTCGAAGTTTTTTGTTGGTGCAATAGGTGGTGCCATTCCAAATATTTCTTAGTTGCTCATTTGCTGTTTTTGTTTTTCGTATTCTATACTCCACGTCTTGGTTTGCTTATCCATCGTTCGTTATGATGTTTCGGAAGTATTGAAGGTTTTTAGTTAGCGAGATATAAAATAAAAAAAATAAAAAATGGCGTGTCTAGAATGTAAACATACATTTAGGGATGCAAAGATAGGTACTTCTGGCGATACGATACCCATAGCGATATTTAAAACAAGCGACGATGAAGATGCGTACTGTGCAGGCTTTAAAAGGTGTAAAAAGCTCTGGGTTTAGGTTAAAAAATATAGAAACAGACGACATTACTTACTTATATAATATTTATTTAGAATGTTAAAAAAAATTGAAAATTGTATTTTAACAAAATATTACTTATTTCTTGGAAATTAAACAAAATATCAATTTAATAATAAAGTTCAGACTAGAAATTAATAATTAAAATTCACATTTAGGAGATTTTTATTGAGGAAATACAATATTTTGTCATATTTTATTTGTGTCATATATTCAAATTTAGACTTATAGCATCACTGCGCCAGAAAAGGGGAGGATCTGCATGTCTTTCATTATTGAGGAACTTCAAATATCTCTCTAGTTCTTCGAGAGAATCAGTGCCTAGAAGAGAGAGAGGCTCCACTCTTTCAACCTGTTAAATAATAATTTCACAAACGCTCCATATCCTACATCTCGTCAGAACTTGTACTTGGTTGTAGCATTGTCGATTCTAAAATAGTTTGTGAATTCGGTAACTCTCCAAGCCGTCTTTTTGCCATATTAATAGTAGATTTAATTGAAATGTTCAAAGTTAATAACGTGGATATATTACGGTGGCTAAATGAAACGATTCTTCATTTTCAAAATAATCAAATCTTTCACTACGAGCCAATATCATATCAGCCGCTATAAGTTCCGAAACATTCCTTCTTACAAAAGACTGACCGTCCGTGTCTTTGTTGTTCGGTAGCACTCTTCGAAGACTATTAATTAACGGAATAGCTTCGGATAATACAGCTGTGGCTTTTCTGATTGATTTTGTAACCTCTTCAAAATAACGTAGAATGTTCAGTATCTCATCCATCATTATCCATTTTGAGTTCTACTTTGCCTTTTACGAGGCAAGCAAGCTTGCACTGCAACTGGTTACTCCAGCAAGGTTCTTAACGCTTGCAGTATCAAGTCCCATCGCATACAATCGCCTTGTATAAGCACATGATACGAAACGTCTAGCATTTTCTATCCAATAAAACCTTGTTTACTAGAATTACTAAAATGAACAATGATAGACCGTGCTTTAGTAATCACGACATTCACCTGATCCTGTTAAAAAACTTGCTTTAATTACCCATTGTAGTGAATGATGCAAACATTCGATAGGTGCGAAATTGTATGTTTGTTGATTCTCTCTGATAGTGGCACTCCTATTTGCAGCGTTGTCGGTAACTATCGCTCCAACTTTATCCTGTATATTCCAATACTTAACAGTTATTTAGATTACATGCTATGTTGGATCCTGAATGGCATTACTTTGAGGCAATAAAGCTTGTCCTCGATGTTAGCATATATCCCATGAGCTGTTAGGCCACTAGAATTATTAAATTGCGAAGAATCACTTATCCATTTAAACAGGGGACATCCATTTGAACAGCGGACATCCATTTAAACAGGGGATGTCGGTGGTTTTCACAATATACAACATCTCTTTTAACAGTTCTTAGTACTTTAGTTCTCACTCGCTTATATATTTCAGGTATAACATTTCCGAAACGTAGAAACCATAATAAACCAATCATGTAATACTATTTTGTAATTCGGACATAGCTTCTTTAATAATCGCCGATATCGACGCATATTTGCAATGGTATGAATTGTTTCTTTTGCGCTAGTATTATCATCTCTATAAAATGATTTTTGCTCGACTATCTCTGTTAGAGTTATTTGTCTCTTAAACCCAGCCAGCGTTGAATGTTGCATGAATGTTGCAGCAATGTTACTTTTGCAACGTTAAACATTGCTGCAACATTCCTACAACATTCCTACGTCCGCCTCTCTGCAACGTTCAGAAATGTTGTGGGAACGTTGCACGGAACATTGCAGGAACGTTGCGGGAATGTTGCGAACATTGCGGGAACATTACGAACGTTGCGGGTAGGGTTTGTTAGGGTATTCCCGGTCTCTTAGGCTCGGCGAGTCCGAGTCCGATTTTTCGGGTCCGCGTCCGGGTCCGGGTCTAATCTGTCTCGCAATTTAAACAAAAACACGAAAGGATTTTTCATGTTCACGCATATGGTAAAGCAAGCGATACTGTACGAACTTGCCGATTAAGTTAAGTGGGACATAGATAAACAAGGGATTTTGAGAATGTTAATTGTAAATATTTATAGTAAATAAGCAAATAAAAGAAAACTCCACAAGAGGCTAAGAGCGGAAGGCAAATGGATGAATTTCCTTCTAAATTGTCTAAAGTTAATTCAACTTGTCTGTATTCTTCGACTTCAGAGACGCTCTCGTCAGAATAATAAGTTTCATCTTGATCGTCATCAATACCATCTAGACCAGGGCTGTCCAACCAGTCGATGGCGATCCACCGGTCGATCGCGGAGTGATTTTGAGTCGGTCTTTATAAATATAAAGTAAAAATTAAAGAACGCTTCTCGCTAGCCTACGTTCAAATGTTGCTACATGGACCTCAAGTTGGCCGCATCCCCACCAGTACGACAAGTACCACAGCTTCCGTTGAATGCCGATGCGCAAGAAACATTACTCAATTCAACCCTAAAATAATTCTCGAAATTTAAGTTGTTGAAAAACAATTTCGGACAGGATTTGAAGATTTTGGTAAGATTGTAAATATTGCACTGTTTTTTTCAAATGTGTTTCAAAAAGATATCAACATTGAAGGAATTGCAACTCAAATATCTACAATATTTGAAGCGAATCAGGATAAACTAGAATTGGAAATAATCAAACTTCAAAAAGATTTGTATTTGAAATCCAAAGATTACTGTATTTCCAAATACAATCTTTGGATTAAGATAAGAGAAATACCCAATCTTGGCAAATGCGGCACCAAAATTGATGTTTTGCTTTGGCTCGACGTATTTGGCGGAATCTTATCTTAGTATTTACTCGAATTAAGTATTTGCTATATTTCTAATTTTGTTATTTAATATCATATATAATATAAATTTCAATACTTTTTGTTCCTGTTGAAATGTTTAATGAATAAACATTATATAATAGATTCTTCCTTTCATAAATTTAGGGCCACCTTAACACTCAAACAATCAAAACTATAAAACGCGCGAAAACTAACCGCCAGCGCAATGAAGTGACTGCAAAGTGATTGCAATAAGTTTATAAAAGTAGCAGAATAAGAATCTACATAAAAAAAATAATTCCGATTTTCGTATTAGGTTATTTTTACATGAAAAACACCTTTTAAAATATGTTATGCATTTTCTCGAAATTTTGTCCCCCATGGGGGTGCACTCCATGACCCCAGACACTCGTTGGTGTTACGCGTTTTGGTCGATCTTGGCAACAAAATATATCAAAAAGTAGATTGTCTCTAGAAAAAGGTTGTACAGCCCTGATAGAGACCATGATCATCTTCATCTTGCAAGCCGGTAATATTTTTCTTTTTATATACTACATCACAAACAGATAAGTGTATAGTGTGATTCAAACAGGTATTATAAAGACTAGACGATACTCGTCCAAATTTCATCATTACAATTGCACCGTCGCCGGTTGAACCAACTACATATTTTTATAAATTTATGTTAATTGTGTTTAGGTGTTGTTCTACTTTTTCGACTATAACTGTATAGCAGTACATTAGTTAAAAATTCTCAATAAACCCAGATTACACACTTCAGAGTCAATTGCATGCAAATTGATATTTAGATATGTTCGAATTTTCATACTCGTCCATTCATCAAGTGTAATGCTAAATCGTCGATCTTCTTTACGACGCGGTGTACTAGACAATCCCAAACATTCAAGACCCGAGACTCGTCGAGTATTAGATCGGGTATCGGGTCCGGGTATTTACCTTTGGACTCGTCGAGTCCGGATCCGCGTACTCGGACCCGAAAAACCCTAGTTGCGGGAACGTTACGAACGTTGCGGGAACATTACGAACGTTGCGGGAACATTACGAACATTGCAGGAACGTTGCGGGAACATTGCGAACATTGCACGAACGTTGCGGGAACATTAGGAACATTGCATGAATGTTGCAGGAAGATTGCAAACATTGCATGGATGTTGCAGGAATATTGCGAATATTGCAGGAATGTTATAGGAATATATTGAATAATAGAAAATTATATTTTTAGTTTTATTCTCTTTTATTTACATATTTCACTTTCACTTTTAATATTTTTTTAAAATTCATGTACTGTTATTTTTATTCTCATTGGAGGAAATTTCTGCATTTGCTTTTTTTGGCTCGACTCCCTCTTGTTGGAGTTTGAATAAGTCATTACGCCAGAGTCTCTTCTATATCATTTTCCGACCATTTCTCTCGGCCAAGACTCTGCAAAATTGTAGGACAATATAAAATATAAGTAAAAATATCTGGCAAAATATAAAAATGTTCACTTTTAAAGAAATAAACTTACTGCAGAGTAATTTCGCCATCATCAATTGGCTATAACATTGTTTCTTATTCGAACGATCTTGCCAACTAAATTTTAAGGCAAGGTGTTTGTTGTACAAGTAGGTTATGTAAACGCGTTTAGGAGGGAGTCAGCCTTCATACACTTCCTTTTCCTAATATGGGGTTTCAGGAATTGCAATATTTGCAATAAGGGCCATTCTGTATGAGTCGATGCCGCTGCCCCTGACCCATCCCATCAAGCTCAACAATCCACTTCTCTTTGACAAACCTCTCACGAAGCGTTTGCCACCTGGAGCTACATCCTTTCACTGTTGCTGAAATAAAGATAGAAAGGATATAGAAAAGTATGAACTGTAAATTTCGAATAAAAAGATGCAACATAACCTACCATTCATTGTTTCGGCCACATTCTTCCATGCGGAGTCTTTTTTTGAAACCTGCATGTCCCTTATCATTGGGGATACGCCCGCACACACTCAACTGACAAAACGTCATTCATTAATCGACATTTTTTAACTTTTAATTTATAAACAACTTTTCTAACTGTAAACAAAGTGAATGTAACAACACAATGGAAAATGCCACTCTTGAATTCGAGTGCATGCGCGCAAGAATCGAGAGCGTTGATTGGCTGAAAGATTAAGGCGACACGACGTGAAACTTAGGACATTGGTAGATTTCACATTACGTTAAGTTCGGATACTTCACATTACGCCGATCGTAATGGGCCCCATATAAAACAATGGGTTTTAGGTTTTCATCACGTCTCATCTCGTCATGTTAAGTCATCGTAATTCAGCCTTAATACACTACATAAAAGTGGAAGAGAGGGATACAGAAAGAAGAGACAACGTAGATAAATACAGCAACGTTTCATTGAGTATATACACGCATTGTGTATGCAAATTCCGATCAGCGGAAAATACACGCGCCGATCGAAAAAATAACTAAAAATATAATTCATTTTTAAGTATAAGAATAAAAAAAAGTGAGACGAGTAAAATAATCACAGTAAAAATAAATTATAATATTAATAAGGAAAAAAATAATTGGCGCAGCCTTACTGGAACGTTGTAGGAATGTTGCTACAACATTCACATTGTAATGTTGCAGCTGGAATGTTGCAGGAATGTTGCTGCAACATTCACATTGCAATGTTGCCACTGGAATGTTCAGGAATGTTGCTGCAACATTCACATTGTAATGTTGCAACTGGAATGTTGCAGGAATGTTGCTGCAACATTCACATTGTAACGTTGCCACTGGAATGTTCAGGAATGTTGCTGCAACATTCGGAATGTTGTGCTGCCTTCGGAACATTGCTGCAACATTTCTGCAATATTCAACGCTGACTGGGGATAGTGGGCCAGTGTCAAGGAGTGATCTTGTTGTCTTCGACACTAAAGCGGTTTCCAATTCACTCTGATTATGTCTTTTGGATTTGGATCCACAAGTTCGATGTGTTATAATTTTTTTTCACGCTTGCGATTACATAGCTACTATATACGTATTTAGTAAAAGAAATGCCACATTCTCAAGTTTCTGCCACTAGCGGAATAAAATCATAAAACGCGGTCGATTCCCCGTGCGTAGATAAATTGTGCCGCATTTACATGAACAAACTTAGTGCGGGGATCGCACGTTTACACGAGGAATGGTTATAGCGCGTAATTAAAAATGTATCGCCGATTCCCATATATCGGTATCGGAAGCTTTTCTGCAAAAATTCCCCGAAATAGATAATCTAAAAATAATAAGGCTCGAAGATTAATCTCCTGGAGTTTCAAAAATTTCAAACAAAGCCATAATACATCAGTTAATTTCCTTCACGAGCAAACGGACCTAATCTTTTCTGGACTTTCTAATCGAATGCAATCGTCTCCAGATAAGTACCCAACTACAAACAGGCACCACCTCTCCCCACCAAAACTCTTGGTATAAATTCAATCACATTAATTTGTAATGCACTGCACAGTCGCGCAAAGGATGTAGAATAGGGAATATGCATGAAATTTAAATTTGGTTCAAATATTTTTTTCCGAATATTTATTGACCGGACATTTGAACTAAATCTAATGGTTTTTTTGTAGTTAATATATATTTAAATACTTAAAATTAATAAAAGTGCAAATTAAGCGAGGGAAATTCAAATTTGTGAACGCAACACCATTGGTTAAAACGAAAGTGACGTAACATACTATATAAACAAGTCCGTATTTTTTACATTTGTATGTATGTTATTGCAGTCTTTTGGTTAGAAAACAAACGTCAAAAACGTCAAGTTAAAAATGAAAACAGCTGTAGTAAACAATGGACTGAACTGTCAGTGGTAATTGACGTCAATCAACAGACCGCGCGATAATGGCGGCGTTTAAACATTTCAAAATTTTGCTCAATTTTAAATATTTTTTTAAATTTAATTACAGCATTTTTAAGTAGTATTTATATTTTTTACTATGTTATGACGGTGTAAACAGTGAACTCAAAATATATTATAAAAAAACATGCATATTCCCTATTATATAAGTTCACAAGTTATATAATATTTTCACATAAATTAGTGGTCAAAACATGTTAATTTTTCAATACAGAGTTTTTGGCTAAATGGCTGTTAAGCGATAATTAAACTAGCGCTCGAAGAGAGAATTTACGCGATTGCACAATATAAATTAAATATATAATTTGTCTTCTTTAATAATGTATTATAAATAAAAAATTATTGGAGAATAAATGGTGAACAAGTTACTCGGGAACAAATGTACCGGAGAAAAATTATGGGGGAACAAATGAACGAGAAAAAATTCCAGAACGTTGACGTGTGTGATCTGACATTATTTTCGTTTTATGTTTAAATGTCTTTCACGGTTGTCTTTTCAGTTGTTGTATGTTTTCGCAGATAGAAACATGTGTCGATTTGTTTTCTTGGGGATTCGGCGTTGATGTTCAGGGTTAGTTCTGAAAGTAACCGGATTCTCGACGTTTTGGCGAACTAGCATTCGCTATTTTCAAGAGATATATGCGTAAGTGTAAGACGTTAGACGCATACTGGACGCATACTCACGTTCAAAGTTCATGTTAAACTGTTCGATCTATATCGGTATCTATACTGAGCGTAACTACCCACATTATAGATTGCTCTCCAAATACAATTTAGTGGAGTTAGCACTGAGACGTGATTTTTCTTATTTAATGTTTTTGTATAAACTATTTAATGGTATTATTGTGAATACCATTAGTTACCATTAGTTGTGTAGTAGTTGTGCTACTTTCTTAATTTAACTTGCATGTATATCGCGAAAACGCTCGTAACTCCGTGGTAATTAGCACATCTGTGGCCAGAAGTAACCAACATTTTAATTCCCCCATCCATCGTATGTCGCATGTATATAATACATATAGACAGCCCTTGAATTTATTTTCATGTACTCTTGCTCTATTTCGATCTTCGTGTTCTGATGTGTTGTTTGTGTGATTTCTCCTTTCTATATTTGTATTTTATTTTAGGTATTTATGTAATGTAGAAATAGTTACTTATTGTCAATTTAATGTACTTATATGCCCTTATGGGCCTTGGTGCTCGCTGGGATATTAAACTTTATTATTATTATTATTATACTGCAGTATGCGTCTAACGCTTTTCCCACAAATATTAATATAAACGAATTAATAATGTGTATAAAACCTATAAACACTTTACTTCTACTGATTATTCTTACGTATTATTGTAATAATGATCATTAATTTTAGACTAGAAAATCATTTCGACTTGACCGGCTGGCGTGATGATTCCGAAACTCGTCAACATCCATCAAATGATAAAATACATTCTTCCTCCGACGAGGACAATTTGAGTGTGCCGAATAAAATGGTAAACGCAGAAAACAAAGCGTTGATTCCACCCATGGTAGATAACTTGCCCAACGTCAGCACTAGTACCAACCATGTTAGTATTACACGAAACTATTCAGAAAGTTGTAAAAGAGCCATGAACGACATAGATGAAAAAGAGTGCAATAAGTGTAATAATTCAGAATATATAAAAGTGGAACCACAGAAACCAGAACTACCCAAGCCACAGTATACCAGTCCATTTGGCAATAAATCATTTTCTTATTTCACTGATAAAGACACGTTTCCTGCCAAAGAAAAAAATATTATAAACGGCAATCCGTACGCGGCAAGTTCTGAATACAATTCCGAATACTCCAGTACTTTTAACGAACTAATATATCATGACATCTATGCCAATTTCTACAAAGAGTCTAATACAGATCCGGATGAACCCACAGCCGTTGCCTATCAAAAATATATGAACGTGTTTGAGAAGGATTTCATCATAGAAAGGATTGTTGGGCAATGGATCCTTTATAAAAAATTGATGGAGGCGATTGAACAGACAAACAATCCCAATTGCTGCGAGGAAGCGTTGATCGTCGACAACGGATTTCTATATCCAATAGACGTGGCTACTTTGTTTGCTACACCAAAAATTGAAATACCCGTATTACACGAACCAAAGGTAACTCCTTTTATATACTTATTTCCTCGATTTAAAAAAAAATAGGTTATATATTTTTAATAATTACTATGTGAATTTTCATATTACAAGAAAAGAATTAAGGAAAATATACTATGTTCTTTAATTCACAAATTGACTAATAACATAAATAAATACAAGGAAAATGACATAACTTGATAAATAAAAATAATTATGAACATCCATAGACGCGTTTCTGCCTTTTGGCTTCACCAGTATGGACTTCTCATATAATCTCATATTGAATCAATATTTATTTGTTATTAGTCAATTTGTGAATTAAAGAACACATATTTTCCTGTATTCTTTTCTTGTACTTCTGCATAGTTTGTAAATGCAGTTTTGATTTTATCCTGGGTTCCAAGAAAGTTTCTTAATGCTCTATCAGTTTTCAATACTAATATTTTCACGATATCATTTTGTTGTAGATGTCATCAGATGAAACCAACTCTAATATTCTAGATCCAAATCATAGTTGTGAAGATATGTATGTTCATGGGCCTAAATCTGCATATGGTGCATACTTTCAACATAACAATTTGCCTAAAGAGTGATAAGTTGTGTGCACTCTTAACTTTGTTTCATTTGTTTTAATGTTAAAAACGTTTTCCGTTATAATTTAGAAAGATAGTTGATTATACAAATATGAATCTTTTATTAAAGAAGTTGTCACAACTTTAGTTAGCTTCATGAATTTGTTTCAATTCGGGTTTATATCTATATATTTACACATTACTATATATTGAAACTTTCTTTTACGCAAGATAGCAACTTTTATAAGATTTTTGTGTAATAAGTGTAAAATTGTGTAATAATAGGTATACGTTAAATGTAAAATTTGTCAATAAAGCTAATATTTTTGAAATAAAAGTTCAAGGAATCGGAGGGTAAAGTACCTAATAAGATCATGAGAACTAGACAGAAAAGACTAGAGAGACAAGACTAGTTAGCCAAGACTAGACACATAAGACACGTTAGTCTACATAGACAAGACAGAGTAGGTAAGTCTTGACAGGCAACATCAATCACTTCGTATGCTGATCGCTTGGTCGCCGGCCTTCAACATTGTTGGTGTTTGTCACTGAATGTTTTACTCAATCTTGTCACTAGTTGTTGTTATCTCAAGGCATCAAGTGAGTATTCGCGTTTTCATGTAACAATTCAAAGTAACGCTGGCATCTTTTAACTAGAGAAGAATAACAAAAGCTTGTCTGAAACTAAATAGGTACAATTCTAGAATTCTGACAGGATTCCTTACGGGTAGTGCAGATTTGGGAGGACCTCAAGACCTTTGGTCTCTACAAATGCATATTCTGCAGATCAGCTGGTGAAACTCTCGAGGACTGCAGAGCACTGGTTCGTAAGAGAATGATTTATATTGAAGCAGATTGTGAAGTTCTTAAAGGAATCAGGACTAGAGGAGGCGCTCTAAATGGGTAATTATATCAACCATTAGAGGAAGAGGGCGGGGTACAATTGATAAAGGTTGCAGTACTACAAGCCAGCTGGTGAAACTCTCAAGGACTACGGAGCACTGGATAGTAAGAGAATGATTTATCTTGTAGCCCAGTACTTGAACGAAGGGGTGTTGCAATCCTTGAATCCCACCCAGATTCTGAAGTTCTTAAAGGAATCAGGACTAGAGGAGGCGCTCTAAATGGGTAAGTATACAAACGATTAGAGGAAGAGGGTGGGGTACGATAGATAAAGGTTGCAGCACAACAATGACCACCAATAATATACATGGCATGCCAAGTCTTGCTACTTTTTCGTTGGTCAGCACTCTATGCCATGCAGGGCCACTGTTTTCTATATCTTTGATTTTAGGGGTAGTAGCATCTTATGGTCACAGAGGAGGCCTGACGTGATTTCATCCATTCACAGTTGAGACGGTCGTGCGCAGCAGGGAATCTATCATTGTCACTGCAGATTAGTGAGTGTAGATAGTTAAACTGCTTTACTTTATTTAAAGCTTCTGATTTTTTGCTAATGGTTCCATCACTTTGGGAGCCATATTTCAAGTACTCTTAATATTAAATTGTTCTTGAAGTTTTTGACATTCTCTATTTACCAGGAATACATCATCGGCGTATAGGGTGGTGATGGACTGCTGTTCGCAGGTCGTATTGCCCATGCAGAGGATATTTTTTTTTTAAAGTTTGGTTCATTTGATTACCGGGTTTGCCGACCCTTCGAACACTTCGGCCTATTGGTAGCCTATTGTATTCTATCACATACACTTAGGCCCAGAAAACCTGTTGTTATATTAAATTTGCGCTAATTTCCATTTTACACATTTGTCTTTCTGGAACAAATGCGCCCGGACGTTGGGAATAGAACTCGGGCCACTATACTCGTCAGTTAGCGCTACTAACATGAGGCCAACGAGCGTCACCACTACGCCACTCGCGCCGGCTATGCAGAGGACAAATAGAAAAGGTGTTCCTAGAGGACTGATCCTTGATATACTCCCACATTCATGGGAAATGAAATGGACGTGACACAGCTCATTGGATTCTATTGATGTTATGATATAGAAATTGTATCCATTTAACATAATATACTGGAACTTTGGGACCTAAGAGCTTGCCAGATATGATTTTGTAGCACGTGATCGAAATTTTTTCCAAATCAAGGAATACTACGTGGACAGTGGTCTTTTCAGACATGTGATCTTTTCGCGGTGCTTCGCGAACAGCATTAATAGCTGTCAGTCATTGTAGATAGTCAGTTATTCTACTCCCTTTGAAAAAACCATATTAGGGTATTTATTGGTTTATCAAGGGAATCTAGTCTTATGAATAATTAGTTAAAATATTTTCATCTTTATTTTTCCAGATAGGTACTAGAGCTGTGCCTATCCATTGTGAAGATTAAGCTGGTTTAGCTACATAACTTGAGCAGTTGAGAAGATAGTTAATAAGTTATAAGTTAGTTAATTTATTATTAAATTGTTTACCTACAACGAGAATTCGACATGTTAGTAGTAGAAGGGGAATCTCTAAAGAAACCTTGAAGAGCGGTTCAATGATACATTCTCAGCGTTTTATTTGAAGCTTAAGAATATTTGCAAGTTTGGAACACAATTTACCTGCAAATATCGAGGTATTTTCTTGAGAGAGATAAGTTGTTAAAAAGGTTAATTTTGACAATACTATTGTACTAAAAAAAGTTGTTAAAAGGATTAATTTTGACAATACTATTTTGAAGATCATCCAAGGAACGATTTGCAAATTTTATCGTGGTTGAATTGAAAATATAGTTCGGTACGAAAAATTTTGAAAGAAAATGGTTATCACGATTATAGACATCAGAGCTTAGAACACTTGTGAAATCAACATCAAGAACGAAGAATTATTTAATTATGTTGCCACGTAAGTATGTTTAAAGTGGCGTTAAAGTTACAGATCAATGACAATCAGTTATTTTATGTGTTGTGGACGAAAGCCGTTTTGTTGGTAACGGTAAGGCAAGTTAAAAACATTTTTGGGCTATTGAAAATCCACATTTTGTCAATCCGATTGGTTCATATTTTTACGAAGGAATTTTTCATAGTGTAAATATTTACAATTTCTTCAAGAACAACTTCCTGTGCTTCTCTTAAATGTGCCATTACAGCTGCGAGCAAACGTGTGTTTCCGGCATGAAAAAGCTCGAAGCAAGAATTGTCCAACAATATTTACATGAATCCTACTTAGAAAATTGGATAGGTATAAATGGACCGTTGCAGTGGGGCCTAACTCATCGGACTTGACCCCACTTGGCTAAGTTTCTCAGCGCCTGCTTCTAACATAGATAGAAACGATAAGCTACTATGAAGTAGTGGTTTGTAAAATAGCAACCTGAATTTGTGAAAGTATCTACCGTAATTTTCTTATATTTTCTTATATTTCCTGGGAATAATACAGGGTGTTCCAAAAAGAATATACTTATTTCGTATGCATACAGTAGTATGTATTAAACTTACTAGACATACGAATATGAAACTTTACACACATTTAGAACCTCAAAAATTTAGTTTATATATTCAATATATCCTCCACCAGCTACACGAACAATATCACACCGATACTCAAATTCCTCCCATACTCGGCCAAGCATGTCCGTCGTCACTTATATTATGGCAGTACGGATCCGATTCTTCAACTCTTTGAGTGGTGGTACAAGAACGTTGTCTTTAACGAAACCCCACAGTGGGTCAAATTCGGTGATCGTGGAGCCCAGCTGAGATATGCTAAGTCGTCAGCTCCTTGACGACCAATCCAACGGATCTGTAGAGTTTCATTCAGATATTCACGCACTTGGCGAATCCAGCGAGGGGGTGCCCCGTTTTGTTGTTGTTGTTTGTTTTGTTGAAAAATGAAATTAGTTGTCTTCGTGCTGCCTCGAAAACAACGAGTTCTGTAACATAGCGAGATAATGCTGACCGTTAACCGTGTTTCTATCAAAGAAGAATGGGCCGTAAACGGATGAACGGGATATCGCACAATGACACAGATTGACTTTGGGCGAATCTCGTATATGTTATATGTTCAATGACTGCATGTGGGTTCTGCAGGCCCCAAGTTATAATTTGAGTATCGGTGTGATATTGTTCGTGTCCCTGATGACATATTGAACATCTGTAACCAAAACTTGAGAGTATCGTAAATATGTGTGTAAAATTTTGAATTGGTATGTCTTAAAGTTAAATGTCTTAAAGTATGTCTAAAATATATGCACGCGAAATACTTATATTCTTATTGAAACACCCTGTATTAGAAACAGTGGTGTGCTGGGAAAATGTTAAGTGGTGTGCTGCGAAAATATGGGCTCCCTGCCGATGACCACCACCTGGGGAGGGGAGCGAATTTTGTAACCTATTACTTCGAACGCATTAGACTTAAGCATATCCTCGATTTTAGCTTCATAGCAACTAGTAGAATCCTTCAAATAATTAATAGCGTTAAAAGACCGAACAATTAAAGAATTTGCTTTAGCAATATTAATGTTACGACTTTGTAAGGCTTCTGAAAGGTAAGCGGATTCCTGTAAGACGTCGATCATTACAGCTAAATCTTACAAAATTCCAAATTAATTTAATAATCTAGAAGTTTTGTCATTAGATTCAAAATGCATAAAGCGGGATAATTTGTCCAAACCGCCAGGTGCATACCCAAGCTGCCCATTTAGGTCCGAACACGCCACCGATTTTTATAATTTCCACGTCTTTCCATATTCGTGTGTATATGTACATTCGTGTCACTAAACAAGAACCAGATAAATAAAATTGTTTTTAAGATCATTTCTTACTATTTGGATTAAGTGAATAACCATCTGTTTAAGTGAATAGCCAGCCATCTATTCACTTAATCTAAATAAATAGAAAATATATAGAAATGATGAAAAACAATGTTATTTATCCGGTTATCGTTTAGTGACACGAATGTGTACCGGGGCTAGTAATAACATAGAAATGTCTGTTGTATAATACAATATCCTGCGTGGTATTACCAAGGGAAGTGGTTATTGCAACATCGGATTTGTTTGGTAGTCTTAATTTGGCGTAATGTCTCGCGGGCTCGCGAATGTATAAAAAAGTTAACAATGGGCTCGCCAATTTATACAAAATTTAACAATGGGCTCGCGCTAGCCCCCGCGAGCCTGCTCCAGCACACCACCGATTAGAAATCACGTCATTCATTGCCAGACACTTAGTATCGTGGCAATCCTTTGCCTGACACCCTTAATTTTTTAGAAATTGGAACTGGTCTTACTTAAAGTATAAAAGCTGAATTTTATATATGTTACTTGGGTAATTGTTAGAAGATGCTTCATCAGTAGCCAGACAGTATCGATAGTTCTAACACCTGACCAGAGCAACATATTGGGAAGCTGTGGGTCCGAGCGCGAGACAATTAGGGTTTTCGCGTACCCGACTTTTTTTAATACCCGGGTAACGGGTATTATTTTTTCATATACCCGGGTACCCGGGTAATTGCATTTTTTGCAGAAAAAGAGGCGATTTTCTTATAATAAATAATGTTTTATTTTACTAAAAAAGAGTGAAGAATGTCAATAAGTCTCCTTAACTTATAGTACAATCAGTCACACAGTTAAACAGTCTTCTTGTCATAAACTAATTGGGAACTAAAATAGCTTTTTACTACAATAAATTCTGTTATAAAATAACAAAAATATAACTAAATAAACTTTCTTCTCTGACACATAAACCACATAGTTCAAATTAAACTGATGAGATTTGATACACGAGGAAAGACTTTCCGGATTATGTAAATATTTGACAAGAGAAAATAAACGCACATCTCTTCTTTCTTTGACTCTTGATCGAGGGCTGCGTAAAGTTCGTCAGATAAAGTAGAACCGATTGTTTGGATAGTATCCAGAAGAACTGACAAAATGGCATCGCTGGTAAGAATGGTAGCATATTTCTGACTCGGTGCTCCCACCGCTAATTTAAGAGGGTTCAATGTTTGCAGTAAATTTTCTAAACCTTGTTCATTTACCTCATTCCAGCAATAATATATATCAGCGAGTGCATGTTTGATGTTGTTTCTTCTTCTTCTTTCGAATAGGCCTACTTTGGACCACGCTTGTTCAACTGTTGGGCTTTGATCTTTGCCCAGTATTATCGCATCTTCTGCCAGTGAAACTCCTTTCTCTCTTCTGTCCAGGGGGTACCTTTCCTTCGGGGTTTTTTCCTGAAATCCATGGACTTCCTTCAGGGTGCGTCTCAGAGACAGTCTGTTTTGGAAAACTGTTATACCCAGTTTTTTAATATCCTTCTTTTAATATCCTGGGTTTCTGTCAACCAAGTGGTACGAACCTTCTTGTTTTGCTTGAAGGTGAACAGATGGTTAGTCGGTTTCGAGGCAATCTTGCAACATGGCCATAGGGGGGGGGGGGGGGGCGTTTGAAGCGGTTTATTAATTTTAGAAATCTTTCTACAATTATCAGGTTCTCTTTACGCTAAGTTATCGTCACTGTCGCTGTCACTAGAAAAAATATCCTAATCACATTATCTTCAATATCCTCGTAAGTTTTGTCTTCATCTTCTGTAATAGTTTTCATTTTGTATATGACATGTGATTTATTTAGTGCACAACGTGATTCTTCTGATGATGCAGAGCATCATCTCTGTTGGGCTTTCTCTGCCAAACTTTTGCAAAACCGCTGCGCCAACCGTACTACTAGCCACAATGTGACGTTCAAGTTTTAAACCGAATTTGTCCAGATGTCTAAGAACCATATCTCTGCATTTTCCAGATATAAAAACCAGCCCTAGGTTGAATACTGGTCTGTCATCAGAATGCAAGTTTATGTTTAAGTAACGACGGTTTTTTAAGCTCGTCCATTCATCAAGAGTTAGACTGATTCTACTATCAGAGTTTGTTATCGTTTTCAACTCGTTAACCACACTTGATTCTTGTTGTTCAAAATACTCTAGAACCAGTTCCATTGTCCTGCCTTCGCTTTTCGGTAAAGTTAGCTGTTTGTGATAAAAATCTTCTCGGATGAATTTACTACGAGTGACGGCCGGAATGGAAATACCGTCTTGTAGAACCAAAAGTGCAATAATTTTGGAAATTTTTGTACAAGGTTGAAAAAAAAAATGTATTCACAGTCAGATTCAGATTGAGAAGACGATGTCGATGGCACTTCTTTTTCGCACGTAAAGTTCTGATTTTCGACCTTTGTTTTATGTATTTTAGCTAAATGTTTTAACAATACATTTGTTGAGCCTTTATAGAATAATATTGTTTGTAGTGCAAATTGGCTAATATAATTTCTAAGGCGCTACTTAGTAATTATTTTCCGAGAATTTTGATGAATTCTGTGATCAAAGTGGGTACCCGGGTCTGACAATGAAATAGTACCCGGGTATTAAAAATTTCATATACCCGGGTATACCCGGATCCGGGTACCCGGGTAGAAAACCCTAGAGACTATATACATCCGAGTGGATACGATGAGATTGGGATTTATAGGATAATTATATAACGTAGAGTAATTTATGACTAAAAAACGATGCTTAAAAAATTATTCACAATAGTTTTAATGTTGATGAATGAGTAAAAACTAAACCTCATAAATTAGGAAATAATGTTTAGGAATTTCATAAACTTTATTTTTAAATTAAATTTAATGCAAAATTCGACATTTCATTAAAATTGGGTTGTATATTTATGTAAAGTTTAATTGTATTCATAGGCATTATACAAAAATAAACGAAAATATGGATTTATGCAATATATCGAAAAAAAATTTGGCCGAAAACATTTCAATAATAAAATATTTTCTTCGAAAATATCTGTTAAAATAGATTGGCGTCATCATCGAGAGCTCCACCAAAAAGCTTTTATTAAATTTAGTATCATACTAGAACAGAGCTTCTTAAGTTATGGATCGCGACACTAAATAGCGTCGTCTAGAGAAATCTTGGGGTCGCGAAATTTTAAAGTAAAATATTTAACCCTTTACTGCATTTTGATGCATATGTGCAACAGTAAATACATTTTGCAATAAAATTCTATTGAACATTCAAAATAATGAAAGACGCTATGGTGCGTACAGGCAACACAATCGTCTACATTATTTACATTATAATTACTACATTATAATGGACATATTTTACGCACTATTCAGTGGCAATCATCTGCTAAAGTGGTTGTGCCTAAATAGACGGTCTCGCTTCCTTTGAGTTGCAGAAAAACTATTTAATTTATTAATATTGTGACTGCAAAAATTATTATCAGGTAACGTATATATTTAATTCATTATAACACACATATGCAATATCGTATAGGCAAATAATTATTTTTAGGAACACACATACAACGTCTTTGTGGAGGCAGTATGAAAAACGTAGGCCCCTTGCACAAAAAGAATTAGTTGACGCATTTGCGACTTTTCCGAAAGTGAGGATGATCTTCAGATAATTTTAGATGAAGAAGATGCCCTTCTTGAAAATAACCATTTTTCTCTTGAAATTGAAAATATTTTTGATGATAATGGAAATGATTTACACTCCAATTGCGTCCAATTATAAACTATTTATTGGAGCGATTTCAAACTGTGCCACATGAACGTGAGTTATCAGTTGATGAGCAAATTTGTTCAACTAAGGCAAGAAGTTATTTGAAGCAATATATGCCTGCAAAGCCCAATAAATGGGGTTACAAGTTTTTTTATTAGCAGGAGTTTCGGGATATACATATGATTTCGAAGTTTATACTGGTCAAGAGAATTCCGATGACAAAAATTACCTGAAAAAGTTAACCATCGAGTTTACTTTGACAATTACTACACAACATTCCTCTTATATATATATATATATATATATATATATATATATATATATCTATATATTGCTCAAAAAGGTATTCAAGCCTTAGGCACAGTTCGCAGAAACATACTACAAAATAGTAAATTACCAGACATTGAAAAACCACCAAGAGGAAGTATATATGAGTACATAATTACTAGTAGCACTAGGACATGTTCCATTAACCTGGAGAGAGACAAGAGTGGTATTTATCCCAAAACCAGGCAAATCTAGCTATGCCGAAGCTAAATCCTATAGACCAATCAGCCTGACATCATTCTTTCTAAAAACCTTAGAAAGACTGATAGACAGACATTGGAGAGAAGAAGCGCTGATTAGATCTCCGCTTCATACATACCAACACGCTTACCAAACAGGAAAGTCATGCGAAACAGCGTTACACCAGTTAGTAAGTAAAATTGAGAAAACTTTGGAGAACAAAGAAGTTGCCCTAGGTGCTTTCTTAGATATAGAAGGAGCCTTCGATAACACATCTTACATCTCAATAGAAAACGCAATGGTCAATCACCACGTAGATAACACTACGACCAGATGGACCATGTCGATGCTTAACAGCAGAACTGTAAAAGTTAAACTACTGGAAGAAGAGATAACCATGTCAACAACAAGAGGTTGCCCCCAAGGCGGCGTACTGTCACCACTTTTGTGGTGCCTAACAGTCGACGAGCTACTAATCACCCTTAACAAAAGAGGGTTCTTCACTCAAGGATATGCCGATGATATCGTCATACTGATTCAAGGTAAACACCAAAGAACGGTTGAAGAAATCATGAAGGCAGCCTTGAATATTACAGAGACCTGGTGTTCGACAGCAGACCTAAGAATCAACCCTGCGAAAGCCACCCTGATCCCTTTCACAAAAAGGAAGAAAATCACAAACCAAACCAATATCTCAATATTTGGGAAACCTGTTCAATGGAGCAACGAAGTCAAATACCTAGGACTTACACTAGATTCCAAACTAACATGGAATCCCCACATGAACAAGACAATCTCCAGATGCAAACAAACGCTGATGATAAGTAAACGAGCCATAGGTAGCACATGGGGTCTCAAACCGGAACTGACTCACTGGCTATACAAAACTATAGTTAGACCAATACTAACCTACAGCATAGTAACCTGGTGGCCTAAACTACAACAATCAACTGCTGTTGCAAAATTAAGCAGGATACAACATCTAGCGAATCTATGCACCACAGGAGCCTTTAGAACTACCTCTGGATTAGCATTAGACGTGATACTAGATACACCGCCATTAGACATCTTTCTAAAAGGAGAAGCAAGAATGGCGGCATACCGACTACAATGCGCGGGTCAATGGATCGCAGCCAGTAGGATCGGGCATACGAAAATCATGACGGCAGTCAGAATACCGTTGATGGAAATGAGAACCGACAGTACCAACAAGTCATTCCATTTTGAAAAATCATTCACCGTACACATAGATCCAAGCTGGAAACCGGACCAGCTTCCCACCCCTACGAAGAAGAACATAATCTTTTACACGGATGGTTCAATGTTTGAAGGAAGGGCCGGATCGGGCCTGTACAGCAAAAATCCCAAAATTAGGGAATCAGCCAGCCTAGGCGAACACTGCACGATATTCCAAGCAGAAGTACACGCATTACTATTGGGTGCTACTGAATGCCACAGACAAAAATATCGGAACAGAAACATTTATTTTATATCTGATAGTCAAGTAGCGCTAAAAGCACTAGAGGCCTGCAGTACAAAATCAAGAATCATAAAAGAATGCAAAGAAATACTACATACACTAGGCCAACAGAACACAGTAAAAATCATCTGGGTTCGCGGGCATAGTGGTATAGAGGGAAACGAACATGCAGACGACCTAGCAAAACAAGGTGCCCGCAAGAAACTAGTTGGTCCCGAACCGAGCATAGGTATAGAAAAAGCCTGCGCCAGAGCATCCATCAATGATTGGATGAAAAATAAACACAAACTCAGATGGAACTCCTATGATAAAGCAACCCATTGCAGGAAGCTTATAGACTCACCTAATCCCAATATAGCAAAGGACCTGTTAAAACTAAACAAAGCTCACACGAAGCAGATAGTTAGTTTACTAACAGGCACTGGCGGATTTAGAGAATTCATGCATAAAGTAAAAATCTACCGAGACGAACCTTTATGTAGACTCTGCGGAGAGAAAGATGAAACAGCAAACCACGTACTCTTCGAATGCCCTGCCCTAGAACGAATGCGACACCAGCTCGACTGGAACCAACAAACCACATGGGAACCCAAACTTGTAGGAAAACTAAGGAAACTAGTCAGTGACACAGACGTCGGACTGCAAGTTTGATATCAACCGACCGCACAATAAGCCTTAAGGTTGAAAACGTGCCCCAAACCCTTAGAGGAAGTCGGGAATCTAATCTAATCTAATCTAACATAATTACAGTTGATAGTATTGATATAACATCTGCTGTCTGGAAAGACAACAAAGTCGTAACACTTCTGTCAAACTTTTGTAGAGTGTTACCAGTACAACAGGTCCAACGATATGATAAACAGCAAGGGAAAAATATATCAGTAGATTGTAAGTTGGTAAAGGAATACAATCGACATGGATGGGGTTGACCTAACAGTTAGTTAGGTCACAAAGAAGTTTTCGAATGTTTTACCACCTTATAGATGTATCATTAGTAAATGCTTGGCTACTGTACAAGCGCGTACATGCACAACAAAAAAAGCACATCAAAGTCACTAACATTATCAAATATTCGGGTTGAAGTTGCTATGGACCTCAGATTGTCGGGCTTAGAAGTTACCAAAAAACGAGGACGAAGATCAATTCTTGAGCAGCAATTACAAAATAAAAAAACAACGCCATCCGGCTTATTATATCCCTCCTCAAGGTGTACGCCAGGACCAGTTATCACATAGGTCAATTTGGCATAGCGGACGTGTACAATGTAAACTTTCAAAATGTACAGGCTATACGCACGTTAAGTGCGAGAAATGTAATGCATCTCCAGGTTTTAATGCAATTTAAAAATTGTTATAAACAATTTCACCAACAAATAAAACAAAACTAATATATTCTTCAGATAATGTATACCTTGTAGCATACATGCAACATTTTGTATTTTGAGGGTAACTGAACAGACTCTATTTGCAAAATTAAAACAATAGATTTTTTTACCATTTTTTTCGAATTCTGTGCATAAATTTACATAATATATATTTTTTTCGGGAAAATAAAAAAAATTGCGCAGTAAAGGGTTAAATATATTTGTGAAAATGGCGGAAAAAACATATATAGTTGTAAAAATTGCTGTGGAGTGTGCTCGGATGTTACAAATCGATGACTGGTCAAAATATTGGTTTTAAATAATATTTTCAAGTTGTTCATTATAATCATATAACTTTTACGCACTGCCTTATTCATCGGGAGGCCCTCGCAGCAAAAAAATAGCACCAGAATTGTACGATGTGGTTCAGGATGCTGTTAACATGATAGATTTTATTAAGAGCCATATTCGTAACAGCCGCTTATTTTCAAATCTGTAAGGATACGGATTCCACTATACAAATTTATTATTATATGGAGAAGTAAGATGAATATCAAGAGATCAAAGTTTAAGAAGATTATTGTTATTAAAGAACCGATATCATTAATTGAACAAAAATGTGATCTTGCTACTTTTCTTCAAAATGACCTATGGCTATCCAAGTTGTGTTATCTATCAGATTTCTTTGAGAAATTAACAATTTTTTTCCTTGAATATACAAGTTGAGATTGTCTCAACTTGTACATTCAAGGAAAAAATTGTAACATATTTACTTCGAATGATAAAATTGAAAGTTTTATTAAAAAGGTAAACATTTGGAATGTTTTTTTAATTTATTAGTCATATATTATATATATATATATATATATATATATATATATATATATATATATATATATATATATATATATACATATATATATTTCATTTATTCCCATAATTGTTTGTACACCCATTTAGAGCGTCTCCTCTAGTTCTGATTTCTTTACGAGTTTCAGGATCTGGTTGGGCTTCAAGGATTGCAATTCTTCGTTCAAACGGTAAACTAAGAAAGAATGGAAGAAAAAATATCACCAAGTCTAAAAAAATATCTTCTCTGATGGATCAGTGCTCCGCAGTCCTTGAAAACATGTATGGGGGTTTAGTGTGCATAATCTACAATTGTCATCTTGCTCGAGGCCTAGGGTCTTGAAGTGTTTTCTAAATCTGGTGGGCCTGGTCAGGACTTCTGAATTCAGAATTCAGCCATTCATCGATTGTTACATTGTTTCTTTATCCAAGCTTTTGTGGATGGTTTTCATACTCGTACCGCAAAAGGGTTTTCAATTCCCTCTATACCAGCATGTCATGGGACCTAGTGTAGTATTACTTTACTGAGTCTGTCAAGCTTATTTAGCTTTCCCACGGAGTCCCGTACTAGTTAGGATCTGATGGTTTATGAGTTAATAGTCTTGGCTGGCGGCTTGATTATCTATAGATATTGCATGTACCTCTGCTTGGAAGATACTTCAGTAGACTCCCATGGATTCGAAGTATTTGGTACGAGGTACAAATACTCCTGCACCAGTTCAATGTGGTATGATGGGGATACATCGCTGCATCCGGCTTTACTGCTACACATTGCGGTGTAGCTTTTCTCTTAATCGTATTTGCATATCATTTGACCTTTTGGTACTTCCAAAGTGACCTTCTCAGCAAGGGCTGTTTCGGTCCCCGATTACTTTACCTCTGCCTATTCTTTCCTTGCTGAACTTCATAATCGTCGATCTGTCGTTCCTCTCCACTACAAAGTGCAACGGAGTCAGACCCAGCAGCTGTTCCATTGCTGTCGGGCATGACCTCATCGTCCCTTCTCTCAAGTTATTTCTTCATAGAGATTAGCATTGTTCTGCTTCCCCACGTAAGTGAACGTAGGTCTCACTATCAATGTGTACATCCATCTGAGGATTGTGGCACACCATTAGATCAGCTTTACCTACCACTTCCTCAGCGTGCTTATCCTATAGGAATATGCAAGAAAACCTTAACTAGTTTTATTCCCAGATATTTTTGGCACTTAACACTGATTATTTAACCTCTGCCAATTATTTTCTTGCCGAACCCCATAATCGCTGATAAATTTTTCGTCTTCATTACAAAGTGCATCGGAGCCAGCAGCAGTTCCATTGCTGTTGTCGGGTATGACGTCATCATCCCCTCTTGTCGAGTTTCTCCAAGGTTTCTTCATAGAGATCAGCTTTGTTTTGTTGCGCCCCGTAAGTGACCGCAAGTCTCACTATCAAGATGTACATCCATCTCAGGATTGTAGCACACCATTAGAGCGTCTTTACCTTCCTCGGCATACTTATCGTTATACCCAGAGTTAACTCAAACCCAGCACTTAACTCGGATTTCACTTCAGCTCCTCAAAAAACTGCAGCTCCTCAAAAAACTGCAGCTCCTCGTTTTAAGAAATGAAATAAATTTAATTTTTTGTATAAAATGCTAGTTCAGGGTGTTTTAAAAAGAACAAAGTATTATTTTGTCCAAACTATCGATTGCTGCGCATCGACTCGGCTATTGCTGAAACGATTACATAGTCTATTTTATATCAATAGTCACAAGATACAAGTACAAGTTGGAGCTGTTACAAACTCTGTGGCCTGATGACAAACGCAATTTGCAACGATACTATTGACAATGATAACACTTTCTCAAAACGCATCGTGTTCAGTGATGAAGCGAGTTTCCATGTTAGTGGTCTCAAAAACAATACACAATGTAACAAACAGAATGTTCAAATTTGGGGCCTACAGAACTCACATGCTGTCATTCAACATTTACAACATTCGCCCAAAGTCAGTGTGTTTTGTGCGATATCCCGATCATATGTTTACGGCCCATTCTACGGGTTACGGGCTACGGTTAACGTTCAGCAGTATTTCGTTATGTTACAAAACTCGTTGTTTCCGAGGCTGAACGAAGATAACTTTTCAACAAGACGGGACACCACCTCACTGGAGTTGCCAAGTGCGTGAATATCTGAATAAAACTGTACCGAACCGTTGCATTGGTCGTCAAGGAGCTGACGATTTAGCATGTCTCAGCTGGGCTCTACGGTCACCGGATTTGACACTCTATCACTTCTTCTTGTGGGGTTTTATTAAGACAACGTTTATGTACCACCACTCCCACAGAACCTGGAAGAGTTGAAGAACCGGATCCATCCTGCTATAACATCAGTGACGAAGGACATGCTTGTCCGAGTATGGGAGGAATTTGAGTATCGGTGTGAAATTGTTCGTGTCGCTGATGGTGGACATATTGAACATCTGTAATCTAAACTTGAGAGGTTCGTCAATATGTGAGTAGTTTCATAATCGTATGTCTTAAAGTTTAATAAATACATGTATTCGAAATACGTATATTCTTTTTGAAACACCCTGTATTTAATTAAATTTGACAAAAAATAAATTATTATAAAATGTAAAATTTGAAACCAAAAATAAATTCTGAAATTAAAAAAAAAATGTAAAAATCTCTCATCTGCCAGTTTGGACTGCAGGCAATTTAAATTTATCACCGTGGTTTTGTTGAATCTTAATCCCACTTTCAACACTATTCATTACTTACTTTGAGACCTCTCCGATTTCACAGAGCGTTCCCTCCCACCTTCCACTGGCTATGATGACTATGTAATCTGCGTAACCTTTGACATTTAAAGTCTAGGTCAATCAGCCTAGCCAATGCTTTATCAACTCTTTGAGTACTTCTCTTTTTGAGTTCGAAATTCATTCTTTTATAAGTATGAAAAAGCCGCCAACGTAAGCTAAATGTTCAGATAAAATACGACAAAATGCCAAAGTGTTAGCTTTATTGGAGCCAGAGCTAATATAGTCTCTCTCTAGATGGGGTCGTGCTCGCTGGCAGCAATGGAGCTGCTGCTGGACCTGACTCCGTTGCACCTTGTCGTGGAGGGGGCCGCCAAATCGGCGATTGTTAAAGTAATCGGTAGCAGAGACTAGAACAGCCTCGCTGCCAAGATACCATATTGACGGTATTGATTTGTACTTCATACTTCATAGAGATCAGCATTGTTCTGCTTCCCCACGTAAGTGAACGTAGGTCTCACTATCAATGTGTACATCCATCTGAGGATTGTGGCACACCATTAGATCAGCTTTACCTACCACTTCCTCAGCGTGCTTATCCTATAGGAATATGCAAGAAAACCTTAACTAGTTTTATTCCCAGATATTTTTGGCACTTAACACTGATTATTTAACCTCTGCCTATTATTTTCTTGCCGAACCCCATAATCGCTGATAAATTTCAATCGCATTTTGAAAAAAATCAATCTATTGATTCATATACGCATGTGCAATATCTATTTACACATAATTTAATATCCACTTTTCGAAACACATCAATAGCATAAAGAACTCTACCAGTTACAGTTGCAACCGGAGAAAAATATGTTGATTTAGTTGATTAAAAAAATATTTAAAGTCAACTATGCATCAACAAGGAGTGACTAATTTATCTATTATTTCGATAGAATTTGAAGTATTAGATACAATTTTTGTAAAATCATCCAGGTACGATCTAAATATTATTATAGATATTAATATATTTAAGTGTATAATAAGATAATTAAAATGGTTCCTTTTTTTATGCACTTCCATAACAACTTAGCCAACATTAAATACCTCTCTAAAAATCTAATAAGGAGGGTAAGCAGTAACACTCCTGCACCAGTACCTTCCATTGTCTTCGAACCATCCGTATTCCACTTAATAGCATTTTGCTCTATGTAGTTTACTAAGGATTACTCGCTTCAATCGGTTTTACTACTACACATTGCTGTGTACATTTTATGGAAATGGTATTTGCATACCATTTCATTGTTTGGTACTTCCAGCCAGGGGATCTTGGCAGCGAGTCTGTTCCGGTCTGTGCTCCCGATTATTTTACCTTTATCTATTTTACCTTTATCTATTATTTTACCTATTCCTTCCTTTCTGAACCTTACAATCGCAGATCTGGTGGCCCCCTTCGGGACAAGGTGCAAAGGAGGTGCATAATCCATGTAACGATATTTCTGAAAATCTAGTAAAAACTCTTTCCATAATTTGGTCGAAAATCAAGGGAAAAATTAGCTTAAAATTTTCCAATAACCTATTCCAATGTTCCTCATGGTCTGTTCCAAACTGTAATTATAGATTTTTCTGAAAATCTCCAAACGTCTCCAGTTCCTCATGGTCTGAATCACAGCCCTGATAAAACCAAAGATGTTTTTTTGTGGGAAAAATCAAAAACTTTTCTAAACGATAAATTCACAAAATCTTCCAAAAAAATCCCAAAAAAAACCTACTAGTACGTCAACGACTCCTATACTTTGATTATAAATTTACGTATCACTACGTCGTCGGCTCCAAAATTTGAAATTAAAAAACGAATTATTACGTGAATGGTCTGCAATGTGTTAAATAAACAAATAAATAACACAAAATACATATCTTTTTCAATTCGTGTTTGTGTTGAGGGGTTTAACATATACGTCTATTAAGCGGCACATTGACCGGAACTAAGTTTTTTTGTATCGCCGCGTGGGTCAACGCATGGATTCTAGTAACACATAATTTCAGTTGTTGCCACGGAATGTCATGTGAAACTAGTGTGGGATTCAACGTATCAACACGTCAACCGGACTTATAAATAATATAAATCTCCTCTTGTACGGATACTGGTTGAAACGCCCAACTCCTCGAATGACAAACAGCCAAGAAAAATGTTTGATTAAGAAGGGCCAAGAAGAAAAGATCGCAACACCGAACAATTATAGACCGATCACACGTCTGCCCACTGATTTTCTGAAGAATCACTGAAGTTTCTGAGTATTTCAACTGGTGCAATAATATATGACCATTTTGCAAAAACCTCTATTTAGCCATTGAAGCAAAAAGGTTGCCGCAAAAATAAGAGGGAATGAAAGACTAGGTCATTATCGACAAGTTTTTTTTCAGCCCTCTTTAGTCCAGTCCTAGACATAGGCCTCTCAATACGTCTTCCCGTAGTTGCATTTTACAAAATCTTTAGGCAATTCTCCAGTCTTGTAAATATTGCATACTAAGTTCTGCATACTAAGTTCTAGTACAGTTCTTTTTTTAACTTGTCGCCTGATTTCTTCAATATTTCTCCCGGTATGTTATCACTTCCAGGAGCCTTCATTCCTTTGAGGTCCTGCAATACCTTCTCAAACTCTTCTTCCATGATAGGTTTCTCCATGGGCTAGTTTCTCACACCGTTTCTATTTCACAGTTGTTCCAAATATTCTTTCCATCTTTTCACAACCATTTCGTCATCATATATTAACTTCTCATCTTTGTCCTCAATGCTCACTGTTTTTGGCTTTCTTGTTTTAAAGAACCTCTTAATATCCCTATACGCCATATCCGTTTGTCCAGTTTACATGGTGTTATTTATGCATGGAATCTGTATTCCCATTAAATACTGTTCCTTGTATTGTTTTACCCTCTTATTTATCTTGTTTCTTAAGGTCTTGCATTTCTGCTTGGGCACTAAACCGAGTCGGACGTATGCATCTCTTGACGAAAATGACGAACGTTAGTTCGTCGAAATGCCGAGAAATCGGTTTTCTTGTGAGAAACAACCCTCAATACAAATGCGGAATTCAAGACGGTATTTTTCCACTTGATCTTTCATTCGCCATGACATATTATTAACATAATTGTATTGATACAGCTGTAATTATCTTACCTACAGTATAATCACTCATTTTTTAAAAACTGGATAAGCAATATTAGACATATGTCAAATATAGCAGAAAATATTAGTTGTTTTTTCCAGGAGTACCTATCGACCCGACTGCAGCTTCTGCAAAGTCATTTTTTCAAAAATTCCGAAACTAATTTATTATACTGATCTGAATGAGTACAAAAACAGATCGCAACGGGAAAGGTGTCACTTTATTGATTCTAAAAATGTCATTCAATCATCTTCTTTGAGCTCTACAGTCCAGGATGGGCTTTGACTTCCTTAACTGTCTCCTTCCAATTGTATCTGTCTTCTACAGCTGCCATCGAATGTCGAACTTTTAAGACTTTCATGTCTTCTTCTATCTTATCCTTCCAGTCTTTTCAACTTTCTACTTTCTTTAACTGGATTTTATGAAAGTAGTAATATACCCAGTTTTTCATTTTTTAAGAAGAATTTAAATACTAATTTTCATATTTCTCATATACCCAGGTTCTAAGATATAATTATATAACATTTGCAGCCCACATTGCTGGGTTTTCAGAACATGGTAAATCACGTATTTTTCTGTTTTGTAAGGGGAATCCAACTGCCAATATTTTTTCTATTGCAGCGTATTCGGTTTCAGAGATATAGGTTATAAAAATATTCAACCTCCAATGTCGATTTTTTCTGTGAATTATATGTCACATTTATATTTTTTGTAAACAGTATTCCTGCAGAAGAAATATATATATATATATATATATATATATATATATATATATATATATATATATATATATATATCGGGTGTGTCAGAACCACCGACACAGTTTCAGGACTTATTCTATGATCCAAAAACGCACACAATCAGTTTGCGAGATATTCTACAAAAAAACGGAAAAACAATTCTGATAAAGAAATACTGACAAGAATACAGAAAACATAATATGAAGCGATTAATTTGAACCAAAAAAATAATCGGTGATTCTTTCCCGTTGCGAAAAAGTCAAAAACATTATCAATTTACCATTGCTTTGCGAAAATCATATGTCAACTTTTAGTTTATTGAAAATTCGTTTGTTGCGCTCATAAATCTACCGAATAGTGTTTCAAATATAACTAGCGAAGACTAGAGGAGGAGAGTCCTGACCAGATAACATCGGACAAGACCGGATAAGAATAGACAAGACTGGACAGAACTGAACAAGACTTGACAAGAGTAGATAAGAGTAAACGAGACTAACGTTTGAACGTCTGCAAGTCGATACCATTTTTTTAGATAAAGTGGTTACTGGTGATGAGAACTCGGTCATCGAGTACGATCCTGAAACAAAGCGGCAAATCTCGGTTTGGCACATCGCGTCATCTCCAAGAAAGCTCCCATGAGTAAGTCACGCATGCTGATTGTTTTCTTTAATGCCAGACGAGCCAGATCCATAAAGAGTTTGTTCCTACCGGACAGACTGTCACAGCTCGGTTTTACGCTGAAGTGCTTCGCTGCTTGAAGGATCGAGTCCGCCGCGTCTGTCCGGAGCTCAAAGACAATTGGGTCCTTCACTACGTCAAAGTTAGCTGTTACACGTCGCTCACAGCAGGCGAAGTTTCGGCCAAGTTCAACACTGCCGCAGGCCCGACCTACCTCCCAGCGACCTGTTTTTGTTGCCTCGAATCAAAAGAGACCTGCAAGCGAAGCGATTCGATGCGATTCCAACGGTCTAGGCAGTTTTGATGAGGTTCCTTGGCAATCTTCCGCGCGTGAAGTTCAAGAGAACCTATCAACAATGGGAAAAAAACGCTGGCATCGGTGTGTATATATTTCGAAAACTTTTAGTTTGCTATCTTGAAACCAGTCTTGTACTTGAATCTTGTCTTTTGAACACACCCTGTAACAAAAATAACGATAATAAATCGGCGATAACATCAAATTAGGAAAACCGTAATTATTTCTCCATTAAGCCAATTGCTCTAAACTCTTTATTTACATAAACTACAATAAACAGCTTGAATACGTGGCGTTATTTTCTAATAGCATTTACCAAAGGTTTTGAGATTTATTACAAATTAATCAAATATATTGTATAACGTATCATTTAGTGAATCGTAAATGTGTTTGCACACTAAATAGTTTTTAAATAATACATGAAAAATCTACCTCACCCTTCCGCACTGTGTGCGATTAGGGGATCGATTCTTAGTTTTATTTTTTTCTCGCCATTTTCCTTTTTCGTTATTATTTTTTTGACCATTTTGTGGATATTGTTCCTTTCTTCCTGCAAATCCTAATAGATACGCTATCATATTTTGGGGATCGTGTTTGTCGTTCTCAACCATTTCCTTCTCGTTGTCCCTTCTTGGACAATCAAATGTACTATGGGTAACACTATCGACCAATCCACAGTTTACGCAATCTGCGTCATATGCTCTCCCGATGTTGTGTAGGCAATCTTGGAAACAACCGTGGCCCGTGAGGACCTGGGTGAGGTAATATTAAACTTCCACGTGTCGTCGAGTAGTCCATGTGTCAAGGTCCGAGATGATGATCATAGTACTTTAACCCATTGTGGAATTATTGCACTCTTTCTGCCAATCCTGAGTGAGTTTGATAACGGCCTCATTTCTAGATATTCTCTTTTTGCCTGTCTCATAGCGATAATTTCTATACTGTGCCTGCAGTTCGATGGGAGGGATACCTGCAATAAATAAAACTGCATGGTGTGATACTGTACGGTAGGCACTGCAGACTCACTCGATCATTCAGCTAACTCGTTTATTGTTGTTTTGTTCCGGGATTGTACCCAGTCTTTTGTCGATTGTGATGCCAACTTATTTTAGTGAGTCCTTTCGTTTAATGTCCACACCCATCACTTTGAAAGACATAGGAGCCAACTTTCTATATCCCGTTAACAGGACCGCTTCGGACTTTTCCGGCGCTAGGTGGAGGGATTTTTAAGACATACATTTAGAAATTTGTTCAATGGCCAAGTTAGCTATGTGCATAGTAACTCTTTCATTATTTCCCACTACAGGTCGTCCGCAAAACCAATTATGTTAACTCCCTCGGGGAGCTTCAGCCTGAGCACACCATCGTAGAGTTCGTTCGTTGGTCCCATTATGGAGCCCTGTGGAACACCATTACTGACGTCCCAACTTTTAACTTAGTTTTCAGTACAGAGGATGATGCGACGGTCGCAGAGGAAGCCACGTATCATTCTTAGTAAGGATAGCGTTATATTTCTTTCCGTTAATTAAAACATGATGTGCTGCCGGGCGGCCGAGTTAAAGGCATTCCTGATGTTTAGCGTTATAAGCGCACATATTTTCCTGGGCCGTTTTGTACATTCTTTTGCCTTTTCGGCTATATTTATGACGTATTTTCGGCATTTATTGTAGATTTGCCTTCTCTAAATCCGAATTGTCTTTTAGATAGGTTCATTCCGCTTTCTAGTTGTTTTTTAGACCTGCTAAAGTTGGTTGTTCTAGCATTTTGCCAGCGACATCAAGGATACAGAGGGGCCGGTATCAAGAAGGTACACATATGGGCTTGTTTGTTTTTTTTTTTATTAATACTAATTTATCCTGCTTCCATCTGGCAGGGAATGTACCAGCCAGTAGACTCTTTTTTAATATTTGTAGACCGACAAGACTAGATAGACAAGACTAGACGTACAAGACTACAGACAAGATTAGAAAGACAAGACTAAACAGACCATGCAGACTAGACTAGACAGATAAATCCAGGCAGTCAAGACTAGACAGATAAAAACCATCCAGACAATATTAGACAGGTAAGTTAGACAGTAGGGTATAGATATTTTTCAACAATTTTGTCATTTATTTCTGAAGTGGTTTTACATTTACAAGAGAATTAAAGTAGAAAATGTAAAATAATTAAACTCGAATGAGTCAAGTAGTGTGAATAAAATTCACTGGAATCAATCACAACAACTCTATGTAAATTTAAGACGTCCGGTGCTCATTGTTGGTCGGATTTTAGACACTCATTGAAAATTTTGAAACTGGAATAGATGAAATAAAATTGAATTGAAAAGCAATATTTTGTTGGAATCACAAAAACACTTTGGAATCGATCAATTTATTGTGTTTTCTCTAATGGCATGGTACTTCTTGAATTGAAGAAAAAAATATTTTTTGTGTTTAAAACGTTGTTTTTATTGCTATTTTATTAAATTGATATATGTGACATTATAATTTACATTATCTTAAATAATTCTATGCTACAGCAGAAGTGCATCTTTTTAGAAAGTTGTTCTGCGTCCAAAATTTCTAAATTTCTCCTTCAGCGCGTTCAAGAGAAACATTATTTTTTCTCTAATCATCTCACCAAACCTGAAATAAAAATGCTCCAGCAGAAATACAACAAAGGAAATTGATAAACCGATTATTATATACACAAATATAACAGCAAAGTCTTCAAACACCACCATTTCCGATTCTGACACAAACATACTTTTCTTCAAAAAATTCGCAATATCCTTAAACTGATTTTGTAACACTAGATCATTCGTAATTTTCCTAAAAAGATCGCCAGCAATTATATGATCCAGAGCATCGTTTAATACATCCTTCAGAAAGAAATTCTTGTTCATATATATATTCATACAACTCCTTATTATACGTAAACATGTCGTATCACCTTGTACATTCAATATCAATAATGAATTGAAACGGTTGTATTCTGAAGCAATCATTTTCAATGTCACTACATAATTTCCATCATCCTGCGCAAGTTTTGCACATTCCAATGCATCGTTACAAATGATAAAGCGCATTACCCGATTTCTCTTCTTGTTATAATCAATCAATATTTGATATATTAGTGGATTGGTATAGTTTGGTAAGAGAAGAATCGAATCAAACAATTTATTTACAAGCATTGTAGCCGCCTCCAAAGTAGGTATTTGGATCCTTTTGAATAAAATGCTGGTGTAGTAGACTGAGAATACTAAGCTGCACAACAACCACGTTCCGTAAAGTATTCGAAGGATTCCGTTTATGGGAAGAACTGTATTAGCTATGCTGAATAAAGCCTTTGCAAAGTAACTAAAATTGAAGAGAATGGAGCGGAATGGTTCATTGGTATCGATGAGTTTGGCGAAGATTAATGTAATAATAATAAGCGATAAGAATGGTAACAAACAGTTGTAACTGTGCGTTGCTAAAATTATAGCTAATGCATACCACTTCGACACCACCACTTGCGGTGGATTCATGCAGAAGTAATCTCCGTCTTCGAAGTACCACGTAGTATAATCGTATTTCCTGTGTTTGGCCTTTGTTAGAGAATCTAAAGGTAAAGCTAAATCATCCGATCTATTATCCAAACCAACCAGTAAATAATCTACCACAAAATTCTTGGTTTGTTCTTTATAAATCTTTATAACTGGTGTGAAATTAAACTTTTTTCCTAAAAGGTGGATGAGTTCGATTTGAGATCCCCGATTTTCGTCGATCGCTAACGGCGGCAAATATTGCAGTTTTACATTAATCGGACAAAGATTTAGATTTTGTATTTTATTGGGAAACAAATTGTTCAAACCGTGGATTTTGGTTAAGTTTCTAAAATTGTTTCCACAGTTGTTAATAAACGGAAACCACGTAAACATTTCCAATTCGGGCGTGATTATAACAAAGTTGGAAATGTAAAAATACCAAAGTTTCTGGATTATTTTGGAGAAGTCGTCTCTGTCGCAAGTGGGAATGATCAGAAACTTACTGCGTTGCTGGTAATTATTGTTGGTTAAAATTTCGGATATCTCGTGTAATTCGCAAAATTCTATGACAAAAACATCACTTCTGAATGTAGCATTGCTATTATCACGTACATTTGTGTCACTTATTGCTACTGAATGTTTAGATTCTTCGTAGATTTTTTGGATAAATCGACTGTATCTCTTGGAATTTGCCGACGAATACAATTTTATTACCTCGTTATTGGAAAAGTTATTATCAATAATTTCCAACAGAAGGTTTTCCAGACCATCATCATTTTCAATTTTAATTATAGATAATCCATTTTGAAAATTAAACAATAAAATTGTAAACATTAACACAAACATTGTTACTAGTGCTGAAGGATCTATTGTATATTGGTGATTTAAAATATTTTTAAGGAACGCTTGTCTGGTACGTCTTAAGAAGTACGTCTGAAGTATTAAGAATAAACGAAAATGTTTGGTATTTATATACCCCGTACCGATTCTGGGTAGGGGTAATTTTCATGTATTATTTAAAAACTTTTTAGTGTGCAAACACAATTTACGATTTAGTAAATGATACGTTATATAATATATTTGATTAATTTGTAATAAATCTCAAAATCTTTGGTAAATATGTAATTAGAAAATAACGACATGTTTTCAAGCTGCTTATTGTAGTTTATGTAAATAAAGATTTCCGTGAATCGACGATAAATTCAAATTAGAAAAAACGTAATTATTTTTGCATAAATCCTCCTGAATTCGTGTATACGTACAGCGAAACTAGATTTTTACACACAATGCACAGTGGTTCGCGTAGCACTTTTAGCTGGACAAAATTATTCGTACGTTTTGAGAACAAAATAGTGTTAATATGCATCGTACTGACCGTAAATTGCATTCATTTTCATGGTTTTTAATAAAAATAAGTAGGAACGTACTAAATATTTATTTTAATTTTACAGTAACAATAATTAAGCATTTGAAATAATACAAAAAAACTAAATGAAATATTTAAAAAAATATATCTATTTATGTAAATCTACATATTAGTTGTCTTCATCACTTTCTTCAGATAAATCTGCTGCTGAGTAGTTATGATCATGATCAGGATATAGGATATCAGGTATAGATCATGATCAGGATCATGATGATCAGTAATTTCTGAACTATTTGAACTTACTCCGTCTTTTCCAGTAATGCTAGGGTGTATTAGTAAATCTAGGACTTCAGAAGGGAATTTTGAAGCCTTTTTTCGCGGACATCTCTTAAGCTTGATATTACAGGGTCAGATGTTATCAATAACATGTTAAGTAAATCTCTATTCGTGGCAATACGTTACTGTTTGCGAGTATTGTGTTGACGAAACCTTCTGCAGTCCTTGTTTCGCGCCTCTTGAGCTTCTTCGGAAAGCTGGCCGATAGGCAACAAATCAGCTGCAATAACTTCCGAACTATAAACAAGGATTTTGTGAACAGTACAGTTTCTTTGTTTCTGCTGCAAAAGCCTGAAATTTCTCAATGTTAATATCAAATCCTGAAGATAAAACCCGTAGTTTAGTTCCAATTTTTGATATTAATGTAATATCTAATCCTGTAATATCAGCACTTAGTTCTGGATTTTCAATTTAGATAAACCAAAACCAAGATTGTCTTTGTTGGCTACAAACTCCCTTGGTTCGTTATTCATCATTTTTGGGGTTGACCCACATATGAAGCAGTTCTGTGATAAGAAAGTTTCGGTCAACGCCTTACAGACTTTCCCAGAAAGTCAGAAGCATTTCATGCATGACCAAAACATTGTTAGTTTCTTTCACAGTAAAAGCTTTAGTTTCTTTGGAAAAGATAAACTTTATTGGACGACAATGCATTCTAGAAGATGGTCGAGGATTCTGCCAGACTATATTGCCACTTTCTTCCTTTAATTGAAGGGGAACGAATGAAAAAAAACAAACAAAAATTCATCACTGTTCGTCTTCGTGCCCTCACTGTTCGTGAATTTTTGTTTGTATGTGCTGTGACCTGAACTTCCATCACAGCTCCACTTACTCATTAGAGTAAATGACAAGCATGGAGGCAGACTGTTGACAACCTCTTCCTCTGACAATAACAAACGTTCTGCAGTTTTATCTAAAACTGCTTGAAGTTTGATATCGGCTCGCGTTTCAGTCACAACAATCTGTTCCTCTCGAGGATAACAAGCTAATTTAGCTTTCCTAAGACGATGCAGTGACGGAAATACCTTATGCCCAAGTTTAATGTTCCACTTCCGAGTCTGCTTGTAGGCATGATTTGTTGATTTACTTCAACATAGTACGCCAAAGCTTCGTTACTGGTCATAGCTTTTGACTCATTTTATGCACAACTGTTATCAAGTTTCTTTCTCTGCGTAGGATCGTTTGTCATAATTTTTATCTCTTTTGCCATGTCTCTACTATATATCATTATAAAGTAGATGAATGCAACTATATCATACATTAATTATTCTAAAGGGGGGACACGAGAGGACATGTGAATTTATTCAGGCAAAGTCGAAAAATAGAAAAAAATCTGAGTACTTTAAGAAACAATGTTAAAAAATGGTTTATATTACATTCAATGAATAAAAATATGCTTAAAATATAGTGCTTACCTTCAACTTCAATCTCCATAATGCACAAATAGCACAGAACCTTTTGAAAACACACAATAAAATTAAATGTTAAGATGCACAAATGTTATTGAATGAATGAAAAAATCTCGTTTTCTATGGCCTATTTTTTATGGCTTGTCATTAAGAAGTAATTATAAAAAAAATCTGAAATTGTCGTTACCAATGTGTTTTCTGTGAATTGTGATAATTATATTCCACGAATTAAAGGGTTGTTTTTGTCCACCTAATTTGGTCTTTTGAACCACTGTGCAATGTTGCAAAGAACCGCTACGATGCGGTAAAGTGACCAGTAAATTTTAACCTTTCAAGGATACTTACAAAATAAATTAAGTATAAAACAATAAAATATAATTTAGAAAAAGCTATTTTACACCATATTTGACGCGATAATGTAGAAAATAAGAGTGATTTTTATTATTAAGTATAGCGTATCTATGACAGGTTGCAAAATGACCTTATGTTATGACCTCATGACCTTATATGTTGTACCTAATAAATTTGAATTAGTAAAAATGTCAAAGTTTGTGAGTAGCAACATTTCAAAATGAAATAATTTTCAATATTGTAAACAATCTAAATCTATTTGTTTCATTTAATTATGAAAATAGCTCCCAACGTTCATAAAAAGTTACTATATCTTACAATGTCATATTAGTTACTAAGGCTTACAATTCATAACGATGACCATTACAACCGTCACTTGAAAATGACCGTCAAACGTCGAAACTGAGTCCTAAAAATGTAAAAACACCATTGCAAATTTCATTATAATAAATATTCTATTTCCTATTAATCAACCCATGGAAAATCATTATTGGCCCCACAACTAGTTTAATCTAATACCGATTAAACTAGACTAGTCACAATTATGAATAGGATAGTTGCTCGGAAGTCTACCTTAAGTATGAATTACCATGTAGTAACAGCCGGAACTATCCTATTCATAATTGTGACTAGTCTAGTCTAATCGGTATTAGATTAAACTAGTTGTGGGGCCAATAATGATTTTCCATGGGTTGATTAATAGGAAATAGAATATTTATTATAATGAAATTTGCAATGGTGTTAATATAATTAATAATTAGTGGACTCAATGCCACACTGTCATTTTTAATACCAACTACTCGAACTAACTAAAACTGAAAATTAATTTTTACAGTTTCACTTTGGACGATTTAGTCGTCAGAAGAACAATAACCAAAGTTTTTTATTGTACACATTACAGTTTTATAAACTGAAATTTCTTCTATATCTGGCATTAGATACTTACTCGAATGGGAATATTAAAAGTATAATTCGCACATTCTACAGAATGATTGAGTAGAAAATGATTTAAATTTCTCGATGGATTGATACAAAAGCATTAAAATTGGAGATATAGGTTATAAAATCTCTTATCTTAAAATGCATATTTTATAGTTCTAGAAAGGAGTAACCGAAGATTTTCCAATGTTTCTAATGTTGGTAACTGTAATTAAACCAAAATATAAATCAATTACTATTTCTTTGAAGCAAAATAATATCATTAAAAAAACAAATATTTAGGTTCGTTCTTAAATTATAACAATTATTTGTAACAGAAACACGTGGAAACATCAAAAGTTGCAATTACAAGTAATTATTATGATTTAATAACAAATATATATATATATATATATATATATATATATATATATATATATATATATATGTATATATTGTTGTATTTGAGGTTTTCGCGGATAGATACCTGTGTTGTATTGTTTTCTCGGGGATTCCGCGTTGATGTTGAGGGTTGGCTCTGAAAAGAACCGGATTCTCGACGTTTCGGCGAACTAACATTCGCCATTCTCAAGAGATATATGCGTCCGTAAGGGTCAACCGTTAGACGCATACTGAGAGCCAAAGTCCATCCAGTGACCGGTGTTTGTGTGTTGGACAAGTGCCGATGAAACTTAGTCTCTGTGTCTGATTGAAACTACATCTTCTTGAATCCTAGCAGATATTTTTCTATTGGTACGTCCAATGTAGGTTCGTTCACATGTTCCGCAAGGTATTTCGTAAATTCCATGGGATTCTAACGGGATGGTGTCTTTAACGCTGCGTAGCATGGAGGATATTTTCTGGTTAGGTTTGAAAATATTGTCGATGTTGTGTCTTTTAAGTATTCTGGCGATTTTGTCAGTTGATCCATGAACATATGGTAGGTATGCTGTGCTAACGGGTTTCTGGCGTTCTTCAGTTCTTTGGCTACTCTTCTCTGTACGACGGAAAGCTCTGGATATTAAGCTGTTTGGATATCCATTTGAAGAAAGAGCTTCTCGTAAGTTCCTCAATTCTTTCGGTAAGTTAAGCTGGTCGGCTAGTCTTTTGGATCGGGTGGTAAGAGTGTTGACTACAGATGCTAGTTATTTGGGATGATGGTGCGAAGAAGCGTTCAGATATCTGTCTGTGTGGGTTGGTTTCCGGTACACAGTGTGGCTCAAAGTGCCGTCAGGTTTCTTCTGTACCAAAACATCCAGAAGAAGAAGTACTTTATTGGCACGCTCAACTCGAACACTCTTCTAAAGGTTGGAAAATTAAACAGCTTGTAAACACAATGGACAAATTTAATATCAAAATCCTTGCAATTCAAGAAAATCGTTTCCTTGATGAATACCACTTTGAGACGGATGATTATCGAATATACAAAGGGAAATCCTCTATAAAAATTAGGACGGGTCCCAGGCAATTTGGTACAGCGTTTGCCATCCACAAATCAATTGTAGACTCACTCATTGACTTTACGTCTACATCGGAACGCATCTCCACTCTATCACTGAAATCGGCGAACAAAGCGTATACTCTCATCAACGCACACGCTCCCACAAACGACTATAATAAGAAAGATCCTAAAACATCGGATACCTTCTGGAAACAGTTAGAAGAGGCCACCAACCAAATTCCACCGCACCACGTCAAGATTCTGTTAGGCGATTTTAACGCCCAGTTGGGTATAGAGAAACAATTTAGTAAAACAACAGGTATTCACACAGCACATAAAAGAACAAATAAAAATGATGAAAGACTAATAACTTTTTGTGAAAATTTCCAACTTAAAATCATGTCAACACAATTTAGAAAACCCAGACAAAAGCTTTGCACTTGGAGGGCACCCAACATCAATATGGGTGAATTTCAAATCGACCATGTATCTCTCATACAAACCAAAAGGAGGTCCTTAATGTAAAGACAAGGAAAGGTTTCTTCGATTCTGATCACTACTTGTTACAAATTAAAATTAAACTCCAACCCAACAGGAGAAGACCACGACAACCACGAATTTTTAACCCTGACCCTGAATATTTAAAAATAAACAGGGACAGTATTTTGCAAGGAATCAACGAAACAAACTCGTTAAACTGGACAGAATTATCGGATGTTCTCAGGAACGCTATGAGGATAGGCCAGCCCCCACGTAAACGTAAGCACAGATGGTGGAACAGTGTATGCGACTAAGCAATAGAAGACAGACTTAACGCTTGCAAAAAAATTCATAGCAACAAAACGCCAGACAAATGGCAGGAATTCCTGTACATTCGGAAACAATCATCAAAACTAATTAGAAAAGAAAGACGTAGCTATGAAAAAACAAGACTGGAGGAAATAGAACAAGAATTTACAAAGAATAATGCTAGGAGTTTTTACAGAATTTTTAAAGAGAACCTGACAGGATATCGACCATCCAGCCTATGCTTTCGTCGATCTGATGGTTCAATGGAGACAAACACCAATGCGAATTGTCAAATTTTAGCTGAGTACTTCAACAATCTTCTCAACTGTGACCCCCCATCCAGCAAGTTTACTTTTGAACAATCTGAATCCTATCGAGATTCCGTGCCGCCTTCCTTCCAGGAGATAACTGACATCATTCATTCATTGAAAAACGACAAAGCCCCTGGGGAAGATGGAATCATTGCCGAGTTATCGAAACTGGCTGACGACAACCTCATTCACAGAATACACAATATAATATGAGATATTTGGGTGACAGAAGAAATCCCCCCAGAATGAAAATGTGCACTTATACACCCGCTTCATAAAAGAGGTGATAAAACGGACCAGAACAATTATAGAGCCATTTCACTTCTACCAGTAACGTACAAAATTCTTTCGAAAGCTCTTTTGAATAGACTTGAATCTCAAGTAGACCCACAGATAGGAGAATATCAGGCAGGTTTCCGTAAGGGGCGCTCATGCACGGAACAAATTTGGAATCTGAAGACAATCTTGCAAATACGATCTTGTAGAAACACCGTGGTTACCTTTGTTGATTGCAAAAAAGCTTACGACTCCGTCGACAGACCAACTCTCTTCAGCATTCTGGAGGAATTCAAAGTTGATAGGAAAACCAGGGCATTAATTCAACAAATCATTAATACTACATCAAGGGTTAAGTTTGGTGGAGCAATTTCTCAACCTTTTGAAATACATACGGGAGTTCGACAGGGAGATGGACTTTCACCCATCCTTTTTAATATGGTCCTGGAAAAAATAATCAGAACTTGGGAAAAAGAGATTGAGGAATACATATTGGTAAGAGAAGAGATTATAGAGCTAATATCAAATGTATGGCGTTTGCTGATGATCTTGCAATATTATCGAATACCAGAGAAGCAGCAAAGCATGCACTTGAAAAATTACACGAAATTTCCCAAAAGGCTGGTCTCCTGATATCTTATGAAAAACACAGTATATAGAACAATCCCCGTCCGATAATCTACCCATCAAGACACAATATGGTTCTGTATCCAGAGTTTCCCAGTTTAAATACTTAGGAGAAATCATCTAACCGTCCGGCCTAAATATAATAGCAAATCAAGAACGAGGAAAAAAAATACGACATGAAATCACGATATACGACATGAATGATCGGGTTAAATTTAGAAACACCATAATGCACCATAAATTTGATAAAGAACTGGTCCCAAAGACACCAGGAAAAAAGTGGACGGACGAACGGAAGAAAGAACATAGTGCACGAATGAAGAGGATTTGGGAAGAACGTCGCCGCATGACCGAGTTGTCATGATTTTTGTTCAAGTTTACACACTGTCTTTAAAGGGAATTTACGATAGTAATAGTAGTAATATATATATATATATATATATATATATATATATATATATATATATAATTTAAAAAAAATATATGAATTTGTTTGAAAAACATATGATTTTTTTTTATATTTAATGGTTTAATTAGTGTTGCAGACAATTAGAAAGTTGCCAAAAATACAGTGTCTTACATAAATGTTTACATCAATATGAATTAGTTAACATTGGATAAACAAAATTCTTAGAAAAAAAAATAAGAAAACAGAAATTAACAATAAATTAAAAAAATGTATTCTAAAGATAATTGAAGTATTTTTACTTTTTTTTAAATAAAACATTTATTACATATAAGTCATCTATTGATACATGAATCGACTCACAATGTGAAAAATATTACAAGAATTGGTTACAATAAGTACAATAAAATTTTAACAACTTATACTCTATAACAAATATATTTTTTACCATTTGCCTGACGAGTCAATGAACATGTACCATCAGTTTCATCCAAAAATACAATTTGCCAATTAACTGCTCTATCATAAACTTCATACGCTTGAAAATGAGAGTCGAAGTCAGTATCTAATTTATACTTAGTGAATAAATAATATAATTTGAAAAATAAAGTAAAACTCGGGCTTATCGATTTTATTAACCGTTATGATTCCAGTACGAGTGTAATTATCACCCCGATGAATCACCCAATTGCACGATTTAATATTTTTCTGTATTAAAGAATTCAATTGACTACCTAAATATTCGTAACCCTTAATTGAAGTAACGACAATAGATTCACTTGATCCTATATCAGGTCTTTGTATGGTAGTAGTAGAATATCTTGAAATATATTGGTATTGTTCAACTTGGTGTTTCAAAGCTACAGTATACGGTAGGTTTTTTCTACAACTCGATAATTTGCAATAACATTTTAGATTTTCATTTTTCGTTTCACCTTTCATGCACCAAAAATTAGAGACGGGGCCTATCAAATTTATAACTCGACAGTAGTGAAGTGCGTGATGTTGTTTATTAATAAAATATTTTTGAAAAACTGTTTTATACAACTGCAAATGTTCAGTAATTAGTGTATTAATTAAGTCATATGTGGATCGTTGATGAACTTTTTCCAATAAAACATTTAAATGAAGATAAAATTAATATTATAATTTTATTGAACGCGAACTACTTAATATAACTCAGTAAATTCAATTTTCATAATAATGAAAAATTTACTGATACAACGGGAAAAACTTTAAACAGGAAACAAATGTTCTTGCGTTGATTTGATGTCTCCAGTCAGCGTTGTCAAACTTGTTGGTAAATATGATTTTTTGAATTAATAACTACGTTGATCGAGCTTCTGGTGGATATTTAATGCCCAATGCAAAAATATAAAAAATGATATCTTCACAGCATGAAGAGTAGAATCAGCATTATATAATACGTCATTCACAATAACTTGAATTGAGCTTAGAGCTTCTAAAAGCCCAACAATTACTGGGCGTGGTTGAAATGATATCTTTTGAATACTCATAAACCGTTTCGCTCGGTCAATTGTCACTTTTATCAATCTCTGCCTACAAGTAAGTAAATATAAATATTCTATATAATACTATTGAAGATATTATGCAAGATATTTTTTCAAATATTTTCATAAAGAGTTGGTGAAAATAACTTACTTCGATATGGAACAAAAATCCTCGCTGCACCTCAGCTGAAGTAGGATTCCACAATGGAATATTTTTTATAATAAAATTGTCGTTGACCATCTTTCGCCTATGTCCTCTTTTAACTGGATTGTTAG